>CM053168.1:21814128-21861251 GCA_012977825.3 Pteromalus puparum | reverse complement strand
CTGGAGCCTCACCCAGAGTATAACTCTTTGTAAACGAATGTATTATCAAATACATAATATGACTAGTAAGCATTTTAGTTATAGTTTCTTACAGTTTCCGAACAATTTTAAATTTTTCAATAAAATTATTTAAATTTTGAACGGCATTCCTATAACCTTACTCCTAATACCATCTACTCGAAGGTAATAAATTAGAATTTTTATGTAATTTAAAAGAATAGCTCACAGAGGAGCTTCTTTTATAATATTGTCTTAGGTCTGTAAGAAAAATTGTAGAATTTATCTCTAATCCTAGTAATCTTACGTAAGAACTTTCACTTGGGGTTTCTTATTGCTTGTAAAAGTAGTTGTAATTAAAAGTAAAATCTATTGACATATTTTATCACTGATTAAAATCTTTGAAAGTTTTCCGTTACGTTACAAAATATTAACATTCGAATTCTCCCTTCTAAGGAAAAGCCAATGCATTAGAGGCGCGATAGACAGATCCAATATGATCACCATTCAAAGTCGATCGAATTTATTATCGATCCTGAAATGACTGAATCCTTATTCTCTATGAAGATAAAACTCATAATAAAAAAAATTGAAATTCGAACTCATAACTTATAGATCATCTTGAAAATTCTTTCACTAATTACCAAAGTGAATTTTCTTCGTATATACAAATATTTGTCGATACTATAACGGGATTCATATCGTTTTATGATCGACTTGAATACGCAAAATCTGCCTAACCTAAATAAAAGATGACAATCTGCTGATTAATCAGATGAATAATTATCAGATGATGTAAGACTGCTATAACAGGAAAGGCAGTGATCGCGTATCGCAACTTGTCGTGATAAATGACTCCTATAAATTATTATCCACCAATAATATAACACTAAGAATTTAAAGAACTCTAAAAAACCAACCTTACAAGGAAGAACTCATAGTACATCTAATATTTAAGAAGAATTTGAAAAATATGATGAAATATCAGAAAGTAGCAAGCCCTCGAAGTATTCAACTTCGTGTCGGCGATCGAAAGACTGCTGCCAAGCGCAGCGCGGGGCGACGCTCGGTGCAATACCACGCGAAATCGACCTCGAACCTCCCTGGGTCCTTGCTCTTTGTCTGGCTCGCATACTCAAATTTCAGATGCCGCATAAAAGCATCTGAAGCCCTTGCGAAATAATCCACCCAGTACCGCGAAGAAGGCCTAATAAAGGTCTGAACCTGGAAGCAAACGCCAGCGCTGCGACACGTGAAAGTCAAAGCACGGATACGCGCCGCCCTTTCCTAACCAGTCATAAAAAACGGACCCAACAGCCGGAGCCTCGAAGTTTAAGAACGAAAACATATTGCGACGCAGACTTCGGCAAATGCTTCGATAAACTGGACCGCCGAGCGCCCGAGCACAGCATCGGGCGTAAACCCACGCGATGCGAAAACTTAGCGGACCCTATATTTTCCGACGCAAACGTGCTCTGCAATCAAACCGTCTTAGGAATTAATGCTGCAATCGCTCAGCCTTTCGCAACTGCGACCGCAGGGAAAACCCTCTCGGGAAAAAAAAAAAACCCACGCCAAGAACAGTATTATAAACATAAAGAAAACCTGTAAATAAACGCCGCAAACTCACTGTCGCGACAATAAATGCTTCACTTATAATATAACCCACCCGTTACGCACGCTCGATCAGGAAGCGCTACTCGGCTAAAAATACGTACTATTGAACTCCATAAATTCTCTATCGAATTGGAATGGGTAAGTCCTTAAAATCGCAACTTATTCGCATATAACTTCAATTAATCATGTAAATTAATATAAGTCTATTAAATTTCAAATACGAAATCTATGCGATTTTAATGCTGTTATTTTATCTATCCATTGTTAAATCTTGGTAAATTTTCCTCATGTAGACTCTGATGATATGAAGGAAGATTTAATTGAGCTTTTATTGGGAAAAAGCGCGGATTAATGGCTTGCCATTACAATTTTATCAGACTTTCTATCGATTTCAATTGATCTTGTCTTTAGCAGGGTAGAACATGACTCCATGCGTCTCTTCCATGATGTCGATACTGGAACAACCATGCACCACGACCGAACACGCACATGTGCTTGCTCTTAGCACTAAAATGACGTCCGCGCAGGAATACTCGCTTTCCATTCGCCTTGCAAGCTCTCTCCAATACCAGAGTGTACCACCCGCGGAGAGAAAAAACTTAAGTGGCCACCCGTACACGTAGCACAGCCTAAGCAGACGACACTTAAAGGCATGTCCGCGTTGGAAGCACTCATAACCGCCGATGACTTATTCTCAGCCTCGATCCGGACGCACACGTCGGACACATGATATCGACGATAAATCGTAAGCAACACAGTCAGCTCACTATCAGGTCATATCCCGCTAACTTAATATCATTAATTTACAAGGCGCCGTGATATGTTATAGTAAAAACGATTATAGACGTTTATATGAGATGTACATTGTGATAGTGGCAAAAGACAGCTGATAAACACAGCTAATAAAACAAGGCTATAGAATAAGATAGCATAACAAATGTTGTAGCACGGTGTACTCTTAATTATCCATAAGAGTAGTTTTCAAACATAGAGTAATAATTATGGAACCTTTCCATCCCATCACTTAACCTGAGGTTCAGATATCTGGGGGTACCAATCAGAGATAAATATCCGAAAAACTCTGGCTGGAGCACACATTTTGAAATTTTTCAAATTATTTAATTTAAATAAAAAATGTTTTTTTAAATAAAATTTTTGGTTCTTCTGATGGTAACATCAATGTAGATGGCTCTCATCTATATAATAAATTTATAAATTATTCACCTAATTTTACAAAATTATAATAAATATTATAAAGAGAAACAAATTTTGAAATCAATTATTCAACTGATTATCAGCTGGATCATGTTTTGAGGCATGATATATCAGCTGATTTCAGATGATATGAAATTGGTTGTCATCTGATTTTTCCACGTAACAGGTGATGAGATTGAACTACAAGTTCATTTTCTCTCGTTTTAAATGATACTGGAAAACATATTCATTGAATGTCTTAGTGGACATTCTCTTTCGCAGAGCCTTGGATAGCTCTCAATTGTAAAGTGATGATGGCAAAGAAACATTAAGATTATATACAAAACAAACTCAGAAGGATCGGAGATCAACTGAACAAAAGAAGTATTACTGACAATATTCAGAAAAGGACGAAAGATACTTTATTGAATTACAATGTCAACAACACCACAGCTAGTTTGTAGGAACTGGCAAGCAAACTGGACTGTAATATCAAGTACCCCTCCCACACACACGAAATTACTTAAATTAAACAAAAAAAAACAAAAAAACACAGGAGACGACTCGCTACACTACAAACATAAAAAATATACGCCTGATCAGATTATAAAAAAGAGAGAAATAATGCTGAAACGCCTAAAAGCGAGGTTCAATAAGAATGGTTTACCGTCCCATGATCCTAATCCAGTAAAACACAATGGAACATTCACAAAGTGCTCAGTATTAGCAGAAAGAACGTGCAAACTACGTTTTTACAGTAAGAATAATAAAATGAAATTGAACACGATTGCATTAATAACAAAAAATCTCTTACACAACGATCTTAAGAACGTCTACAGTACTAAAAAACTGTCAAGATCACGATACAGACAAAGGGTAGAATCACGAAAGTAAACCGATTTATAGGACACACACTATAACGATAGCGAAGCTCACAAATCATGAGCGTTCAAAATTGGATGATAAGAAGAAGTGATATAAAATAACATGTTCTAATATATACTCAAAAAACTTCTAAATAACATGGAATCACACAACCAGCAAATGATAATAATGAAGTCTCACCAGACATCTACAAGTACGAGAGCGCGTGATAAGTGGCAGAAATCACATATATTACACGAAAACAATAAAAAAGTTTATCGAAGGCTCATCAAGTGCCGAGTGTCGCAAGCGTGATTAATGAACCATCTCCAAGACGCCCTCATACCGCAGTCCTTGCCAGTCCTATATGGATAGCCATATTTGTGACAGTATCGTCTAGCAAACATGTAGACGATTCACCCGTATTATTCTGACTAAATAACCAAAGTATATGATTAAGGAATGTCAGGAGAACACAATAAATTAAATAGCAATAATCTTTAAATACACTACATTAATTGGGCAAGAACAAGTCACTAAACAGGAGACGAGAGCACCTTCTAAACAGACAAAGCACGAGTGTCCAGGATCTAAATAATAGTTAGTCGGCATAAAATTAAGGCGATAGACGAATAAGATATCTAGGTCACTGAGAAGCTTAGTATAATGTCCCGTATACCCAAAAGTCCGTTCACAGTAGGCCTGGACATGGTCCGCACGGGGAACGCTCGGTGTCTAACGGAATCTTTTACGATTTCAAGGTCAGAATTGCGCTTATCGATGTGAAATCCCCGATTCGCGCCAACCTCGAAAATAGCATCATTGAAATAGTGGTCTGGAAGGTCGGGCCAATAAGGGTAGAACGAAGCGTGGTAAAATAGTTTGAAATGGCAAAAGGTCTATTTAAATCCAGTAGAAAGTCGGCGAAAAGTCGATGAAGGATTTTGATCCGATTTCGAGGTCAAATGTAGGGCCTACAGGTATACCTATATAGGTGGAGATCATAGTGGTCATATAGTATATTATATATTTACATATATAATAATAGTGAGTATAAGTGAAAAAGTTGGTTACACTATGTAGCAAATGAAAGTAATGAAGAAAGTAAACCGCATGGTGTAACTCAGGGCTGTGCGACGGACAGAATTAATCAATTATGGCCTCGAATCAGGCTTCAAGCCTCCATTAAACATTATTTAACATCCCGATATTCGAATTTTCACCATTACAAAGGATTTTTCCAGAACAAAATTTATCTAGTCTACAAAGTTATTAGCAAGGATATAATACACAAACCTTAATCTATTTAAATAAATGGCATTAAAAATAAGAACAAAAACACTTTTACGATTAAATTAATAGGGAGTTCGTCTGTATAACTAGTTCAATAATAGTTACATTATGCAAACAAGGGCAAACTAAAGTCCAAGTAGATATATTCCGCGCGGGGTGTTACTGCCATAACCGCCTCGGCAGTAATCACCCAATCACGAATAAATCGACTTTAGTCTCGGTGTTGCATGTACAACTTTACTTCAACGACTTAACAATGGAAGACCAAGCCACTTTTTCGCGCTTAAAAATTGGGGACTATACAAGTCGATGCAAGTTAAATTTCAGAAATTGTATTAAGAGGTTTCCTAAAATTAATAAAAATTCTACAAAATTATTATTTAATTTTAAAAAAATGATAATTAATGATTTTGTCAAAAAAATTAAGGGAGTACCACGACGGAAACCGATCTCGAAAGGTAAAAATCCTCGTGTAGCACAAAGCATTTCTAAAATTATTCTGTAACACATAAGCACCGAATCTCCGCGGTCTCAGGTATCTATTACGGGCGCGTAAAAGCTACAGTGTGTGCTTGCTCCTAGAGGAACTTGTAATAGTAAAATTTAGTTCGAAAGCTAAAACCCATAGAACCATAGTTTGAGATGATTAAAGTTCGAATTGCGTTGTTTTTAGAAACCGTCCGTATGGATAATGTGTGTGTGTGTGTGTGTGTGTGTGTGTTGTAGTGTGTTGTGTGAGTGTGTGCTGTGTGTGTGTGTGTGTAGTGTGTGTGTGTGTGGTGCCTAATATTATTCTGGATATTCATACATATCAAATAAAATATTGACATGCAATCTATTTTGGATCTGGAACTCAAACTAAATTCGAGGTCTGAAATTTCAAGTGATTTGACTACTTATTTTTTCAGTAAGTACAATACGGAGAATATCTTAAGAGAAATGAGTTTTTTGAGTCTGCGAAGATATCGGGCTTAAAAAGGCCTTATTGGCACTTGAGATTTTGGGAAAAGTTAAGATAATTTATATGTTATTGGGCTAAGATCGTTCGCGTGACAGGAAAGAGATAAACGATTTGAACCACAGCCTAGGTGTCTATCGTTAAAGATTTAGTCAGCTTTGGAAGCTTGTTTTGGAAAATTTTTTGATAATCCTTATATCTCTAAAACATGTAGTCAATCATGCTACATTCAAAATTATTAGGTGATATATTCACGCATAAACGGAAGATATCTGCTGTAAAATTTCAAAACGACTATCGTTGTACGGTTAACTTAAGTAAAAGAGCACTAAAATGTAAAAAACTGATTGTCTAAAATTGGGCTTCCGTCTATAGGGATTTCGTTGCACACGGTCAGCGACAGTCCCGCTCAACTAAGGTCGAATTTATCCCATACTGAATTAAAAAATAGCATTTCACATTATATAACCTGTATTTAAAACAATATTTTACTTATTGCACAATAAAATTTACGTAATGAAGGAAGCCGATGCCAAGAATATTGGCAGCGGTTTTAATTTTATTAAAGCCACACATATATGTCCAAACAACTCAGCGAGCCGCTACTAAATTGTCAATAATCCTGTGATGTTATTGTAGAGCATTAACGACCCAATAACCGACCTAGGGTATCAGTTTGAGTTTGGTTTTGTATTTATTCGAACTCGCTTCATATATATCTTCCTATATTATCAGTCATTTTGCAAGACTAAAGGCCAAAGCCAAAATCAGGATCTTACAGGTACATTGCACCTATAAAAGGTATCTGCATGAATCTTTTAGTGATCTAAATGATGATCAAGGCTTACCCGTCAAATTTTTACATCATTTAAGGTTTAAAATCCAAATAAAGAAGTAGCCTAATGACGAACTACACAATACACACTACAACACTACAATCATATGACGCACTATAATTTTCTTCAGCTATATTATAAATGTTCATTTGGCAAGACTACCCCGAAACACCCCCTCCCCCAAATACACGTAAAAATTGTTTCGTTTTTAATGTAATTTTGAAAGTCAGCGAACTACGGCGATTAATTTGGCATATATCCGAATGAAAAAAATTTAGGTAATGCGGAATCGTTAGAAACGTTACATACCGAAAGAAAAAAAATGTCGTTCATTAGATTTTTTATTAAAAAATAAAACTTAAACAAGCCGCGAGATATACGAAAATACCTGTTTATCGGAATTACGCTTCCGACGAGGTCGAAAAAAAACCGCTGAATACTCTGCAAATTTAATGTCGGTTCAGTAATATCAGCATTATAATGTAATTTGCAATAAATAATTGAAGTTATAAAAAAATTAATTATTTTAACTGATAAATTCTAGTGTACCGTATTCCATATTCCCTGGTCCAGACTGAAGCTAGCAAGAAGTCAGGGCCAGAGAGACTAAACGAGCGATCCGCGCGCCACAGCGCTAGGCATTTAATAATTTGATAATTGTTTACATGGCAATCCTACAACCTCAATAATGCAGCAGTATTCGCCAGTGTGATAAAGTTTTTATTGGATTTAACAATCTCAACTTTCAAGACTTGTGTCAGCATTTGCGGTTATCAATTGTCATAACATATAAGTATCCCCACGTAAGTAAATTGTTCATTAAAAGCTTTGGTACATTTTTTTCTGTATAATACGTTTACGCGCCAGCATATATGCAGTACAGGAAGATCAACGTTCATAGTTAATCACATCAATATTAAATAAAAATAAAAATTTACTTTTATTATTAGTATTTTCATACGAAAAAATTGCAGCAATCAAGGTACGTGTCTCAATTTAAATAGGAAAGACGCATATCATACTTTTGCAAGAATGAGTTTTTCAAACCTCCAGCTATGTATTACAAGAAGCAGTTAATAAATTTGAAAAGCCTCACTCTTGCATTTATTTATAGCAGTCTTAATAATATTTATTAATAACGTTGCATCAATGACAGCCTCCGTTAAAGATAACTTTTGCAATCTGCTATTAAAACAATAAAATAAGAATAATAAATATTTCTATACTTTGTTAATCATTTATTTCATTAATATTTCATAAACTGGTGTACGCTGGACACGTGATAACAATATTTACAAGCTTGGAGCTGAACCCCTCCCTCAAACATAGGCTGCATCTGACTGCCAGCTATGGAATGATAATTTGTCGGATTGCTTCTTGTATTATTCATGAAACGTTTGGTTTCCTTAAATATCATGGATTACTACCATGGTTGAGTTAATATGGAGAAGGTATACATTATCTTTATTGTTAAATTTATATGTATCTTTACATAAAGAAACTTTCACATAATTTAAACTATCCAGCAATACATTCCTACGGCCGCAGATAGATAATTTTCTTATTTCACCCATAGTGATGATGACTAATATCAAGTTCCTCTGTCTAATATTGCATCAAAATTGATGAAATTGAAGAAATGAATAAAAAGGCTTTGTCCCAACATAATGCAAATTATACGTAAAAAATAACTTATTTGTTACAGATACTTGGTTTATGATCACAATCTTATGGGATATCTATTGTAGAAAAGGTATGACATTTGTTGGATTTGAGAACAAGAATGATAAAAAAGGAATAAATAACTTGCTAACAAATCTCATTTTTAGTGTCATAAAACCCAAAACTGGAAAAGTGACAAACCAGTTATCCTAAAAGTGGTTGATAAAGTTTGATCCACGCAATGTACGCGACTAGTGTGACACTCATTGAGTGAGGCATACATTTGATGCAGAAAGAAATCACTGAGCAAAGGGGAGGTCAGTTGACAACGAAAAGGATCAAAGATTACAAAGAAAAAACTACTTTTGAACGAGGATTGAGAATCTCACAAAAAGAGAGAAAATCAAAAATAAGTGGTAAGATTTTAATCTGATTGGTTAACAAATAGAAACATCATTATAATGAGTAATAACTGTTTTTTAGATATGAAATGAAGAATTCTAACAACTCAACATTCAAATACTCCATTAATAGCGTGTAGTAGATGAGAGTTCTTGAGACAGGTCTGGGACACAATAGTTAAAAAAATCGAGCCACTGTTGCTTATCTCAACCAGCAGAGTGAGAGGCTTAACATGGTCGGCTGTTCCAAATATTTGAAACCTAATATAAATTGTCTCTCGATACATTGAGGTAACTGTTTAACCATTGCTCCATTACCATAATGATAATATTTCTACTATTGGCAATAACATTTTTTCATATGTCATTTTTCAGTATAAAGGTTCTGTTGTAACGCTGGAACAGTGATAGCAATGTCTGAAATGTAATAAAAATTCTTTGGCAATCAATTTTTGAGGCTGATAATTACCACCAAGTGAGCTGCCTTATCATCACTGCGAACTAGCAAAGCAAGCGCAGTGATCCGAAATCCCGCGTTAAAGACAGACTGGCTTGGAGATACAATGAGTCCAGCGTTACCTACTGGGGCTTGTAATGGATGGCTGAAACAAAACCATGTGCTTCGAGAGTTCATAGAGAACTTTTCGACTTGAGCAGGGGACTGTGGGAGGCAGAGACAGGTTGTTATAGTTCTTGAATTAATATCGCTGCTGTTATGCATATTGCTTATGTTGAAGTAGTTAACAATAGGCAGAGGTAAGACTGATAAGTCATATCATTTATTAAGGCTTTTCACTATCAATATCGATTTTAATTCTAGATTCACTGGGTATAATTTCTCCTTGGGTTAAACTAATCACAGTTAATTCTTATTTTTGGATACGAGTATGGATGGTCATGAAGTGAAGAGGTGTTATATTTTAAATACCTAAATTACTTGACATAAAGAGTAGTGAATTGAAGTGTATGCCTGTATATCAGGAAATAATTTAGATAGTAAATTGGTTATGATGAATTAAAAAACTATTGTATCGCTTAAAGAATGTTAAGAAGCTATCACCATTTTACTATGGCGTTATCTATTCAGCCATTTCCCAGCAGAGTATGCACTTTCATATTTTTCTTGGTGCCAACTCTAGGGAATGTTACGTCAAGAGTTCTGAAGTAAAGAATTTTAACGGTACTGTATCCTTCTGTATTTGTTTTTATTTTTCTTGTTATGCGCACTACAAAGAATTAAGGTTCATAAATGTATGTATTCCTCTACTGAAGTGTCAGTGCTGTAAGTATAGCGTTTTTAACTATTTCATCTAATAAAATTGATGAAAGATTACGTCAATTATACTCCTTGATAGTAGATGGGGAAACACAGCTAAAAATCACCCTAGATTGGACTCGTGAGTGAAATTGACGTGGCGTATGTTGTGTTCTCAAAAAGTTCTGTAGCTGTTATCTTGGCTGGACTTTAAATTATTCTGATACATATCTAGCAATATGAGCTAAGAGATTACACAGGCTTGTAAGGGATTCTCACCACACCATTCATGTTTAAAAAGGTATTGATATTCTGACGCCGCACAGAAAAGAGTTTATAGATTTCAAAAATATAATCCTCGTGATGTAAGTAACCGACTATGCATTGTTAAATAAAAAACATAAGGTAGAAGTTTTTGATTTTTTCATACAAACTTGGCAATATATGATTGTTTTTATTTCCAAGTTCATAAATAATACAAGAAAACTTGCATCCAGTGATGAAAAATATACGATCGAAAAGTGATGTTGAAATCCAAAATTGGTTTAATCGAAGGCAATCAAATAATTCCACCGTACATCCAAACTAATTGACAGTCTCCATTAATTTAGAACTCGTACCAGATGCCTATGGAATATAAGAACTTAGCGTCAGTATTTTGTTTGTCAACATTAAGGTATATCATCATGATCTAAGATTTGAAATAATAGATACATTCAATAAAAATAATAATATTAAACAAATATATGTTATAGGACAGATGGTCAAAGAAAAATTCAAGTATAATTCAGAATTATTGAAAGAGCTGAAAAGGTTTTTGAATATTCTGGCTGCAAGGGCACAGTTCACTGCGAATATATAATAAGCGAATGTTCAACAGGAAGCAATGTTTTAGAATCAATATATCCCAAAGCCTTTGGAAATGTGAATGGGATTTCCGATCGCAATGTTAGCATAACATATTTATATAATTATTTTATAACTAAGTATATAGTTGTCATAAAAATTTTTTATAATACTGATTATTTAAATTTAGGTATGTCACAGAATCCAGCTTCATTCTAAAACGTAAATCAAGAAAGCAATCTCTTGTTTTGTCACTGACAGATAAAGAAAACCACAAGAGTCGCAAATGTTATTTAACGCCAGATGAAGGATTCTCACGTGGAAATCCCAATTGTTAAAGATTATCTTAAGAAAGAACTTGAATTAAAAGCTAGTCGGATCATGGAGGAACAGTGTTTGAGATTAAAAGTATTCAAAAATATTATTGGATTTCTGTAGATAACGTAGCATTTTATTTCTGTATACGATTATAAATTATCTAGGTTAGAGCTGAGTAAAAAATTGTGTAAATGTAAAACTTTAATCAAATGGTTTAGAAGATGCAATGAAAAAATATACTTCAATAATAAATCATTAACATGGAATATGTATCATGAAGTCGCTTCACAACCTCCTATTAACACATCTTTGCTGCAAGAAGACGATGAGCGTGGAGTCATAATAAACTCTTGTAAAGGAAGATGTTACCACAGTTTACTGGACAATTGTATTCAATTGCAGAAATCAAAATTAACATGTCCAAGTATCAATAGATTAAAATAGACTAATAAAATGGTAAGCAGTTTTATTTCTTAGTAACATACAATTTTTAGACTAAAAATAATTGATTTTTGTCAAGTATAAATTTTAACTATAGTATGTAGCACCGAACTCTTTTGATTACTAGAGACGCAGCATACGAAAAATTAACTTCACTTATCCGTTTGAACTTTCTAGAATTATAAGACATTTGTTCTGTTTCTTCTCTTTTATTGTTTGGACTATGGACGCGCAAAGGTAACAACTTGTTTGTGTGATTGAACATAGAACGTAGACTACTCACCCCAAGGAAGTTTCTGTAATCAAATTGATAAAAAATTATACACATTCTGAGTCGTAACTTTCTCCATCTTCAAGTTTAAATCCAGGGGCTCAAATAACACTTAACAAAATACCTTTCATCCTCTTTTTACAGGCGGTTTAAGATTTTTCGGGAAATAGCCCATTCCAACATTCTACACAATAAGCTATTCGCATCGCATCCGAAAACTGACGAGGCCGATATTTTTGATGTGATACAGCTCTGAGTGACCTTTAAAATCACATTGAACTTCTGGCATCATCAGTAAGCTGTCTCACGCCATCTCAGCATGTGGCACTGAACTCAGCAAATGGACTAAGATTCAGCTGTACAATATGGACATATACACACTGCAACGAGACCATTCAAGCCACAAATAAACAGCTAATAAGTTCGACTACTAGCACAATACTGTAGTGCATAAGTGAATAACTGTACTCGTGAAGGGCGCCTTCAACTGGACTCCAATAGGGAATTACTAAGATTCATAGACTCTGTCTATGCTGAGATTCTACCCTGAAACATATACTTTTGCGTTTTGTTCTTTGACTTAAGGAATTTTATTTTTGAAGAAAAGACATGTCTTGAAGCAGTCAAATCTTTCCGATATCAAACCAGTTTTGATGATTAAATGCCCTCTCGAAACTTATAATTCAATCGGCTTCATATATATATAATATATATATCTATATATAAGACACAACACTACTTTAACTGTAGCTTCATTAAAAAAAAATAATGCGAAAGTAATGTGTATACCAATCCTCATCAATCAAAGTGTAAAGTAGTATAATACACATACATATGGGCAGTCGGCATTATGCGGTAACGAAACGACAATATGTGAAGCGCTGGAATTTCGACAAAGGCTTGAAGGCTACCCGCGCCAGGATGAGGTGCCGACAGCGTTATCATCGTTGTCCAGTCCTATCTCACATCAATCCCAATCTGCATCCACATAAATAAAAACAAAAAAATCCGCTCTCTCAGTATCGCATCACACACCATGACATAAGGCACGGCAGCTACCGTACACAGTACACGCGCTAGGTGGAAGCGCGCAGGCGAGACGATAGCAAAAACTTTAATATACTGCGGGAGAAGTCGACAGCGGGATCAAATTTGCCGTGAGAGAGGTACAGAGCCTGGTTTCACAGCAAACAGCCCGAAGAGAAAAGAGAGAGGAGGGACGTTATAATAAACATCATAATTACTGACGAGTAACAAAACAGGGGAATTATCTGTATAACGGAGCGCGGAGAGTATGAAACAGAAACAAAGATTACTGCGTGGTTATATATAACTGTATACCGCCGACCAAGAATATGCGAGGACAAAGCAAATGATTAACCGAGAGAAAACAGCGATGTCACAAACAGAGAAATCATTGTTTACACAACTACTGAAATCGCAAGATTATGAGAAGAAAGGAACAGAATAAATTCCACGAAAAGTTTTACTTACTCCGGCTGCCATATCGGCGAGTCAAACAACCCCACTAGTTTCGAGCGAAACGACAAAACAAGGCGAACCAATTACCAATATAGGAGAAGACGAAGGAACATCAGCGTAGGAATTAAAAACAGCGCCAAAAAGCAGGAGGATACGAAAAAAAAAACAAAAACAGCAAGGATCTTATTCGAAGGCGAATTCGGCAATGAAGCTACCCTTTACAACAGACTCCACTGAGTTTACGACATATACGTATGTGGAAGTATCCATCAACGAGATTTTCTTAATTCCTATACAAACCTCAGGACAGCTGAACACTTTAATCGAGAACAACTAAAACGATTAAATGACTCGGACAATTATACAAAATTAATTATTTACACACTACAATACCATAGTAATGACTGGCCGCTCAAGACATTACGAGAACACACATTTCTTGCTATATAACATGTCGGCTTTAAAATCTAAGTTGATAAATGTGAAAGATTTAATTGAATACAACTTAGCCGTTTTGTCATAACAATAATGGCATTTATTATCTTTCGTGGATATCAATAACATGACTCAAGCTGCATCCGAGCTAAATCATTGATAAAACGTACACACTTCTCTTACTACAGTATACCCTCTCTTCACTCTATGAAAAATGTTATCTTCTCTGTAAGTGCAAGAGCTCTTTACCCCTAATGATTTTGAATTTCCTTCAAAAGCGATTCACTCCTATAAGCCGCAAATCTCATCTTTCAATAGTTATCTCTTCGAAGGTATCTTAAAAAAAGCAAACCATTGCAATATTGTAAGTGCGCGTGACACTACTTTCACCTCGTACATTTTCACCCGTTCATGTATGATCCTCTCTCACAAACAACAAGGGGAAGGAGGGAGGGGGGGGGTGGGGAGGGGGGGAGAGGAGAAAAGAGAGAGACATACATAGAACCGTGAAAAATGTACCTAATGTTAAAATTTTAGAACAGATTAAATTAGTAAGATACCTCAGAAAAATAAACTTGAAAAATGAAGATTGAGCTTATAAGAGTGCATCGCTTTTGAAGAAATCAAAACAATTAGGAGTAAAGCTCTTGCACATTACAAAGCATACACATTTCAGGTATGATAAGTGGGTACTATACAATGATTTAGCTCAGCTGCAAATAGTATTAGAATACCCACCAACAGAATAAAATAGATTAATTAATTTATACAAAAACGAAATTATTCAATAAAATTTTCACATTTATTCAACTAGATTTCAGCACATTTATATGAAAAGTGTGATCTCTGACGCATATACTAAGTATTGTAGTGTAAATAATAATAATTTGTAATAATTGCGATAATCGTGATTACAAATTACTTCGCATTATTTTTTTTAAAGCATTACATTAAAGTAGTGTGGTATATATAATATATATATATATATATATATAAGACAGAATTGAATATAAGTTTCGAGGGCATTATCATCAAAAACTGAATGATATCGAAGAGATTGACTGTTCAACATGTCTTTTACTTAAAAAACTGCTAATCAAACAAAACAAAAGTAATTTTTCAGTAATCACACAAGAGGTACTTGAATCAGTAATAACCATATTGGATAGTGAAGCGCGTACACGAGTACAGTATCAATATACAGTATATGCTACTAGTCGAACTTATAGTGTAGTGTTGAGCTTTGAAGGCTCCGTTGGGCAGTTGTGTATATGTCAAAATATTGGTACAGCTGAATCTAGTCATTTGCAGTGCACATGCTGAAAGGCGGAAGAGATTTAGCTGTGATGGACCAGAATTAGTTGATTTTAAAGATCAGCTCAGAGCTTGTATTCACCATCAAAATTATGGCCTGAAGTTTGGATGCGAATGCGAAAGCATTATTGTGAGAAGTCCCTGGAATGGGCTATTCCGCAAAAATAAACCGCAACTGTAAAAAGAGGATGAAAGGTAAATTTTTGTTAGTGTTATTTGAGCCCCTGCTTAAACTGAAGATGAGAAAGTACGACTCAGAATTGTACTAATTTTTATAAAAATTTTGATTAGCGAATAACTTCCTGGAGTAAGTCTACTTCTATTTCATCACACAACAAGTTTAATTAGCTTGGTCCACAAGTCGCAAAAAAGTAAAAGAGAAGAAACAGAACCAAATGTATAATGCTAGAAAGTTCAAACGGATAAGTGAAGTTCATTTTTTATGCTGCAGTTCTCTAGTAATCAAAGATTCGTGTACAACATAGTACGAATTTTATACATGACAAAAACATATATCATTTTTAGTCAAAAATTGTATGTAACTAGAAATAAACTGTTACCATTTATTAGTCCAATTTTTAATCTATTAATCTTGGACATAATGATGCATTGAATACAATTTCAGAACCTGTACATTAACTTTTACAAGAATTATAGATCCACGCTACATCGTCTATAAAAGCACAAAATGTGTTAAAGGAAGGTTGAACCGACTTCATGAATAATTATTCCATGTTAATGAGATTATATGAAAGTATATTTTTTCATGATCTTTCTAAAACCATTTTATAAAGTTTACATTTACAAAAATTTTGTAGCCACCTAACTAGATACATTTATAATCGTATACAAGAAATACAAATCTACGTACCACAGAAAAATCCAATATATTTGAAACTTTTATAATCATCAAAACACTGTCCTCCATAAGCCGACTAGCATATTTGAAATTCAGTTCTTCTTAAGATAATCTTTAACAAATGGATGTTCCACGTGAGAATCCTTCACTCAGTTAAAATAACGATTTGCGACCTCATTGTGGTTTTCTATCTGCAGTGACAACACAAGAGATGCTTTCTATGTATTTACGTTGAGAATGAAGCTGGCTGCTTTTGACATACCTAAATTAAAATAATCAGTATATAAATAAATATGAACACACTATGATACTCTAGTTTATAAAGATAATCATATAAATATTTATGCTAACATGCATCCGGAAATCGCCCATTCAACCATCCAAAGCCTTGTAATATTGTGTCTAAACATGCTTCCTTTGATACAATTGCGTATATATATTCGCAGTGAACGAGCCTTGCACGCCAGAATATTCAAAAACCTTTAAGCTCTTTCAATATTCTGAATAACTGATTTTTTCTTTGACCATCATGTCCCTATAAAACATATATTTGTTAATAATATATTATTTTATTGATGTATCTATTATATCAAATCTTAGATATGATGATTATACTTTAAATGTTGACCAAACAAATAGTAGACCAATTTCTATAATTCCATAGGCACTGGGTACAGAGTTCAAACTATAATATGTCAATTAAGGTTGGATGTACGGAGAATATTTGTGATTGCCTTCGATTGAACAAATTTATGGATTTCAACATGCACTGGACTGTATATTTTCAATCACTGGATCCAATTTCTTGTATTAAATTAATTAACTGAAATAAACAAGTCATTATATCAATGTTTGTTATGAAATAATCAAAAACTTCTAACCTATGTTTTATTGTTAAAAATGCATTTTACTTACATCCAGAAGATTATAATGATTTGTAAATCTAGTAAACTCTTGTACTGTGGCGGTCAGAAACTATCAATACTTTAAACATAACTTGGTTGGGAGAAGCCCTTACAAGCCCTGTGTAATTATAGCTATTGCTGATTTATCAGATAGATTTAAACCAGCCAAAGACAGAAAAGAACATTGAGACAAACATAGGCGTTAAAGAAAATTTGATCAACAAGTCCAATCTAGGTTGATTTAGCTGTTTTCCCACTCTATAACAAGGATTAAAATGAACGTAATCTTTCATCAATTTTCATTAGATGAAATAGAAAAAACGTATACTTACAGCGCACTGACTTCAGTAAGGAAAAAGAGGGGGGGAAAAAAAGGGAAAGAGGAAGAAAAAGAAAAGGAGGGAATCCATAATTAGAACCTTAAGTCTTTGAGTGGCAAACAAGAAAAAAAATACAAAATACAATAGCAGTACCGTTAAAAATTCTTAACTTCAGAAACTCCGTAACATTCCTAGTGGCACAAAGAAAAATGAATAGTGCCATACTTCCTGGGAACTGCTGAATAGAAATGCCATAGAAAAGGTGAAGTCTTAACATTCTTTAACGATAAATAGTTTTATCATCATAAGCCAATTTAATACAAATTAATTGATCAGGATACACTAAAATTAACTACTCTTATTGAGAATGGAATAAAATATGAACGCTTAATCGCTTCAGAGCCATCATACTCGTATCCAAAAATAAGAAATTAACTGTGAATCCTAAACCAAGAGTAAAATACCCCAGTGATCTAGAATAAATCGCATATTTTTATAGAAAGCTTAATAAATGATAAATTGACTTATCATAATAGCCTTGCTATTGTAACTACAAATAAGCAAAAAATGCATTAAGCAGGAATAATTCCAAAGAACATACAAATTCTGCTCCAGCTGCTTCAAGTGAAAGTATGAACGAAGCATGGTTTTGTTTCAGCCATCCATACGAAGCCAGTAGGACTGGACATTGTATAAGCCAGTCTGCTTAAGGGATACTGAGTCGCAGTGATGATAAGGAGTCACTTGGCTAATTTAGCACCAAAAATTGATTGCAAAGAATTTTTATATAATTTCAGAATTGCTATCACTGTCCAGCGTACAACAGAACTTACTGAAAAATGAATGAAATAAATGATTGCACAAAGTATAGAAATATTATCATTATGTAATGCAAGTTAAACATTTACCAATGTATCGAGAAGACAATTTATATTAAGTTTCCAATATTTGACAGCAGCAACAGCTGGTGAAGCAACAGCTGATATTACTATTGGTCCCAGACATGTACAAAATTAATCTATACACTATTAATAGTCATTTTTGAATGGAGTTTTCAGAATTCCATTTTCATATCTAAAAACAGTTATTACATTAAAATGATGTTTCTATGTTAACCAATTAATTAAAAACTTACCACTTTTTTGGATTTTCTCTCCTTTTTGTGAATTCTCAATACCTCTCAAAAAGTAGTTTTCTTGTAATCTTTGATCCTTTTACGTTGTCAACTGACTCCCCTTGCTCAGTGATTTCTTTTGCATCAAATGCATTGACCTCATCAATGAGTGTCACACTAGTTGGTACATTGCGTGGATCAAATTTATCAACCACTTTAGGATTAACTGGTATTGTCACTTTTCCAGTTTTGGGATGAACACAAAAAGGAGATTTGAGCAAGTTATTTATTCCTTTTGTTACATTCTTGTCTCAAATCCAACAATGTATACCTTTTCTACCAAAGAATACCCATAAGATGTGATCAAAGCCAAAGTCATCTGTAACAAATAAGTTATATTTTACTATAATTCATCTTGTGGGGACAAAGCCTTTTTATTTCATTCTTCAAATCATCAATTTTATTGAATGATTGAAAAGGAATGTATATATCATCACTATGGGTGAAAGAAAATTCTCTACGGGTAAATGTATTTGCTGGAATAGTAAAATTATGTGAAACGTTTCTTTATGTAAAGATACATATAAATAACAATAAAGAATAATGGCATACCTTCTCCATAACTCAACCATTGGTAGTAATCCATGTAAGGAAACAAACGTGAATAATACAAAGGAAGCAAATCCGACAAATTTGATTCATCCATAGCTTGGCAGTCAGATGCAGCTATGTTTGAGGAGTGGTCAGCTCCAAGCTTGTATAAATTATTGTTATCACTGTCCAGCGTACAACAGTTCTTACTGAAAAATTAATGAAATAAATGATTACACAAAGTATAGAAATATTATTATTATTATTATTATTATTATTGTTTTGTAATGCAGATTTGCAAAAGTTTCAAGAGAGTGTCATTGATTGGCAACGTTAATTAATAAATATTAAGACTGTATAAATAAATGCAAGAGTGAGGCTTTCAAATTTATTAACTGCTTTCTTGAATACAAGCTGGAGGTTGAAAACTCAAATCTTAGCAAAAGTCATGATATGCGTCTGTATTAAATTGAGACACTTTACCTTGATTGCTGCAATTTTTCGTATGAAAACTAATAATAACAAGTAAATTTAATTTTGATGTAATATTGATGTATTTAACTATGAACGTTGATCTTCCCTGTACTGCATATATGCTGGCCGTAAACGTATTATACAGAAAAAAATGTACCAAAGCAAAATAACAAATTTACTTACTTGGATACTTATAGGTATGACAATTGTATAACCGAATGCTGACACACAAGTCTTGAAAGTTGAAGATTGTTAATCCAATAAAAAACTTTATCACACTGGCGAATACTGCTGATATTGAGGTTAGGATTGCCATGTAAACATTATCCAAAATTTAAATGC
The DNA here is from genome assembly GCA_012977825.3 of Pteromalus puparum. Classification (NCBI taxonomy): domain Eukaryota; kingdom Metazoa; phylum Arthropoda; class Insecta; order Hymenoptera; family Pteromalidae; genus Pteromalus; species Pteromalus puparum. Next base: position 21,841,462 of record CM053168.1, on the reverse strand, counting down.
CTAGCGCTGGCGCGCGGATCGCGGTCTCTCTGGCCCTGACTTCTTGCTAGTTCAGCTGGACAGGGAATATGGAATACGGACCACTCAGAAATATCAGTAAAATAATTAATTTTTTTATAATTCAATATTTATTGCAAATTACATTATAATGCTGATATTTACTGAACCGACAATTAAATTGCAGACGATTCACGGTTTTTACGACCTCCTCGGAAGCGTATATTCCGAGAAACAGGTATTTTCGTATATTCTCGCGGCGTGAAAAGTTTTTTATTTTTAATAAAAAATCTAATGAACCGACAATTTTTTTTCTTGCGGTTATGAACGTTTCTAACGATTCCGCAATTACCTAAATTTTTTTCATTACGATATATGCAAATTAATCGCGTAGTTCGCTGAGCTTTCAAAATCACATAAAAACGAAACAATTTTACGTTATTTGGGGGAGGGGGTGGGGGGAGTCTTGCCAAAATGAACATATAATATAGGAAGATATATATATATATATATGTGTGTGTGTGTGTGTGTGTGTGTTTAGGCTACCTTATTTGCATTTTAAACCTTAAAATGTAAAAATTTGAGGGATTGATCATGATTACGACCACTAAAATATTCATGCAGATACCTTTTTATAGTGCAAATGTACCTGTAAGATCCTGATTTGGCTTAGGCCTTAGTCTTGCCAAAATGACTATAATATAGGAAGATATATATGAAGCGAGGAATAAATACAAAACCAAAACTCAAACTCGCTACCCTACGTGTTATGAGTTTTAATGACAATAACATACAAGGAATATTGACAAGTAGCGCATGAGTTGTTATGGACAAATGTGTAGCAATAAAAAAAACCGCTGCCAATTCATTGGCACGTAGCTTCCTCCAACGAAATTTATTGTTCCAATAAATAAAATATTGTTTTAAAATACGGTATAATGTGAATGCTATTTTAATATTACAAGTATGGGATAAATTCGTAGGGAGGGACTTTGCGACGTGCAACGACAACCCTATAAGAGGAAGCCAATTTTTTAGACAAATCAGTTTTTACATTTTAGCTCTTTACTTAAGAACCGCTCAACGAAATCGTTTGAAATTTTAACAGCAGATATCTTCGTTTATGGTGAATCACCAAATAAAATTTTGAAGCATTTGACTACATTGTTTTAGAGATATAAGGAATCAAAAAATTTTCAAAAAAAAATTCAAAACTTGATATCTTAAGAACCATAGGGGTTTCAAAGCTGCGCAACGATCTTAGCCAAAACATATAAAATATCTACCTTTTCCCAAAATCTCAAGTGCAATAAGGCCTTTTTAAGCCCGTAATCGAGACTCAAAAAAACTCATTTTTTAGTTTTCGATTTATTACTGAAAAAATAAGTAGTCAAATCACTTGAAATTTCAATCGAATATAGTTTGATTCAGAATCCAAAAATAGATATGCATGTCAAATTTTATTGATATTGATGAAGTAGTTCCAGAAATATTACGGCACACACACACACACACACAACACACACACACACACACACACACACACACACACACACACATATCCATACGGACGGTTTCTAAAAACACGCAATTCGAACTTTAATCATCTCAAAACATGTTTCTATGGAGTTTTAGCGAAACTGAAAATTTTACTATTACAAAGCTTCCTCTAGGAGCAAGCAAAACTGGTACTTTACGCCCGCTTAATAGATACGAGAAACGCGAGAATCGTGCATGTGTTACAAAATTTAATTTTAGAAACTTTTGTAACACGAGATTTTTACTTTTAGATCGGTTTCCGGTGGTACTCCCTTAATTTTTTTGAAAAATCAAAAAATTATCATTTTTTTGAAAAATTAAAAAATAATTTTTGAGAAACTTAAATTTTAGAAACTTAAAAATTTTGAAAATTTAACTTGCATCGACGTAAGTCCCAATTTTTAAGGGAAAAAAGTGGCTTCATTGTTAAGTCGTGAATAAAGTTGTACATGCAACACGGGACTAAAGTCGATTATTCGTTTGGGTGATTACTGCCCGAGGCTATGGCAGTAAACCCACCCGCGGAAATAATCTACGACTTTAGTCCCTTGTTGCATAATGTACTATTATTGAAACTAGTATACCCAAGACGACATCCTATTAAATTTAATCGTAAAAGTGTTTTTTTCCATTATTGTAATGCCATATTTAATAGAAAGGTTTGTGTATTAATATCCTGCAATAACTTTGTAGATAGATAAATTTTGGAAAAATCCTTTGTAATGGAAAATTCGAAATATGGGATTAAATAAATGTTTAATGGAGGCGAAGCCTGATTCAGCATAATTGATTATTCTGTCCGTGCACAGCCCCTGATACACATGAGGATTTACCTTCTATTACACATTGTACATAGTGTAACCAACTTTTTCCACTTATACTCACTATATATATATATTAAATATATAATATACTATATGACCACTATGCATCTACACCTATATAGGTATACCTGTAGCCTAAATTTGACCTCTAAATCGGATCAAAATCCTTCATTGACTTTTCGCCGACTATTCTACTGGATTAAATAGGACCTTTGCCATTCAAACTATTTGTACACACACTTCAGTTCAATACCCTTATGCGACTTCACCACTTTTGCAATGTCTATCGATCTTGCCGAATGGGACACACAAAGGCATTCTGACCTTGAAATCGTAAAAAATCCTTAACCGACTTCCCGCCGACCATTCCACCTACATGAACGGGACTTTGGCTATACGGACTATTTATACTAACTTCTTAGCCTAGTATCCTTATACGTCTTCGCCATTTTTGCGATATATATTTATATCCGGCCAAGTTTGTCTGTTAGCAAGTGGTCTGTTGGTAGACTTGTTCTGCATTAAGTAGTATTACAAATTATGCATTAATTTTTGTGTTCTGACATTCACTTAAATTATACTTTTTAGAGCAGAATCATATTTACATTTTGATGCGATATGTCCATATCTTCCATACTGAAAGCAATGGGTAATGTTTATTAAATTCTAAGACTGGCGGCACTGATGACCTCCGAAAACTTTTTTATTGTTTCGTTGTCACGTATGTACTTGTAGATGTCTGGTGAGACTCTCATTATTATCATGCTGGTTTTATTCCTTTTATTTAAAATTTTTTGAGTTTCTTGTATTAATATCACTTTTATATCCAATTTATCTATGTTTGTGGCGTTGTGTATGCTAAAAATTTTTATTTTTGGATCACCCTATTTGTCTATCTTGACTTGACAGTTTTTTAGTTTACTTGTTAGCACGTTCTTAAATGTTTCTAGATTTTTTGTATTAATGCAACTGATTTCAATTTCACTTTTATTCTTCTTACATATAAACTTAGTTTGCACGTTCTATTCTGTAACTAGACACTTTGTGAAATGTTCCATTGTGTTTTACTGATTAGGATCATTGGCCTAAACCATTCTATTTGAACCTCGCTTTGGTTTCAGCATTATTTCTCTTATAACTACAGCGTATAATTTTATGTTTGTATGTGTCTCTGTGTTTTTTTTTGTTTTTTTTTTTTAATTTAATAATTTCTTTCTGGTACTGATATTACAGTCAGTCTTGCAGTTCTACAACTAGTTGTTGTTGTTGTAATTCAATAAAGTATTTTCGGCCTGAATATTGTCAGTAATACTTTCTTTGTTCAGTTGATCTCCGATTCCTTCTGATGTTTGTTTTGTTATAATCTTAATAGTTTTCTTTGCCACATCACTTACAAGGAGAGCTACCAGGCTCCGGAAAAGAGATTCCACTAAGACATTCAGAAATGTTTTCCAGTATCTTAAAACGAGAGAAATGACTGTAGTTCAATCTCATCCCTACTGAAAAATCAGATGACAACCAATTCATAATCATCTGAAAATCAGCTGATAATCATGCCAAAACGTCAGCTGATAATCAGGTGATAATTATCAAAAATTTGTAACCTTTATAATATTTATTATAAGTTGTTTAAAATTAGTGAAATTTATAAATTTCATATAATGAGAGCCAGTACTGATGTTACCATCAGAAGAACCAAAATTTTTATTTAAAAAAAAAAATTTTATTTAAATTAAATAAATGAAAAACAAAAATTTTGGTACTCACAGCCAGAGTTTTCGTATTATCATCCTGATGGTAACCCCAGTACTGAACCTCATTAAGTGAAGTTCATAAATATTACTTATTTTAAACTACTTATGATAAATATAATAACGGTTACAAATTTTTGATGATTATCAGCTGATTATTAGCTGGTTATCAGCTGTTTATCATTAACAATTCATCTCATATAAACGCATGTTTATAACTATCAGCTGTAATTAAAATATTAAGCTAAAATCGCCTGATAATGAGCTGACGTTTTGGCACGATTATCAGCTGATTATCAGTGTTCCCGACGTGTGCGTCCGGATCGAGGCGAGAATAAAGATCGGCGGATGAGTGCTCCAACGCGACATGCTAAGTGTCGCGTAGGCCTCGTGGTACGTGGTACGGGTGGCCACTTAGTTTTTTCCTCTCCCTCGGGTGGATACACTCGGTAATTGGAGAGACTGCAAGGCGAGGAAAAGCCGAGATTTCCTGCGCGGACGCATTTTAGGCTAAGACAAGCACATGTGGTGTTCTGTCGGGTGCATGTTGTTCAGATCGACTCCATGAAGAGAAAGCATGGAGTCATTGTTCTACCCTGCTAAAACAATTCCATTGAAATCGATAAAAGTCGATAAAATTGAATGGCAAGCCTTAATCGCGTTTTTCCCAATAAAACTCAATTAAATTCCATTCAATCATTCAGAGTCAATGAGGAAAATTACAATTAAAATGGATAGATAAAAAAACAGCAATTAAAATCGATAGATTTTTCTATAGAATTTAATAGACTTTAATTAATTTAATGGAATTTAATTGAGTTTTAATGCGAATAAGGCGATTAAGACTTACCATTCAATTCGATAGAGAATCTTATGGATTCTAATAGACTATTTTTAGCAGGGTACGCTTCGGTCGAGCGTGCGTACGGGTGGGAATATTATAAGTAAGATTTATTGGTCGACAGTGAGTTTGCGTGCGTTTATTTTAAGTTTTTTTATGTATAAATACTGTTCTTGGCGTGGGTTTTTTTTTTTCCCGAGAGGTTTTCCCTGCGTCGCAGGCGAAAGGCTGAGCGATTGCAGGCATTAATTGTAAAGACGGTTTCGATTGCAGAGCACGTTTGCGTTCGGAAAAAAAGGGTCCTAGTTCGCATCGCGGGGTTTTACAGCCCGATGCTGTGCTCGGCGCGGGGTCAGTTTTCGAAGCAGCGAAAGTCTGCGCGCAATATGTTTTCGCTTAACTTCGAGCGCGGCGTTGGGTCCGATTTTTATGACTTAGGAAAGCGGGCGCGTCTCCGTGTTGACTCAACGTCGAGCGCGGCGTTGGGTTCAGACTTTATAGCCTTTCGCGGAGGGAAAATTTCCAAGGGTTCAGATGCATGGGCATCTGGAAATTTAGTAGCGAGCGACAAAAGCAAGGACCCAGGGAGGGGAGGTCGATTTTCGGGGACTTGGCAGGGGCGAGCGTCGCCCCGCGTGCTCGGCAGGGCAGTCTCGATCGCGACACGAAGTTGAATACTTCGAGGGCTTGTACTTTCTGATTTTCATAATATATTTCAAAGTTCTTCTTAAATATTAGAGTTACTATTGAGTTTTCCTTGTAGTTTGTTTTTAGAGTTCTTTAAATTCTAGCGTTATATTATTTTTGATAAATAGATATAGAGTCATTTTATACGCACAAGTTTCGAACGCGACACTGCTCCTGTATAGCAGCTTACATCATCTGATAATTATCATCTGATAATCAGCAGATTGTCATTTATTTAGTAGGGCATTTGGCGATTCAAGTCGATATAAAACGATATAATCCCGTTATAGATCGACAAATATTTGTACGAAAAATTACTGTTGGAATAGAAAGAATTTCAAGATGATCTTAAGTTTATTGATTTCAATTTCAATTTTTTTATAGAGTTTTATCGATCATATTGAGAATTAAGATTCACCATTCAGATCGATAATAAATCCGATCGACTTGAATGGTGAATCATATTGATTTCTATCGGCTCTAATCATTGGCTTTTCCTAGAAGGGAGAATTCGAATTAATATTTTGTAAAAAGTAACGGAAAACTTTCAAAAGATTTTAATCAGTGATAAAATATTCAATAGATTTACTTTTAATTACAATTACTTTTCAAGCAATAAGAAACCTAAGTGAAATCTTACGTAAGATTAATAATAGAGATAAATTTCTACAATTTTTCTTACAACCTAAGAACAATATTAAAAGAAGCTCCCTCTTTAAAGCTTATCTTAAAAATTACATTAAAAATCTAATTATTCCTTCGAGTAAGGTTATAGGAGTAAGGTTATAGAATCCGTTCGAAAATTTAAAAATTTTAATAAAAAATTTAAAATTTTCGGAAACTTAAGAAACTTAACTAAAATCTTACTAGTCATATTATGGTTGATAAATAATTCGTTTACAAGAGTTATACTCTGGAGGCTCCACCCTTATTTTTCTTATTCAAAGCTTACTCAAAAAATCATGTGAAGATCAAGAGCTGCAAATTTTAATAAGGGTTATCAAAAGCTTTCCAACGTTCCCATAGACAACTAAAAAAAATATTTACCAAACATTTAGGAAAATTATAATCTCCCTGTAATGTTCTTAATTCATTTTGTTATATTTGCATAAGTTTCCATAGATTTATACTAAAAACTTAAGTGAAATATTATTTCGAGATTCTAAGCAATAATATTTGAAAGGTCACCAAATGCTTCTACAAGATTTCAACTCGAAATTGTGTACAAAGCATTTTAAAGCCAGTCAGAAAACCTACTGGAATATGACTAGCAATGTTCTTGGACATTCCTTGTTTTGTTGAAAAATTTAAGAAAGCTTTCAAAAGATTCTAACTTTTCACACTTCTTACACTTTCTACACTTATTATACTTTTTACACAAAAATTTTTTCTTAACTAGTCAAGAAAGTAATGTTATGTTAAAGACAGTAATGTTTCCAGTATTTTTGTTGAAATACTTGACGTTATATTTTAATAATCTTAAGCAATTTTTTATTCCAATTTTTTAGAAAGGATTTTAAAAAGATTTGGAGGAATTATGAAAGATCGTTCTAAGCATCTGCAAAGATTCCAGGGAAGTTTTCCTGGAATATTACAACAACTATAGTTAAAAATACAGTCAGGTAAAAAATGTATTTTCTTAACAAAGTGCGAAACAAATATTTTAAAACTATTGTTAGATGATGATTTAAACGATTTTTCAACAATAAAAAACTTCCTTTTAATTAATGTTTAATCTCAATGTAAATATATTATTCGAATTTTGCTCCCTAAAAATGTTTATAAATGTATTGCATATAAATGCAATCAGATTTGTGTTTAATAGTGTTTATCAATTAATATATAATTTATTATTTTTATGTTTCTCTTCCCTATATGCATTTTAAAAACACATTAAATAAAGAAAACAAGTAAATATTAAGTTCAAGGCAATATACTTATTTAATTTTCAAATTTATTAAACAAAATTTGACAATGCTGATTTTTGTAAAAATATTTTATCTTAGGTAAAATATTTTTTTCGTTAAGAGTACTTGAAATTGCTTTTAAAACATAAATAGTTAATTAAACCGAAAAAACAATAAAAATAATAATAAATAAATACATAAATAAATGAATCAGATAATAAAACATGGATTTTATTTTCTTATTAGATAAGATACACCTGTGTATACTTTGCTTCGTCATAGTATCAGGTAGATAAAATTCTTGTCTTGTAGTTCCAGTTAATAGTAGTTCGCACAAGGTGTATGCATAATATTGATGTTTTTGGTGTTTACATTAAGTCATATGTAAACTAGTTTATATATGTATATATATATATATATATATATGTGTGTGTGTGTGTGTGTAAGAATTTTCAGAAATTTGGTTTATGTAAGTGTAATTAACCTCATCTCTAAGTAACTATTTAAAGGAAATGAGTTCCTAATAATTTTTTTTCTTCTACTAAATAGTTAATTTTGATTTTATTTATAAAATTGAATGATTAAATAAAATACAATATGCACGGCAAATATGTATAAGTACTACAAATTAAAAAATTTATTCAAATATTTATACACTCATCTATTATGTCACTTTTTTGTAAAATTGTGTTCACAACTATATCAGTGAGTCTTATTAAAGAGATAAAAACTTGAATACATTACATTCATACAAATGTTTCATGCGTTATTTTTTTATTATAGTATCAAAGCATCTATACATGTAGATCAGCTTTTAGAAAATAAGCCAAGTGTATGGTTTAAAGCAATTTATACGAACAAATATATAGGACGCATGTTTGCATGCTTAGATTTTTCATTATTATTATGCTAGAAACAACATTATTTTCTTGCTTCGCTAACATTTCTTTTAATAAATTAGCAGAAAAAATCACTTTTTGTATAACATAAGATTTTACACTAAACGCTTTATAAAACAGTTAAATATTTATAGTAGAAAATATGAAAATAGTATAGTACATTAGTAATTTGATATCGTATTCATGCTCAAGCGTATAAATTGCTTTTTAAACCTTTTGAAACGCTTTATTAAACACTTTGAAACGGTTTTTGAATATATATAATATATATATATATATATATATATATTTAAAAAAAACGTTATATATATATATATAAATCTTTGTAAATTCGAAACATTTATCGTAGTTTTTCTATTAAAAATCTTTTGATGATGTTCATTTATTCGTTGAAACCAAACGTTAAAGTAGTTTTTGATTTTGAAAATATAATTATACTGATAGATAACTTTGGTTCTTTCAGGCGAAATTAGTTTAATTAGTTCTTTATCAAGGGGCGCGTCAGTACTCTTATGACGAGCCTCGATGCCTAATCGTGCTCCTTTCTTCATCAAATATAATCATTTGGCTTTTTCGAAGCAATTTTTTATTTGCTGCATTGTTGCATTGTTTTCTCTTGTTCTGGTCTCCATGCAAATCCATTTATAGTAGTAGTTCTAGTGGTCTGGTTAGCTTTGCTTGATTAGGCATAAATTTGTTTTCCCAGTTGGCTAGCCCTAGNTTTTTTTTTTTTTTTTTTTTTTTTTTTTTGCTTTTTAATCCAAAGTTAACTGCAAATAACGTAATGAACAGCCATGAGAGACGCACTGTTATACACCGACGGTCTCCTCCCGCCGCCCGGCGGGAAAGCGCCTTCTCAATATTTCTAATGTCTCCTTCTTCATAATTCTTCCTGATGAGGACGGCATTGACGCGTCAAAATGTCGAAAAAACGTGTTTTGTTTTTTCATAATGTCTCGGGTAGACCGATAGAATACACAAAGATATATTTTGAATAATACTGAAGGATAAAGCCACGGAAAGAACTTTTCTCCGCTCAACAATTTTTTGCTTTTTGTTGTTTTTTACTTTATGATTGCCTTTTTTGTATCTTCTGTCATTTTTACTTTGTGCTCGTTAATAACGTGGCCCTAAAATATTACTAACACCAATCCTTGATTTTTCTTCGTTTACTGTGAGACCACATTGTTTTAATTTTTCTAAGACTTCTTCGACTAGCCTCATTATTTTTTTCCATGTTTCCTCAAAGATTAATATATCGTCGCTCCCTACGAAGAGTAGTCGATTTCAGATTTGCCACAAAGAGCAGTAGATTTCAATTCTTGCCGCGAAAAGCAACAGATCCCAAATCTTTCCATATGAATAGTTCTATTATTAAAAAAACAATAACATATAGTAATTCGGTAGCAACTAATAAAATCCTAACATCTTTTGAATTACCGAAACATTTTTTTAAATTTCATAATTTTAACATTTTTGACCGTAATCTTAAAAATCGGATTTAAAATGAAATTACCCTTCCATGTTCGTCTGATGATGATTAGACTTAGCCAATCCAGGATGTAACACTATTATCAACTATTTTTTCCAAAGACTCAAGCATTTCAATTTGTTATATAAACTATCAAACAGTAGAGGAGATGTGCCTAGTATAGATGATTCCCAGCACGGATGTTACCGGCTTGCAGAACATTAGCGATACTTAAAACCGATAATTAAGTGCGTATTTATGTTCTATTGAACATACATCGTGACCGGTACTCAGGATTTATCATAGCAAAAGTGGCATAGAAAATAATGAGTTCAGCACTTTAGTGCGTGCAAAAAGTTAATTTAATAGGCTTGCCACTTTGGCCCCAGATAATTTTATGTACGAACACTACTTTTTCCCAAAGTTTAGCTTCTTACGAGTAATTCTAGACCTCGTGAAGTATCTTATTCATCCTACACGGTGAGTATAACTAAAAATACTTTTTACGCTCGTTTACCCAGTATGGATGCAACGAGATATGAATCTCGGGCATAGTCGGAAAGGCGAATCCGCACAAGCCTGGAAAATGGCAACCTGCCGTACACCAGCACTAGGCACCGCGAGCACGTTTACCCGCCAGACACGCACACTGACACGCACAACTGTTCCGTCATAACTTTTCCGCAACACGCAATACGCATGCGCATGAATGAATGAGTAGATTATGTGCGAGTGTGCATGAGAGTAGTGAGAGATAGTAGCACCTCCCGGGGGCTTCTCTCTTGCGAGCTCGGACTTGCGCGCGAGAATGATCACAGTTTCAACGACTTCGGTAGCGTACACATCTATATCGCGAATAAAACCGTTTAACTTAACTTCCAACTGAGAGACACTGATTCTCTGTCGAACGGGACATCAACGCCTTTTTGGCATTTAACTTTAACACTTTTTTGGCATTTAAGGGGACCTAACCAACTTAAACTGTCAAAAAATGAAAAATCGGATTTTACTTTTATATTAACATTAAATTGTTTAAAAAATGTATTAAACAAACATATAAACTTTAAAAAAACTATGGAGAACAAGAAACAATTTTTATATATACCAAATCCAGGTGCAATATGTCTCCGAAGGCCAAAATTCACAATTTCCATTTTTTCACTCACCGCAGACTTACTTCAGTTCTAGGCATCGAAGAGTACTAAAACTTTACAAACATGTTTAAAATACACAGTTCTGATATGAGTGTAAGGATTTGTAAGTAAATTAAAAATTGTAAGTAAATTTTAAAAAGTTATCTTCAATTTAAACAAAATATTTGTTAAAAAATGTTAAAAATGACAAATATTTTGTTATCAGATTCAAGCTACTTTTCAATCAGTGTATAATAATTAAAAACGTCAGTTAAACTTTTTGATTGTACCAAACATTTCTAACGCCGTGTCTGACGATACATTTTCTCTTGAACATTTTGAAATTTTCAAGCATCTGATCCGCAATTTCATTTACCTAAAACCGTCGATTTGTTATTAGCCTCTAATATCGCTTTATCTCTTTTAGTTATGGGTCAGATGAGACTTCGTCATAATTATTTGGAAATCATTTTGCTAAAGACTAGTTTAGGATGGATCATAGCCGGAAGGGGGGGGGGGCAAATACTTACTTCTTCGAAGAAAGCTTCTTGTAATGTCGTTAAATTGGATAGACTTCTTGAACGTTTTTTTTTTTTTTTTTTTTTTTTGGCAATGTGGACCTCGACGTGGCACGCGAGCAACAATCACGAGAGCGAAATATTCGAGAGCGATAAAACACGACAGCGGCACAAGGCACGAATCCTGGCACGTGGTCGCGAGACGGCGCCATTTTCCTTTGTCGCAACCTGCGAGATTGCGCCGCGATAAGCACGTGTTCGCGACGATTTTATGCACTCGCGCACTTTACGATTCGCGAATATTAAAACGACCGCACTGACACCACTTACTTTTTTATTGCGAATCGTCGACTCCAATCCGCTCCTTGGGCTGCTGAGTTTGACGCCAACAGGAAGAACGGTGTCAGGCGGAGCGAAGAGAGAGCAACCTAGCTCGGCCGAGGCTGAGAAGCGAAAGGGACGAGAATCTCCCCACCGGTCGGCACACGAGGCCCGCGAGTCAGCGCCGCGCGCGTTCGCCGAGTGTACTCTCTCCTCCCGCACTCGCTCGCATGGACGCTCCGCCGCGGGAGCCGGGCGCTCTCTTACCGACGCGGCGTCTCTCGCGCGCTTTGTAACGTGCAGTCGGACTGCCACGTTACAATTTATATCAGCTGGACTGAATTTAACTTAATATATTGTTTCATCGTGCCAATACAAATTAACATGCAAAATTTCAGCTTTCTACGAATGATGGATTATAAATGAGAGCAAAAACAAAATTCTTACTCATTCCGATCACTTGTTTTACAATTTTGTTTTTGCTCTTATTTATAATTCATCATTCGTAGAAAGCTGAAATTTTGCATGTTAATTTGTATTGTTGAAACAATATATTAAGTTAAATTTACTCTAGCTGATATGAATATAATTTTCATGTATAGACCTACCTATATCTTTTGGTATACTGATAAGATGGAAATATCTGTGCAAGTCACTTATCAAACTTCATCATTGGTGAGTTCGAGCACATAGATGACACTTTTTATAATTTATAAACTTGATCAACAATAATTGAGTCAGTGTATATACCATGTTCATTTTTAACATTGACTGAGACTGTGTGGTGGTATCTGTGCTGTAGTTCTGGATTTACTATTCTGATGTATAGCATAGCAGATAGCCTGTATTATACGCGTCGTATACTTCTGTATGTGTAAGTACGGTTAGGTAGGTACTGCATATATCATGCTTGTACTGCGATATAAGACGGCAGCCTGTATACTCGGCGTATACTATTATGTGTGCGTAGGTTAGGTTGCTACTCTTTGCCTCCTTAATACGTACGTTTTAACAATATTTCACAAATATTTGGATAAACCGTAGTTTTAAGTTGATTTCTAATTAACAATAATTATTGTAATTATATTTGTATGACTGTTCTTATCATAGATGTTTTTAATTCATATAATATATTTTTATATACTACTTGGCAGTTCTTCGCCAGTGACAGCATTTTGAACTCGCTAGTTAGCACTGGCCAGTGATGATCTAATCGCTAACTAATCGTCTGCTGGCCAGTTTCACTGCTTAATTTTCTACGAGGGTAGGTATAGATTTAAATCCATTAAATAGAAGCTGAGATCGAAGCGATGCAGTATTCAGTTATATACAGGGTGAGAAAACAAAATCTCAAAGCTTAATATCTTTGAAACTAACTGGTATCATAAACAACCCAAAAAAAGGAATTAAGGTGTTATATAATGCTAACTAAATCCAAAATTTTAAATTGATTATTGCCTTTTTACTCCAGTTATCGCGTCATGTAGAAAAAACGACTCATAGTATACAGGGTGAGAAAACAAAATGTTGAAGCTCAATATCTTTAAAACTAGCTGGATTCATAAACAGCTCAAAGAAAGGGATTATGGTGCTATATAATGCTAACTAAATCCAAAATTTGAACTTGATTATTGCCTTTTTACTCCAGTGATTGCGTCACGTAGGAAAACGACTTTTTTCAGTTTTTGATGTTTTTTTCAGGTTCTGCCTCATGAAATCACTCAAAATTTAAATGGAGTATAGTCGTAATAACTTTCAATAATCATGTCTTTTTTAAAAAAAGATTCAACATTTAGTTTTAAAGTTGAAACAATTTTAAAAAATTGCGCTTTATGATGTATAATAAAAAAACGACGAACGATAATATAAATTTTCCGCGGTAAAAAGATAGGTAATTTTATTCTGTTATAGGTACATATTAAGCAATTTACTTTTAGTAACTTTTTTAATAACTTCATTAGAAAAAACTGCCATCTCAAAACTAAAAAATCGGTATAAAAAAAAACGCGTACACAAAATGTAAAAACGGACTTTTTTTCCACTATGTACTAGTAAAAACAATGAAAATGAGACTTGGTGGGTTAAAATCCACTGAGTAGAAACTGAGATACAGGTGTATACGCACGAACACACACCTACATCCGTGCAGACATTTTCCAAAAACACTATTTTTTCACTTAAAATGCATCAAACACACTTTGTACATGTTTTTATACAAACTCCAAAAATTGATATTACAAGGCTTCCTTAGGAAGAAATTGATTGTTACTATCCTAAAAAATAAAATCTTTGTAGTTCAAAACCAGAGTTTTTAGGCACGTCCGCGACACGGAAGTGCCTTATAGTTTCGTGCGCGAAAAATGTGTGAGATGCGATCGGGCTGAAATTTTAGGAGGAGTCTCCTCTCGCACAAACTAAAAAACTATTTTTTGAAAATCACATGAGATTTTCGACCGATTTCTCACGTGATTATCACGTGATAATCGCGTGACTATCTCGTGATTTATAATAAAATTTTGAAATATTATTAAAAATGTTAGAATAATATTTATAAATTTGAAAAATGGATAATTAACAATAAATAAGGATTAACTTGAGAAAGAAAAAAATTTATAGATTTGAACCCAGAACCTTGGCGTAGCAATCCATTGCTCTACCTTTGACGGTTAATGTATAAAAGCAATTCGACCGATTATTCACGTGATTGTCATGTGATTTTCACGTGATTTTCTCATGATTTTCTTGTGATTATCTCGTGATTTTCACGTGGTAATCACGCGATTTTTTTCAGTAGGGATCAATTAAATACGTGATTACTCACGTGATTATATAGCAATTTATCTCGAGATTAATCATGGGATTAATCACGTGACTACTCACGCAATTAAATACAGAACTAATCATTATTGCGTAACCATAATTCATTGATTTATATTTTTATTTTTACAAATAATGCATGTCCTCCGTTATTTCGGGAATTGTATAAATTTGATTGTGGTATGATAAAAGAAGCAAATCTTACAGGAATATGTATAAAAGTTAAATATTCATTTTCATAAACTTTTAATCATTATATCATGATATATTGATTGTTAACTGTTGATAGGAGTCTAGAACAATTCTGGAATTTATGTACATATTCTTATACTACTTAAACCTAGCTGTATAACTTATTTCGTAACGATAGTCTTGAAATATCCTACGTTATAAGTGTCAAATTTGCATATTAACTACTTATTAACCATCATATTATGTTTGTTTGATGTATAACTTCTAGTAGAAGGTCAGACCCACTCTGAAACTTTATAGATATTTTTTTACTTTAAAAAGGGATCTCCATGAATTTTTTGGTCTAGATCCATGTGATCGAACTTGCTGAATTTCGGATTTGAAGATTTAAATTGCAAATGAGGTAGCCTAAACATATATATATATATATATATATATATATATATGACTTTAAGGTTATTTTTATTGAAAAGGTGAGAAAATTTTACAAAAAAAAGTATTTCTATGTCTAT
Organism: Pteromalus puparum; assembly: GCA_012977825.3. Taxonomy (NCBI): domain Eukaryota; kingdom Metazoa; phylum Arthropoda; class Insecta; order Hymenoptera; family Pteromalidae; genus Pteromalus; species Pteromalus puparum. Next base: position 21,826,053 of record CM053168.1, on the reverse strand, counting down.
AGTGAAAAATGCTTCCCTGAGCAGTTATCAATCAATCAAAATAGGCAAAAAACGCAGAAAATGCTTAGCACCTGCTTTTGACTCCCTATAACTCGAAGATTATCGATGAAGAAAATCTGAAAATATTCATAAGACTACTTGGATATCTATAGAACATATTCTCAAATTTATGGCTATATTAATTTTTTTAGCTCTCCATTTCACAGAGAACCATCCATTTATACGTATAAATATTATATATATATATATACACACACAATGGTATATATATACAATGGTATATATATAGTATACTGGTATATACATGTGTATATATCAAGTTGTATATGCATATATACATAGTATACAGGGTGAAAAACCAAAAGTTTGAAGCTCAATATCTTTGAAACTAACTGGTTTTATAAAAATCCCAAAGAAAGGGATCATTGTGCTATATAATGCTAACTAAATCCAAAATTTGAACTTGATTATTGCCTTTTTACTCCAGTTATCGCGTCACGTAGAAAAACGATTTTTTTCAGTTTTTGATGTTTTTCTCAGAATCTGCCCCATGAAATGACTTAAAATTTAAGTGGTATATAGTTCTAATTACCTTCAATAATCATATATTTTTTTAGAATGATTCGCTATTTAGTTTTTGAGTTATCGATAGTTAACGATTTAAAAAAATTGCACTGTATGGTGTATAATAAAAGAACGACGAACGATAATATAAATTTTTCACGGTAAAAACATAGGTAATTTTATTCTCTTTCAGGTACATATTAAGCAATTTACTTTTATTAACATTTCCGATAACTTTGTTGGCAAAAACTGAAATCTCAAAACCAAAAACTCACTATAAAAAAAAACGCGTATATAAATTGTAAAAACGGACTTTCGTCCCACTATCTTCTAGCAAAAACAAAGAAAATGAGACTTGGTGGGTTAAAATCCATGGGTTAAAATCCACCAAGTAGAAGGTGAGAAACAGGCGTATACATATGCACACACACACACACACACACACACACACACACACACACATACATCCGTACGGACATTTTCTAAAAACACCATTTTTCGACTAAAAATTCATCAAAACACACTTCCCACATGTTTTTACACAAACTCCAAAAATTACTATTACAAGGCTTCCTTAGGAAGGAAGCAAAAAAAAGGTTGATGTGGTAGCAGGGTTCATTAAGACGTTCAATGACTCGGTTTGGGCCCGTGTATCGTGATTAGGCTAACGCAGCTAACAGAGGCTGCTAATTTGCTGAGGGCAATGTCCAGTAAGATTAGTGGCCCTAAATCGAGGCCGGCCCTACTGGAGAACCGGTTCAGCACCCTGGTTGACCTGCCCCAGCTCCAAGCTTGCATGGAAAATGAAGAGCAAACTATCGCGGAGCTGAGGGCACAAATTACAGACCTCTCATCAAGGCCCCCCATTACGCAGTCTCCACACAACAATACAGGGAGCAGCGTACCTCCTACCACCATCGTCTCCTCGGAAATCGCAAGTCTCCAAAGGGAGCTACTCGGGACAAACAGCAGCAGGGGACCACCACCAACAACGCCGTTGTCTTGACAGGACTGCGCTACACGAGGGAGACCAAGATCGATCTGTTGGCCTACTCGGTCGTGTCCACCCTTGACCCTACTGTCCTCAAAAGGAACATTGCCGGTGAAGGTCATGGGGAAGATGAACGCGGCTGCTGACACCCAGACCACCACCTATTGCCGTCACGCTATCTTCCCATGAAGATATATATATTTCACCACCTGCTTCCCCCAGATACACAAGCTACGCGTCAGGGCCTGGCAAGAGGTCAAAAGAAGACCAGGATGCAAGGCCTACGTCCGAGGTGGAAACATCTACGTCCGGTCCACGGGTGACTTGGACAGGGCCACCGTCATCAGCAGCAAGGAAGACTTGGCTAATTTTTTAGCCAAGATCCCACCAGCCAGCAACAACGACAGGAACAACAACAACAACAGCTCCATCATTCAATGAAGAAGAAGGTGACACATACACACATCATTCGCCTTTCACCACATGCAACTTCATCCGCATCCACATCTTTATCTTCTTAGGTGACTCTGTCCGAGAGTTGAAGGGCTTGCCACTTCAATGCTAACTCCCTTACGGGTCACATTGAGGCGGTTAGGCTCTTCTTGTCTACTCGTCCCTTCTTCCACGTAATAGCAATATATTCACAATACAAAAATATAGAATCTTAGAATCGTGCAATATAATCTTATTTAATGTGCTATATCATGTCGTCGTAGCATTACTAGTATAAAAGACAAAAATATAGAATCATCTACGAACACTTTAGAAAATATCAACAAATAACTTATTTTTTATATACAACTATTAAATGGATTATATGTCATTGTTAATTTTTATATGCAAATACTAATTTTATATATTGTTATCAGAGTTGGGGCGAAGAGAGTTTAGGGACTCCCGTAACCCAACCTAGGTTAAGTGTGTATAAGAAGGGTCGTATGATCTGGGCCTGGAAGTCCGACATGGATTTATGCTATCCCTACGTATGAATGAGGCTGTATTGTATGTAGTATGACTGGAGGTTATTGCTATAAAATAAAGCAATAACTAACCAGTATTTATATGTTCTTGTTATCTCTGTTGTTAATCCGGACCTGCGAACAGGAAATACTGTTTTTCTCTGCAGGATTTGCGGCGTTATAGTGTGTTATTGTGTGAATAATATCAGTCTATCGGATGCAAATGTTTGTAACTCTAGAGTTAAATAAATAAATAAATAAATAAATAAATAGCTGTAACTGATACTTCGCTAGATGACAAGATTCAATCTATTCCTCTACTTGACGACTATAGACTGTACAGACGGAACAGAAAACGGAGCGGTGGAGGTGTGGCCCTCTACATTCACAACACCTTCACAGCTACAGTCATTTCCTCATCAGACAGCACTTGGACAGGCAAGCCAGGCAAGCCGGAATGCCTCTTCTGTGAGGTCACTACAAAGGGCATAACACCCATTTTTGTAGGCATTGTATATCGCTTGCCTCATGTCCAATTTATCCAGGGCAATGGCTTCATCGAAAAGCTAACAACAAGTATGCACTCATACTCCACGAAGCTCATTATGGGCGACTTCAACGCCAATCAACTCTCCTCATCTGAAGATGCCAAATTCATCAGGGCCTTCATAGAGGAGAACTCCCTACAGTCGGTTCCATACGATGTTACGCATCATAAACCAGAAACCGACACCTGGCTTGACCTGTGCCTAATTGACGAGCAGGATCGCTTGCTCGCGCACTGGAAGACATATATGCCGTTCATAAATGGTCACGACCTGATAACGGCCACTATCGACTTACAGATGCCACGACACGTACCTAAAACTTACGCCTACAGAAACTATAAGGGCATCTGTGCCGAGAAGCTAATGGACTTCCTCGGCGCGTGCGACTGGTCACTGCTCGCTACCTCATCACTAGACGAATACAATACACTGTTGAACACTAACCTAATAGACGCCATGAATCATCTCGCCCCATTACGTACAGCGACCATGGGACTAAAACGTCACCCGTGGTTTACCACGGCTCATCGTGACTTTTTGAAAGAACGGAAGAGACTCTATAGACGCTTCCGCAGATCACGCCTCCCCCTAGATATTTTCTTCTACAGACTAGCCAGGGATGATGCTCACAGGCAGGTTGAGGATGCTAGGATGAATTATTATCATTCATGCCTGTCCTCCCTGACTGATGCCGGCGAGATCTGAAAAGAGCTTGAGAAACTTGGAATCACTACCTCCCGAGAAAAACCACCCTCTCGCTTCTCCAATGAAGCCCTCAACACGCACTTTGTGGCATTTCCAACGGTCCGTTTTCTCCCGCTGTTAAGGACTATCTGCGCAAGCTCAAGAGTCTAAACACCCCCGAGAACTTTGACTTTAAGGAAATAACGGAATCGGACGTTTTGGCAGCAATATCGCACTTCGACTCACAGGCCAGAGGCGACAGCATCCCACAGGTTGTCATTTACAAATCACTGCCTGTACTAGCACCCATTCTATATCGTATCTTCAACCTGTCCTTGAGCGAGTCACGCTTCCCCTCTGACTGGAAAAAGTCCCTGGTGCACGCCTTAAACAAAGTCAGTTCTCCGACAGCCCTAACTGACTATCGTCCGATTTCTCTCTTGTGTTTCCTGTCCAAGGCACTAAAATGAGTGGTTCACAAACAAATCTCGGAATATCTTGAGATTAGGGTTTACCTTGACTGCCTCTAAACTGGTTTCTGCGCCAGTCACAGTACGCAGTCAGGCCTAATTAGGCTGACTGACGATGTCAGGCTGGGCATAAATAAAAAGAAGGTAACACTTCTCCTTTTTGACTTTAGCAAGGCGTTTGACAGCGTGTGGCACGTCAACCTCCTCGAAAAGCTATCCTTCTTCGGCTTTTCCAAGCAGGTCATCCGCTGGCTCGCCTCCTTCCTTACCGGCAGAGAACAAGCTGTTATTGGTGACAATGGCGAACTCTTCACCTTTGGCCCCCTTAACACGGGAGTACCACAGGGATCCGTCCTGGGACCTCTGCTATTCTCGTTGTACACCAATGGCATCAGTTTCTGCCTTGACTCTGACATTTCTCATTTCATACATGTGGATGTCCTGCAAAGGGTTCTCCCTACTACATAAATGCTTTACCCTCTGTTGCTAACACCAATATCAATATAAGGGGAGCCCGAGTCGATTACCAATTATCCGTGCGCAGCCTGGAAGTAGTGCTCGACTCCAAATTAAACCGGAAAGAGCACGCTACACATCTGTGTAAACGTGCTCACTCGCTAATGTACAGACTTAACTTCTTCAGGAACAGCACTAACCAAGAACTGCGCAAACGCCTAGTGCAAGCACTTCTGTTCCCCATCATCGACTGCTGCTCAGTGGTATAATATGACCTGACATAAGAACTCGACACTAAACTACAAAGACTAATAATCACCGGCATCCGTTACATCTACGGTGTAAGAAGGGATGAGCACATATCTCCATACAGGCGCGAGTTGCAATGGCTCACCACCGCCGGGCATAGGAAGTACTTCATGGCTTGTTTCTTGCGAAAACTCTTTAACACCGCTACACCATCTTACATCTTGACCTACATTGACTTCCACGTTCTACTGCGACCTATGAGGGGGAAGTTGACTCCCCTAGACATTCCCACCTTCGCCACAGAGACACTGATGAATTCATTTCATATCAGTGCCTCTTATCTATGGAACTCATTACCATCTCATCTTCGCAACAATAGAAACATCTCTAGCATCAAATCACAGGCCAAACAATAATTCCTTAAGCAAGAAAATTCATAACTCTCAACACCTACTCACTACATGCAAACTCAATCATCTACAAATCACCACGTCTCATTCTGCCCACTCACTCGAATACTACATATTATTTTTCTATCAATCGCTATAAAGCGCATGTATTGTACAACAAAATGTACATTTAATAAAGCAATCGAAATCTCAATCTAAATCTCTCACATACACGCGTATGTCCGCTCAGCGCAGCTGCCGCTGGTAGCTGCACAGCCGACGCGCGCTCTCTCTCTCTCTCTCTCTCTCTCTCTCTCTCTCTCTCTCTCTCTCTCTCTCTTTCTCTCGTTCGTTCGTGGAACGCGCGCATGTAGGCTTTGCCTTACGTTGACGACAAGCCCGACCTGCTGCTGTCGAGCAGCGAGGATTTTTCGTACACATACTCTCGTGCTTCTCTCTTGTTTCGTCTATCTCTCTCGCTCGCTCTCTCTCTCCGCAGAACACCCTAGATTTGTTTTTTAATTGTTTCGGTATGCTGCAGGAGCAGCTCGATGATATCAGGTCTTGCATGGCTCAGAATCATGCGCCTGCCGTTCTTGCTTCCTCTTCTCCATCTACTGTTGAGGAGACGAGGAAGGACCTGGCGGCGCGTATTTCGGGTCTGCAGGAGCTGGTGACAAAACGGACATCCCAACTGGAGGAGCTGCGCAAAGATCGTCAGCTGCTCCTGGAGTAAAATAGATCAATGAAGGCTCAAATGGAGGAACTGACTCATAGTCTTGGTGCTCTGTGGGTGAAATGCGAGTGCAACTGTAATAATCATAGTGATAAGAATGGCGGTGGCGACGCCGCTGCGTCTTTGAGTGTCAGTGCCCCGTCCGATGGAAATGGCCTCTCTCTAGGATTTTCTCGTGGATCCGAGGTTAGCCCAGGGGTCGAGGGTGCCGAGTGTTGCGAGGTCGTAATTCATGGCATTTTAGATTGCGATGTCACTACCTCTCAAGATGCACTAAATGACATTGGCTTCGCGGTGCTCGCTACCATCCTCCCCACTCTGACGCGTGATGATATCACCAGCGTACGTACTCTCATGCCTCGCGGGCGGATCAGTGGGGGCGGTGACCTCTCAGGTGGAGGGACGCGAACACTTTCTGGTGCAAAATTGCACCCATCCTGTGTTGTCAGACTGGCGCGTGTGGGATTGGTCGGGGATGGGCTGCGGTAGAGGCGAGCGCTCGCTAATAATTATTTAACGACGAAGGACATTAAGCCCGAAATGCTTGGCCAGCTCTCGGTCGACTGTTTGCCAGCACGTAAAATATATGTGAATGAACTTCTGCCCCATGATAAATTTCAGATGTTTAAGAATTTGAAGCCTATTGCACAGGGGTTAGGCTTCCAATATGTGTGGCACTCAGGTGGCAGATTTCTGGCTAGGCGCAGGGGAGGGGAATGTGCGCAGGTCTTCACGTCAGCTGCCGATTTAAGTCATTCGAACGACGTGTCAAACCGGCTACAAGAAAGAAATACGACGGCCACTCACACCCGCGACTGCTACGGCGACAGACGACAAACGTGACTCTGCCTCACTTGACGTACCGGAGGCTGGTCTGACAGGTAAATCGGCAGCATCCTCGTCAATAGCGTCATCACCGTCACCGTCACCTTCATCTTCGTCATCTTCGCCATTGTCTTCATTGTCATTTCATCTTCATCAGGCAGGACCGCAATATAAATAGAGGTGGTGTCGCCCTGTTTGTACGTAATTGTTATAAGGTTAAAATATTGGCTTCTTCCAACACCCAGGGACCAGGTAAACCTGGAATTCCTGAGTATCTTTTCTGCAGTATACAGCGGGGCGCTGTCCCATCCATTCTAGTCGGTGTCATCTACAGGCCCCCAAAAATACCCATGCAAAAGAACACCGATCTATTTGATGTCCTTCGAGTTTTTTGTAGTGATTTCAGTCATAAGATTATCATGGGTGATCTGAATGCGGATCTGTTGTCCACGACCGATGATGCTACCACCATTAGGCGTCTGTCTGAGGAATTGTCTCTTCAGATAGTCCGTCATGGTCCTACGCACCACACTTCATCATCTCGCACATGGATAGACTTGATTATGACTGACGAAAACGACACGATCCGGAACTTTAGGAACGAATGGTTACCCAGTTTCGGCAAGCACTGTGTCATAGATGTCTCTCTAGAAATCTATGCTCCCACTCCGGTGAATGAGCCTTTTTCTTACCGTGACTACAGGAGCATCGAAACTAATGCCCTTGTCGACCTTTTGTCTTGCTGCGACTGGTTGACCATGAATTCCATTGAAACCGATCTGGAAGGTGCCTTGAATACCCTTAATAATAATCTAAAGCTTGCAATTGATGAGTTGGCACCCCTGAAGACAGTTTGCCCTAGAAAAAAGTGTACTCCTTGGTCTGGACCTGAGCTGAATCTACTCATCGAGAAACGCAATGCCACGCGCAGGCGTTACGAACGTACAGGTCGAGCCGATCTGCTCGATGAGTATCTGCGGCTTGTCAATGAGGTCGACATGCGTTCGGCTCAAGAGCGTGACTCCTTCCTTCGACAACAACTGTCAGACGCTCTTGATGAAAATACAAATGTATGGAAGGTAATGCGTCATCTCGGCCTCTTACCTGGACGGAGTTTTTCGGTTTCACGCCGAGAGAGCTGAATGAGCATTTCGCGGGGATGTCGGCTTCGTCCCTCGAAAACATAGATGATACAATGGACACCATTTTATCAGCAAGCGAGGAGGGCTTTACCTTTAGCCCAGTCAGCATGAGCGACGTTGTCCTTGCTATTTCTCACTTTTCCTCGCAAGCGAGGGGTGTGGACGGTATTCCCTGCGGGGTGGTTGCCAAGGCTCTCCCAATAATTGGCGAATTCATCTTAAATATATTTAACTGCTCCTTCGCCCGGGGGGTCTTTCCGAGTATCTGGAAGAGGGCTCAGTTGATTGCTCTTAAGAAGAAAAGTGCTTCATCAGATGTTACTGATTTTCGTTCAATCGCTCTGCTTTGCTTCCTATCAAAGGTACTCGAAAAGATTGCCCATACCCAGATCACGGAGTATCTCAGTAAACACAAATTATTAGATCCCTTCCAGGCCGGTTTCCGTAAATTTCACAGCACATAGACAGCGTTAATTAAAGTGACCGGCGACATACGCATGGCCATTGACAAAAAGAAGGTGACCCTCCTGCTGCTTTTCGACTTCAGCAAGGCTTTCGACACCATCTCACCTTCTAAACTACTATCTAAACTGAGACAGTTGGGGTTCTCGCGGGCGGCTCTCCTGTGGATAAAATCATATTTACAAGGGCGAACCCAGATGGTAATTTCAAACAAAAATGGAAATTCAGAATGGTTAGAAACCAATCTGGGTGTTCCACAGGGTTCCGTGCTGGGACCCCTGCTGTTCAGTCTCTGCGTGAATGATCTGCAGGACATACTCAACGGCACTACAATTAAACACCTGTTTTACGCTGACGATCTTCAAATTTATCTGCATACGACCAAAGATAAATTCAAGGAGGGCTTGTCTCGGCTAGAAGAAGCGGCACGCTGGGTCTCTGATTGGGCGGAGAGCTCCGGTCTGCGACTCAACTCCAGCAAAACTAAGACTATATTCTTCGGTTTCAGAAAAAATGTTAACGATATCAAATCCTGGGACCTGCCTGGAGTTCAGTTGCGGGATGGAGTGATCGTCCCTTTCGGTGAAACGGTCGTAAGTCTCGGTGTTGTACTAGATAGTTAACTCACTTGGAAACCGCAGGTGGATTCTATCACGATAAAGGTTAATAAAGCCCTGTATTGCTTGCGGTTTATTAGGGGCTGCACCACCGAGACTCTCCGCAGAAGGCTGGTTGAGGCATTGGTTCAGCCTCACTTGGACTACTGTGCTGTGACTATCTTGGACGCGTCGGACGAACAACGTATACGTCTACAGAGACTGAGTAATTCGTGTGTGAGGTTCATTTTCGGGGTAAGAAGGGATGAGCGTATCACCCCCTACCGGAGGCGTTTAGAGTGGCTTCGCGTGGATTCTAGAAGGCTGTACTTTGAGGCCATTCTTTTATATAAGGCGATTCGTATCCAAGAACCACAGTATCTTGCATCACTCTTTAGTGAACATAAGCAACGACCCTCCAGTAGGGGGGTTCCCCCAGAATTGAGCATCCCTGCATGGCACACAGAGACCGGTGCTAAGGCCTTTCAGATCCGGGGTGCTCGTTTCTGGAAAGCTCGATCCCTTCTGCACTGCGACGGCATCTGCTTGCTCTCGATTCTTGAGCGCCCCAAATCCACCGGCACTGGCACTCCTATCTTCGCTTGTATATTTCTTATTCTAGTCTGACTTAGCCTTTTGGCTGTACTGTGATATATTGACTGTGATATAATGACTTCANTGAGCGCCCCAAATCCACAGGCACTGGCACTCCCATCTCTCGCTTGTATATTTCTTATTCTAGTCTGACTTAGCTTTTTGGCTGTAACTGTGATATAATGACTTCGTTATTGTAATGTGATACTGCGACTTAGCCTGGTGGCTGTACTGTGATCCTGCGCAATTAGATAGGTCTATGACCAAATTGTAAACTTTGTTTTATGCGCAAAATTATAATCTTGATTATCAGCGGTGTATATTTACCAACGTATTATTGCTTCCTCCTCAAGAGGAAGCTTTGTAATAGTAAAATTTTCAGTTTTGCTAATACTTCGTGGAAAGGCATTTGGAGGTGTTTGGAGTACGAATCATACGTTTTTAGAAAATGTCCGTGCGGATGGCTGTGTGTGTGTGTGTGTGTGTGTGTGTGTGTGTGTGTGTGTGTGTATGTACGTATACCGCCATAATTTTGGAACCATGCGACGGATCGTAATAAAATATGACATGCATATATTTTTTCTAATTCTGAGTTTAGGTCATTTTTTGTTTTATGATTCTGACCATTTTATGGCCATATTATAGCCATTTTTCTATTTTTGAAAAAATATTTTTGCTTTTTTATAATGATATGATTTATACAATATATTCAACAATAGTGTATCTAAAAGAACATAAATTTGTCTACTTTTTCCCGCAAGATTTTCTAGATTGACTATGCTGTTCATTTTTTATGATAAAAAGGTAATTTTCGATATAACAATATTATAATAGAAAATAAATAGTTAATGTTTGAAAAAATTCAATGACAATCAAAAAAGAACGATATCTACTAGTTGTGAAAAATTTTAAGCAAACTTTGGCGCACACAGTTTTGAGATAAAAATCAAAAACTAAAAAAATATGGCTTTTTGTATGTCGTTCCGATTACGGGAGTAAAAAGGTTTAAATTGAGTTAATAATTTTGAGGAAAATTGAGTCTTTTAATCACTTCGGCTAAGGTTCTTTTTGTAGATTTATGATAACTTTTAGTTTAAAAAGATATTAAGATTCAATATCTTAACTCTCACGCCTGTATACTCTGTTGACTGAACATTATTACTTTTTGTTAAACGCTAATAATTTGATAATTAAGCTTAGTATATTTGTGAGTTTTAATAAGGTTTTATAATGCTCGGGCAGATGGTTTTGTCTGTTGTGTGTAGGATGCGTGCGTGGTGCAGTGTATGCGTCGTCGTATATGTTATAATTCTGGACATAGTGAATTCGCATCGTATAAGATTGGACTGATAATATGTTTTCTGATTCATGAATTCAGCGTAAACCTATCCTTAGTATACTGAATAGTAGTGCGGAATATTTAAATCAAAGAATGAGTTGATTGTCCCATGTAATTATTTTCCACTAGCAGAATAGGAGGAAGCTAAGTGCCAATGACTTGGCAGCGGTTTTTTTATTGTTATATTCTAACTTTTATTGTTTGTAAAACATGCGAATTTTTAGTACCATGACTCCGTATTGAATTTATAGCAATATTGTTGCTTTAATATTATTTGTGTATTAATATTTTACTGTAAAAAAGTTAATAAAGAAGATCTATCTATCTATTCTGCTAGTGGAAGATAATTACATGGAACAATCAACTCATTCTTTGATATAAATATTCGCTACTATTCGATACTAAAAGGATAGGTTTACTCGATTTCAGAATCAGAAAACATATATGCACGTCCAATCTTATTACGATCGAACACATGGTTCCAGAATTATAACAGTATACGTACGCACGCATGCAAAACAAAACCATCTGCACGGACATTTTATAAAACCATGAAAACTCACAAAATATACTAAGCTTTAATTATCAAATTATATGGTTTAACAAAAATAATAATGTTCAGTCACACAGAGTATACAGGGTGAGAGTTGAAGAATTTGAATCTTAATATCTTTTAAACTAAAAGGTTTCATAAGCTACAAAAAGAACCTAGCCGAAGTGATCAAAAGATCAATCTTTTCCTAAAATTTCAACTCAATTTAAACCTTTTTACTCCCGTAATCGTACGACATAAAAAAGCCATTTTTTTTAGTTTTTGATTTTTATCTCAAAAACTAGTCGCCAAAGTTGCTTAAAATTTTTACAACTAGTAGATATCGTTCTTTTTTATTGTCATGAATTTTTTCAAAACATTTAACTATT
>CM053168.1:21755852-21790744 GCA_012977825.3 Pteromalus puparum | reverse complement strand
AGGTTTTGTTTTTGATCTTACTATTGCCATAGCATCTTGATAATGCTGTTGCATGTATCGAGGACTACCTATGTATGTTGCGGGTAAAATAAAAAAATTTCCTAATCTTTCTTTCTTTTGAAAATTTCGAGAATTGTTTGCGGCTGAGTTGTAAACGTGGTCATATAAACCTTTGTAACATTCTATTCTAAGTTGTTTTTGATTACTTCGAAAGAAATTCATTCTATTACTTTGTACCATTATAAGTGCTTGTAAAAAATATTGTTGTGTTAGTCTACCACTATATAATATTGGAGAAAAGTTTGTACTATTGGGTCTATATGAAAGTCTATAATTATAATATTGTAAAAGAGTCAAGTTATCTAAGCTTCGTTTTGGTTTGGAATTAGAGGTAAGATCTTCAATATTATAATCGTTTCTTTTAGAATCTGGTTTTTTATTGTATCCAATACTCCATCCCAAATCACCTGATGGAAACATTAACGGAAAAACCATAGGATCTACGTGATGTGACAATTTGTTCAAATAAATATTCTTATGTTCACAATTCAAGTTATTTTTGGGATATACGCAAAGATCATAGTTTTCAGGAGTTGATTTGGAGACAATAATAGCGCCACATTCTGCAGTTAATGGTTCATTATATCTGTGTTTTTGTTTATCGGTTTTACGAATAAAAAATAATTTGTAATTTGGTAAGTTTTGTATGTTAGATATTTGATTTAAACATTTAAAATTCTTGGCGTATGGATTTCTATTTAAAATATTTGTTAAAATCTGTAAATGTTGTTCAGTCAATTTCTCATTAGTTTTAAGTCTTTTTTCTATAGAAGTTATGTCATCATAAATATAAAGTTGTCCACATATAGGTTCATTATTTATAGGTATCAATGTAGATGGTGTAGTGTGACAAACTTGACCTTGAATTTTTAAATTATAAATAGCTCTCTGTTTTTCGTATTTTACATTGGCACTAAAAGTTGCGAAAGAGAATAAGTTATTGTAATATCTTATTAAGTGTCTGAAATGATTATCATTAAGTAAAAGCTCTTTGAGATCTTTGTTATATTTGCTTAAAGGTGATAACCTAACTTTTCCGTTATGGCAACAAGTAGATTTACTTTTTTCCTCTTGCCAATATACTGCTGAACACATTTTACATGTAAAACTCATTTCTCCAAAATCTGAGAAATCTTTTACTGATATTTGTCCTTTTTTAACTCTACAACGAATTTTAGTTTGAGATCTATGAGACTTAACTTTTTTATATGGAATATTTTCACTTAAATTATTTTCTAAAGCTTTTCTTTTCAGAATATTTGTTTTTTTATTAGGCGTTAAAATATGTGATGTTGAACTATCGTTATTAGATTCAAGAATGATGTCAAAATGACCAGAATCTTGTTCTCCACTTAGTAATAATTTTAATTCAGAAGGTTGAGAAATATTTCCAAAGGTAAAATTACTTTCAACATTATTTAAATATACTGTGACATAAACATTATATAGAGCGGAAAAACCTCTTATTTCAATCTCATTGCCATAAACAGAAAGTTGAAGTACATTCGTAAATTAAAATTTGGGGGTTGGCGAGCGGAGCGAGCAGGGGGGTACCCCCCCTAGTATATATATATATATATATATATATATGCTGCCAATTCATTGGCACGTAGCTTCCTCCAACGAAATTTATTGTTCCAATAAATAAAATATTTTTTTAAAATACAGTGTAGGAATGCTATTTTAATATTATCAGTATAACATAAACTCGTAGGGAGGGACTTTATGACGTGCAACGACAACCCTATAAGAGGAAGCCAAATTTTTTAGAAAAATCGGTTTTTACATTTCATCTCTTTACTTAAGAACCGCTCAACGAAATCGTTTGAAATCTTAACAGCAGATATCTTTGTTTATGGTGAATCACCAAATAAAATTTTGATGCATTTGACTACATTCTTTCGGAGATATAAGGAGTCAGAAAATTTTCAAAAAATTTAAACCTTGATATCTTAAGAACCATAGAGGTTTCAAAGCTGCGAAATGAACTTAGCCAAAACACATTTAATATTTACTTGTTTTCAAAATCTCAAGTGCAATGAGGCCTTTTTACGCCCGTAATCAAGGCACAAAAAAACTCATTTTTTTACGTTTTTAATTTATTACTGAAAAAGAAGTAGTCAAATCACTAGAAATTTTGACGGATTATAGCTTGACACGTGATAAACAGGATTTTTTTGTGAGGTTATGATGTTTAGTTTCAGAGATATAAATTTAAAAAAAAGCACCTTTTTCATGGTATCTGCCGAATGGAGCGGTTGATCCCGAGGACCAAACCGGAAAAATTAGGTAATTTTATTATCTTTCAAATAAATTTTTGCTAAATTGTTTGTAACAGTGGGATGATTGAAAAAAATGCACAATGGTGTTTTTCAAAAATCAAAAAATGGCCATAAAAAGAAAAATAGTTAAGAAAATAAAATAACTTTTTTTCCTGAATTCAGAATCCAAAAGTAAATATGCATGTCAAATTTTATTGTAATTGACGAAGTAGTTTTGGAAATATTACGGTATACATACACACACACATCCACACACACACACACAGACACACACACACACACACACACACACACACACACACACACACACACACACACACACATCCATACGGACATTTTCTAGAAACACGTAATTCGAATTTCAAACATTTCAAAACATGTTTTTATGAAGTTTTAGCGAAATTGAAAATTTTACTATCACAAAGCTTCCTTCTAGGAGGAAGCAAAAAAATACCTTAAGAGGACAAGTCACTTTTAAACCCTGAAAAATAAAATTCTTATAAATAATTACAAAAATAAATTCTAATTGTTATATAATTTTATACTAATATTAGGTTCTATTACCTGTATTTTCATCATGGTGAACCCATATTTGCACCTATTTACCCATAGTGACTCTCCGTACACTGTTATGAGCATTTTGGCACTCTCCGCAGGATTCCATATGACCACATGGTTTGATTCGGCTAAAATTTTAGGAGGATGCTTTGGACACTTTTACTTTTGGTATGAATAAAGGGATTTTGATTTGAATGCTTAGCAAATGTTTAACAATGAAAATACTTAATTTTTGGCCTTTTTTAACCTTTTTATGCCACATTTTTTTTCATAAAATATTTTCTAAGCATTCAAATCAAAACCCCTTCATTCATACCAAAAGTATAAGTGTACAAAGCATGCTCCTAAAATTTTAGCTCAATCAAACGATGTGGTCATATGAAATCCTATGAACAGTGCCAAAATTCTCAAATCAGTATACGGAGAGTCACCATGGGTAAGTAGGTGCTAATATGGATTTACCATAGTAAAAATACAGGTAATATAACCAGTAGATAAGCTAGGCCGGTACCAGGGCAAGCCGATACTGCGGCAAGCCGATACTGGGGCAGGCCGATACTGGGGCAGGCCGATACTGCAGCAGGCCGATACTGCGGCAGGGGTGATAGTGCGACATGCCGATTCTGGGGCACTGCAATTCTGCGGCAGAGTGCTTTCTAATTCACAAAATTATTTTTTTCCTGCTTTAGAAATGCGCGGAGAATTGAACCGGGGATCTTTAGCAGTCGGTAATCTTACCGACCGATCCGTTACGAGATCTCATTTTTTTTTTTCATTTTTGCTTTACAGCAGAGAAAGAAAAAAAATTTTGGTTTTGCCGAGGATCGATCCGAGAACCTTTCGGTTACCAGTCAGCCGTCTTACCGACTTACCCGTACGAGTTCTTGGGAGTTTATGTTTGAATCGTCACTATAATTTACTTATACATTTTTTTTTAATTATTAAATAAAAAAAAATTATTTTGGCATTGCGGAGAGTTGAACCTGTGCATTTGTGCCCTGGAGTCAGACGTCTTACCGACTGCGCCATTATGACTCCTAAGAATATTATTTTTTTTTTAAAAATGTAGCTCTGAAAAGAGCTGTTTATCATACAAACAAAAATCGTTCTCACGTTATTATATTATATGGTGGCCCTGAAAAGGGCCGATTGTTTATGGTGGCCCTGAAAAGGACCGATTGTTTATGGTGGCTCTGAAAAGGGCCGATTGTAAAAGGGTTAGTCCTGAAAAGAACTGTTTGGTTTATGTGCAGATGACGAGAGGACCTGGTGACTCGTCCTCGTCACTGCTGTAAACAAGACGTCTTCTGACAGATTCGCGATCCGGTGTTCTGTAGTTGCTGCTACGAGGCGAACTGTCAGGTGTCACCAGGTCTATTGTCCTTGTAGGTGACTCCTGTCTTGCATCCAACAAGTATTCAAATTCGCTAAACGAATCCTCCTCGTCAGAAGAATTCAAGATTGAAATCTTCTTGACTGGTGGACGATACAGCGGTTCGTTTGAATTATTCCTCTTCTCTGCATGACGATGTTGAGGTGAAGAGTCAGACGAGGACACGAGATCAATCATCTCTGGCGGTGTCTTCTGTGGAGTCGGTAGAATTTCGACTTCCGGAGATGAGAAGATCTCAATGATCTCTGGCGAAGACGTGATGTCGAACACCTCCACTTGACTCCCGATACTTTCTGCTCGAAAGAACGGGTTCAAGACTAGTTCCTGGTTGTCTAGGAAGTCTACTGGTGGTGGAGGTGTCGGTGTCGAGGAGTGGTGATAGACCATGTCCCATGACGTCTCCTCCTCGTCCGGAAAGCGTAAAAAGAAACTTGAATTTTCCATGTTTTCTCGAGAAAGTGAGAGCCAGAATGAATCTTGGAACCAGAAACCCTGACTTTTATCCCTGCGAGGCTTCACCCTATTGGCTCTCAGATTCATGGAAGGGGTAAAATTACATTTTTTTTTTCTTACTACCTCCACTAGTTTTTTATGCGTGGTGGGAGAAGAAATAGTTTAATCAGCTTTCAAGGATTACTATTCACAGTAAATTTCACTTTTTTAGTCATATCTATTTATAAAGACTTATAATTATGCATGAAAGTATATTTTTATTTAATATGCAATAAAAAAGTGTTTTAAATAGTTAAAGTAACTTTATAATGTCAAGAAGTCTCAAGGTCATGAATTTTTGCAAATCTTGTCTCTACGGTCAAATCAAATTTTACATTTTCAATCTTATTTCTTATTCTATGATAGATAGAGACTTAAAATTTTATATCAAAGTATGTTTTAACTAAATATTCAATAATAAAATCCTTTGAGATGATTCAGATACATAATTAGTCAAGCATAGCATGTTATTATCAAATTTCATTAAAAACATGAGACTGCGGTGGTATCAATTTTTAGATTTTTGCTCATATCATTGTATCTACAATAGATAGAAAGATGAAACTTTGCACACAGCTTTGTTATACATTTATATGTCAGAAAAAACGTTCTCTGAATGTTTATAATAATATATAAGTTAATCTAGTCCAAAACTTTGACATTTTCAAGGTGACTGAAAAAGCCGCTAAAAGAGAAAAAGTTTAAATTGCAAGTTTTAGAACTGCTCATACGTTTTAAATATTTGTATAGTCCTGAAAAGAACTTATTGATACACCAATTGTAAAGAAAGAGAAAAGGAAAGAATTAACATATAATTTATTTTTTAGAATACCTGAAAAGCTGTTAAGAAAATAAGTTTGAATCATCAATTGCTTTTTTTTTTTTTAGAACTGCTAATAAATTTTATAATGGAGAAGGATATAAGGAAAATAACAAATTGTTTGTATATACGTTAAAAAATATATGGTAGCCCTGAAAAGGGCTGATTGGTTTTTATCGTTTTTGCCCTAAAAAGGGCAGATTAGAAGAGCGTTGTTTAGAAGAGCCTTCTACGAGGAGGAAGGCAGTTGAAACAATGACAGGGCGCGAAGAAGTCTTCGTCGTCGTCATCGTCATCCTGTCGTGGTCGCTTCCTCGTCATGCAGGGCCTAGCAGCAGGAGAGTTGTCGTCGTCGTCATCGCTGTCTTCTTCTTCCCGAGGTCTCTTTATCTCGCAGAGGATTTTCACCTCTGGAGAAATGACCGCTACAATTTCCATCTCAGGAGGAGAGACGAGGTCGACTATCTCGGGTGTCATCTGGCTGTCGGGTGACATCGGGCTGTCAAGCAGGGCCTCCGGACAATAATGCACGTCCGGATTCGGGACGTACTCATGACGCCGTGAAATCAGATTGTACAGCCAGACTCCCGATTCCTGGCCAGATTCCTCATCGGGGCTGAAGACTGGCGACGGCGGAGTCACTGGTGGAGTGACGTCGAGGTCCATCAATGGCGCTGGTAGTGGCAGATCTTCCTCCTGAGCGTCAAGCGCATCAGGAGTGCCTGGCGGCGTAGCGTCAGTCTCCATCCATGGAGGCAATATTGGCATCTCCTCGTCGTCTTGCTGTATAGGAAAGACTTCCAAGTCCCTATACAGCTCTTCTACCGCTGCGTACTCAAGGTGGCGGAACTCTTCTGGTAGATCCATTGTAGACTTGTAGATTCTCATGAAGTCGACTAATTAGTTTCGCGCTCAACCGGTCCACTTATATTTACAGAGCGCGGTCTTTTCCCCCACGCGTCTACCATTGCGCTGGAAGGGGAAGCCTACCGCTCAAGTCTATAAAGAGACCCCGCTCTCTCGCGCGCGCGCCATTAGTTCTCGCGCACGTGCGCAAGCGTTGCCGAGTGACAGCGTCGGGAACAACTCGTAAAGAAGCAACAATCGATATTCAACAGCGACGAGCACGACCAGCATCAAGACGCCGAGGACGAGCAGCACCGCGCACGACCAGCAGCAAGACGTCGAGGACGAGCAACACCGCCACCAAGAGAGTCACGACGTGCGAATCATCGAAGCCTCGAGCAACAACTACGTCATACGGGGAACATAACCTTTTGTTCCGTGGCAGTATGGCAATAGCCATTCGAACGCGAACTGTCGCGGTGTCTCTTTCGAGAACAAAAGCTCTTCTCAGGGCTAATTATCTCTCTCTCTCGAGAAGAGTCCTTTTCAGGGCTACATATTTTTTTTTTGTGTGTTTACTTTTTTCACAGCAACCACGAGCCGCATGAAGAAGAAGATGTAAGAAGAAGCGAGAAGATTCGTCGGATGTGTCAACGCTCTTTTCATAGCAACAGCGGCCATGAGAAGCAGAGGACAAAGGAGAGGATAAGTGTCGTGTGCGTGTTTTCGTGAAAAAGTGCTTTTTTTTTTTTTTATCGGGAAAATAACATCTCGCGCGTACTCGTCCACGTCAATATGGCAGTATCCGTGTTTTTTCGCTACGTCAGGCTGCTGCTGCTGCTATGAAGATATAACGTAGGATAAAGCCCTTTTCAGGGTTCTTTCATAGCAGCAGCAGCAGCAGCAGCCACGAGGAGCAGAGGACAAATAAGAGGATAAGTGCCGTGCGCGCGTATTTAGTGAAAAAGTGTTTTTTATTATCGGAAAAAATAACCTCTCGCGCGTACTCGTCCACATCAATAAGACAGTAGCCATGGTTTTCGCTACGTCGGGCTGCTGCTGCTATGAAGATAATATAACGTAGGATAAAGCCCTTTTCAGGGTTCTTTCATAGCAGCAGCGGTCACGGGGACAGAGGACGATGAGTGTTATCGAGAGGCCTCAACGCACGTGCGCGCGCGTGTTCAAACGCTCCTTGCTATGCGAAGTGTATACGGGGAAAATAACCTCTTGTTCCGTGACAGTACCGCATTCGACCGCGAACTATCGTGAAGTCTCTTGCGAGATACAAGCCTTTCTCAAGGCTAATTATTATAACATAGCTCTTTCGAAAAGTCCTTTTTAGGACTATATATTTCTTTTGTGTGTACTTTTTTCTTCCACAGCAACAACAAGCCTTCAAGAAGAAGACGTGCAACATCGCAGGTGCTAACGACGGTGTTCGTTACGTCAGGCTGCTGCTGCTACGGACTTGTAACGTAGGATAAAGCCCTTTTCAGGGTTCTTTCGTAGCAGCAGCAGCGGCTACGAGGAGCAGAGAATGTCGACGAGTGCAACCGAGAGGCGATGACGTGCGCATGTGTTCAAGTGCTCCTTGCAATTCGAACGCGAAGCAGCGGCAACGAGTCTCAGTCTAACGTAGATGATTATTGACAGTGACTTGTGTGTGTGTGTATATGTTAAGTGTCCGTGGCAGCGTATCGACAGGAGTCAAGTCGAACGCGAAGCTGTCGTGGACGTGTAACGTAGGAGCATCTCTTTCGAGAAGAGTCCTTTTCAGGGCTTGAATCTCTCTCTGTCTTTTAACGTAGAGAGAGAGAGAGAGAGAGAGAGAGAGAGAGAGAGAAATCAGCTCTTTTCAGAGCTACCAAATATTCTAATCGTAGGGACAAACAAAAGAAAAAGTCCATAGGTTAGGAATTCCCTTCTATCCCTTAATCCTCTGTGTATGTGTGTATTTTAGTTTTCATTTGATAGGTTTTATTTAATATATAGATGCATGCAAGCAGTCAAGCAATTTTTTTTTTTTTTTTCAATTTATAGGTTAGGTTGACATCAACCTGTTTTATTAACTTATTAAAATGTAAATTTATATCATATATATTCTGCTTGTCTAAGTCTTTATTTTCATTATATGAGCATAAATATATAAAAATTGAGTCTGCGGAATGATGAGATTTCACATTCCATGAATTATAAAGTATTGCATGGTATATAGAGAGAGTAGTAGTTTTGTTTTAAAGTATATTATAACTTAATATACAGTAAAAAGTGTTCTAGCTTCTATTTTATTATTTCAAAGTCCAAGAAATAGACATTTTCAGAAAACTTTGTTATACGCTGAAATGCTATTTTACATTTTCAGTCATATCTACTATTCTGTAGAAGATAGATACTTGAAATTGTATCCCAAAGTATATTTTATCTAAATATACAATAAGAAACTGTTCTGAGTACACTGAGGTATATAGTTCCTTCAGTGTATGATATTTTTATCACACTTCATGAAAAACATGAGGTTTCGGTAAAATCAACTTTTACATTTTTGCTCATAGCTTTAAATCTATGATTGGTAGAGGGATGAAACTTTACACCAAGCTTTGTTGGGTCTTAATTTAATAGAAAAAAGTTGTCTGAAGTGTTTCTGATGATTTTTACTGTTTATTTATTAAAAAACTTGAAATTTTCATACAACCTGAAATTGCCGCTAAGTGTCATTTTCATACAAGTCAATATTAAATAGTTATAAAAACAGTTTATCAATACGTTTAAATAATGTATATAGTTCTGAAAAGAACTGTTTGTTATGAAAGATGGTAAAGAGCCCCTCCCCGCTCTTTACCTGTGAGGTACGTCCTAATATCACATATTTACCTCTCCATGAATCTTTCATAATTATGCTTTATTGAATCAATTGTACATGAAAGAATCTTGCATCTTCTTCTGTTGAAGCCACCACTGTCTCAGTGCTGTTGCATTTTGATATGCACAAGATGGTTGAGACATACATGCAACGTGATGAGTGCAGGAAAGATCTTCCATTGGCAATTTCTTCAGCGCAGGGCACTTCCATTCTTCCAAGTTGTAGATGGCTGTAGTTGGAAGAATATCTTGAAGCCATTGAGATTTCTCCAAACCCTTGACATAGATCTCAGCTTCCTTGAGATAGCTGTTGAGGACTCCTGGAAGGTGACAGTACAGGATGTGACCTGACTTCCAGAGTATCCCGTGATAGTTCAGCTCAAGCCAGCGGTTCTCGCTCTGATACTTTGGCGGTAGTTGCTCCCAAGGATGCGGTGGCTTGAAGAGCATCACCGTAGGCAGGCAATCATCCTGGAGAGGTACCAGGGCCACCTCCTTGAAAACAAACTGGTTGTTGGACATCTTGAATCCCTGGACGTCTACGATGTACTTCATCTGGAGCACCTTCTTCTCAGTCGATGGACAATTAAAAAATGAGCTTAAAAGGTTTTTGAGCTCCTTATATACCCTGCCGCTCTGCCTGAAATTCAGAACTTCGCGATTTTCCCCTTCCACAACTTTTCAACCAATTAAAATTAATTACCCCTTCTACAATACCTTGATCCCCCCCCCCACTCCTCTTCAAATCTCAATAAAAGGCGAGGTTTTCGCTGAGAAAAATCATTCAGTCAACGGAGCCTGAGAACTGAAACCTCTCTCTTGAGATCAAGCAGCAGCAGACTTCTCCTGAGGATAATCATCATGGCTCAGTACTTCAAGGAAACATCTCTTCACCTGTGGAACTGCTATCTAAGCGTGTTAGCTGGTGATGCTTCCCCTGAGGACATACGAAGATGGTTGGATCTTGGTGATGCTGTCATAGCTAATGCAAGTGATTTTGCATATTCTACAACGCTGACAGTAGCAGATAAACAAAAACTGCAATCTGCTATTGCTCTTATAAAAAGTGCTGTGCTTTTGATGCGTGAGCATGAACTCAACGCTGAAGTGACTGGTGCAGGTGTTGATGCAGCGAACAATCAAGCAAACGTTCCATCCGTAAAATGGGATGACGTTGACAGTGCTTTCGAGAACCGGATAAAAACAGGTGTAATCACGAATCGAAAACATCTGGAAATATCCAAGTTTTTGAAAGATGCACAGCAGCAGTTTATTTCACAAGTGAATAAAACTCTCGAAAAAGAGCATAATATTAAAGTGAATACTGTGCTGGCTGCCGAATACGTGAATGTGAAAAACGGTGAAGAGGTATCGGACATCAAGTACTTTAATACAAAGACAGTGTCGATACACACAAGCACTGACTTGAACGAGTGGTTCATGTCAAATGTTGTACAGCGCATCGATGCGGCTTCTGAAGAATTTCAGGAGCAAGAATCAGGCTGGACTCTGCGAACGGTATTGAATTTAGTTGTGAAAATCAACAAATACAATCCATTGCGAGGCAGCTCATACATCGATTTGCCTACAATTATCAAGAACAAGAAAGCCTGTATAAACCCGATAAACCACAACGATAATTTGTGCTTCAAATGGGCAATCTTGGCGGCACTACATCCTGTTGAAATCAATCCACATCGAATAATATCTTATACGGAGCATTTGGATAAATATAATTTTGATGGGATTGAATTTCCCGTAGATCCAAGAAATGTTGTCAAGTTTGAGAAGCAAAACGATGTGTCAGTGAACGTTTACTTCTTGAAGAAGAAAGGCAAGGAGTATAAAGTCTTACCTAGACACTTGACTGCACAAAAAAGAGACAAGCACGTCAACTTACTTCTCGTTGAAAGCTATTATAATGACGAAGAAGAGGAAAAAGAAGAGAGAGAACCTACGAAACCATACCACTTTCATTACGTTTGGATAAAAAATCTCTCTCGGTTGTTGACGAGTCAGCTAAGTAGACACTGTCACAAAATACACCTGTGTGATAGATGTCTACATCATTTTCAAACTGAGGAAAAATTGACATCGCATACCGTTGATTGCACGAAACTCAATCAATATAAGGTGGTGCTTCCTAATAAAAGAGACAGTATACTGCAATTTAAAAACTTTATATATAAGAATAAAGTACCATTTGCAGTATACGCTGACTTTGAGTGTCTACTCGAGCCAGTCGATGACCATAAGCGTGCATACCAGCAGCACAAGCCATACAGTGTTGGATATTTTATCAAGTGTTGCTATAACGACGCTTTATCTATATACAAGAGCTATCGACAGAATACCGAGGAAGACAGTCCTGCGAAATGGTTTGTCAGCAATCTCCATACTCTCGCTCTGGACGTACAAAAGTTGTACAAGAATCCAGTGGCGATGAGAGATTTGACTGATGCACAGAGACTCGAGTTTACCAGGGCTCGTAAATGCCACATATGTGAGAAGCCTTTTACTCCGAAAGATATGAAGATTCGAGATCACTGTCATCTCACAGGAGAGTAAGTTATCCCTCTCTACATGCATATAAATATTATGTATGTTCATGTATATGTAACTCCATTTTTTTTTTTTTTTTTTTTGCAGATATAGAGGCCCTGCGCATAACTCGTGCAACCTGAACTATCAAGATTCCAGGACCATTCCGGTAGTATTCCACAATCTCAGCGGATACGATGCTCATCTGTTTATCAAGGAGATTGCTACATGTTTTCCTGGACGCATGTATCTGCTGCCCCAAACTAAGGAAAGATACATATCTTTCACGAAGTTTGTCGAAGGCACGGATATAAATCTACGCTTCATAGACTCGTTCAGATTCATGCCGTCATCGTTGGACAAGTTGTCGTCGTACTTGACGAAACTCGACACGTTGGAACGAGTTTTTCACGAGGATGGATTTACTTCCGAGCAGATTAGCTTGTTAAAAAGAAAAGGTGTATTTCCGTATGACTACGTCTCCTCGCTCGCTAAACTCGACGAGGTGGCTCTTCCAACGAAAGAAGACTTCTTCAGTAGTCTGTACGATGCACACATTTCTGACGAAGACTACAAGCACGCTGAAAAAGTATGGAAGGATTTCAACGTGCAAACTCTCGGACAATACTCGGATTTGTATCTCAAGACTGACGTCATACTTTTGGCCGAAGTCTTTGAGAATTTTAGAAGTAATTGTTTAGATGCGTATGGCTTAGATCCAGCACACTATTACACGACGCCAGGTCTCTCATGGGACGCAATGTTAAAATATACACAGGTAAATATGAAAATTGATGTGAAAATTCGCGCGCGCGCAAAATATTAACAAAGTTTATTTTTCTAGATTCGACTGGATTTGTTGACTGACATAGACATGCTGATGTTCGTTGAGCGTGGTATACGGGGAGGTATCAGCCAGTGTTGTAATCGGTACGCGAAGGCTAATAATCCATACATGGCTGAGGGTTACGATGCTGATGCTGATGAAAAATACCTCATGTACTACGATGCCAACAACCTGTATGGCTGGGCAATGACCGAGTCGTTACCCTATGGAAAGTTTAAGTGGGTAACTGATCTTGAGATGCCCAACTTCTTCAACGTGCCCGATGATCATCCGAAAGGGTATATTCTCGAAGTGGATCTCGAGTATCCAGTGACGCTTCACGGCGCGCATCGAGATATGCCTTTCTGCGCCGAGCACATGTGTCCACCGGGTTCAAAGCAGAAGAAATTGATGACTACTCTTCACGATAAGAAGAACTACGTCATCCACTACAGAGCCTTGAAGCAAGCTCTGGCACATGGACTACGACTCAAGAAAATCCATCGTGCTCTGGAATTCGAGCAGAGCAAATGGTTAAAGCCATACATAGATTTGAACAGCGCCAAGCGAGCAATGGCCAAGAACGAGTTTGAAAAGATGCTTTTCAAACTGTTCAATAACGCTGTGTATGGCAAAACGATGGAGAACGAGAGAAAGCATGTTGAGATCAAATTGCTGACTAAGTGGGAAGGACGATACGGAGCCGAAGCTTATATTGCGAAACCGACGTTCCACAATTGCACGATTTTCGACGAAAACTTGGTTGCAGTGCAAATGTACCGTGCTGAAGTCTACATCAAGAAGCCAATATATATCGGACTGAGCGTTTTAGACTTATCTAAGACGCTGATATATCGCTTCCACTACGATTACATGCTCGGACGTGCCGGCGATAAGTGCAAGCTTCTGTATACCGATACAGACAGCTTGGTCTATGAAGTAACAAACCTAAACATGTATGACGTAATGCGTACTGACATTCACGAGTTTGACACTTCAGACTACGTCGAGGACAATCCATTTGACATGCCTCGTCTCAATAAGAAAATAGTGGGTCTGATGAAGGACGAGTGCAACGGTGATATTTTGCTTGAGTTTGTTGGACTCAGGAGCAAAATGTACGCCATGCAAGTGCAAAATCAGAAACCCATTAAGAAGGCAAAGGGTGTCAAGAGCTCGGTAGTCAAGGCCACCATCGGCTTTGATGACTACATCGAGTGTCTACGCGAGAACACTATTTTGACCCGAGAGCAGCGGAACATCCGAACGAGACAGCATAAGCTATTCTCTGAGAAGGAGGTGAAGATAGCTCTCAGTGCTCGGGATGATAAGCGTTTTCTCCAGCTTGGAAAAACGGATACGCTGCCTTGGGGACATTATAGTATCATCGAGGGCGAGCAGCCAACACCATCAGCAGCACTGACACTAAGGGAACAGCCAACCGCTGTTGCCAGGCCAGAAGAAGCGACAGGAGAAAGGGCACAGCCAATCGCTGGACCTTCAAGAGAAGGGGAAATAGCTGTGGTTGGGTCCATAGCTATCGCCACCGCAGTCGAGCCGCCGATATTTGGAGAGGGGGATCTCGCGGATCTCGCCCTATATGAGTGGGATCCATGGAGCCAGCAGCTCATACTGTCTCCTGAACATCCAAAGGAAGGACCTGCCTCTGCTGAACTATCACCACCACCTACGAAGAAGAAAAGAAAGAGTAACGACGTCGACGATCTTCACACTTGAGGAAAAAAAAAAACTATTCAAAGGTAAGTAGCATAAAATGCACACTTATAATATATTTTATAACAATAATAATAATTATTATTATGGCTAATGTTTCTTAACTTTCAGATGGATATGGAAAATCTCAATCGCATCGCCAAAGGAGGATTCCTTCCCACGAAGAAGCTGTGCGAGCTGGAGAAAGATCAAGTATACATGGTCACAGTCTTGAAGGAAGTCAAGACCAAGTTCGGGCCTAAGATCGTGGCGGAGCTGAACAGGGAGTTCGACATCTTCCTCCCGAAGAAGGTCTCTGACACCTTCCTGACGAACGACAGCTTCTTCGAAAACATGCAGGATGCTGCCAATAAGCTCGAACTCTTTGTGACGTACCGTGGCGGGTACATAGTCGAGTTTTCCGGCAGATAAGTGTGTGTTTGTACGTGTTTCAACCAGTCTAAACTAGTCTGAACTGGTCTCAACTGAACTAGTTACGTATTTGTTCTTAGTGTTTAAGCATACAATAGTTTTAAGTTAGTATGTAAAACGTCGTGTTCTCAGTCCGTCGTCGACGAGTGAATTGCTAGTCAGTGTTAAAAATGTCAGATTGTAAGACAAAGTGTATGCATATGTGTGCGTGTATCTGCGTGTGCGTCTGTGCGTGTATATGCGTGTTTTTACTTATATATAATAAGGTAGTTATAAGTATGTACTTAGGTGCGCGGCAGTTATAAAGAAATTAATAAATTATTATGTTCACTTGAAAAATTGATTTTATTATTTAAAAACAGATATCATATTATACATTTTTAGCTTTATTAATCCAGCTATTATGAGTGCTGTCAAAGCCCAGCCATTTTACAAATATTTGATTTCCCTTTCTCTTTAAGACTTTTTCAACTAGATAAACATCTGGATATTTAGCTTTTAATATTTCTTGCTCGTAGAAGCATCCAGAGATTGGCTGATCTTGATAGTCCTTTAGATGATACGTCGTTGGTTTAGTGGTAGCTACTTTGGTAATCGTGAAAATCTCAGTTGACCAGTTTGGCGTATATCCTTTGTCAAATACTTGTTTCGCATTGCTCACTCGTCGTTTGTCACCGACTTTGAACTTTGGCTTCTTCTTCTTCACAGGTTTGTCAGCAAAACTTTTTAGCACAATAGCTTCCTTAGCTCGCGTTACATCTTTAGGCTTCATACCGATAGTTCGATGTTTTCTTCCATTATAAGTTGTTAATAAACCAGGCAAAATGTCCAGCCACTTGTAGTTGCCACGTAAACTAAATTTTTTCCACATTGGCTTGATTTCAGAGTGCGGTTAAAAAGTTCACATAATGAAGCTTTTCACTTCTGCTATCCACCGTCGCAGTACAGATTGATCTAGTGCTTTCCATCTAAGTTTTTAAAAATCGGCATTGGTCGAATTCTTGCTCTGTCGTGTGCAAGTTTTGATCGACCTTGACTCCAGCACTGGACTTCATCCCAAGCAACTTCTTTTCCCCAGTTTCTTCTTTTACAGGACAGCCCCAAGCAAACTTGGAAAATACTCATCCACAGTGAGCAAGAATTGTACCTTATTCCCTTGAAATAAGCAAAATTTCTACCAAATCAGGCCTGCCAAGTTTCATTCCAATTCTCGCCACCACAAACTTCGACGAAGGTAGTTACGCCGATCCGGCTTGTGAAAGTTCATTACACTCTTTCATGCTCCATTATCAGCAGTTTTTCTGCATGGTTGGCCGCTTTGAAGGCAGATCATACGCAATTAGCTTCGCAATCTCTTGAGTGCACTCTTTTATAGCTCATCCTGCTCTCGCAGCTACAACTGGCTTATCCATTCTCATCTCTGGTGCTTCAATTAGAGAATCCAAATCTTAATTTCCTCTCTCAATCTATCCGAGACGTTTTGCGCTTTTTTATTTCCATTTAGAAGTATACATGGAGCGTACCCATGATCACAGCATTCATCGAGATCGACGGCGCTGGCTACATTGCACAGTCTCTTGTTATCTAAGTATACTGCCATCCTTCGAGCAGAAGTTATCGGAGTCAAGTGGAAGGTGTTCGACAATCACTCTTCGCCAGAGATCAGTGAGATCTTACTCCAATCTCCGGAAGTCATCTCTACCGACTCCACAGAAAGACACCGCCAGAGATGATGTCTCTCCGGTCTCCTGGACTCTTCACCTCAACACATCGTTCATGCCAGAGAAGCAGGAATACGATCAACGAACCTGATCTACCACCAGCAAGAAGAATTCCAATCTGAATGCTTCTGACGAGGCAGGATTCGTTTAGCGAATTGAATACTTGTTGATCATAACAGGAGTCCACCTAAAAGGACAATGCACCTGGACACTGATAGTCACCTCGTAGCACAAACTAGCAGAACCCGTGGATCCGGCGAATGCTGTCAGAAGACGTCTTGTATAGCAGCAGTGCACCGAGACGAGTCACCAGGGTCCTTCGTCGTCATTGCACAAAACCAAACAGTTCTTTTCAGGGGACTAACCTTTTACAATGGCCCTTCTTCAGGCCACCGATAACAACGTCGTCCTTTTCAGCGCCACCATAAAACAAAGTCGCCGCTTTTCGGGCCACCATATAAAATATTAATAACGTGAGAACGATTTTTGTTGATATAAACAGCTCTTTTCAGAGCTACATATTTAAAAAAAAATAATATTCTACGGAGTCATAATGGCGCCGAGTGGTTTAGGAGCGTCTGACTCCAGGGCACAAATGCACACGGTTCAACTCTCCGCAATGCCAAAATAATTTTTTTTTATTAATAATTAAAAAAAAATGTATAAGTAAATTATAGTGACGATTCAAACATAAACTCCCAAGAACTCGTACGGGTAAGTCGGTAAGACGGCTGACTGGTAACCGAAAGGTTCTCGGATCGATCCTCGGCAAAACCAAAATTTTTTTTCCTTCTCTGCTGTAAAGCAAAAATGAAAAAAAAAATGAGATCTCGTAACGGATCGGTCGGTAAGATTACTGACTGCTAAAGATCCCCGGTTCAATTCTCCGCGCATTTCTAAAGCAGGAAAAAAATAATTTTGTGAATTAGAAAGCACTCTGCCGCAGAATTGCAGTGCCCCAGAATCAGCATTCCGCACTATCACCCCTGCCCCAGAATCGGCATGTCGCACTATCACCCCTGCCGCAGTAACGGCCTGCCGCAGTATCGGCCTGCCGCAGTATCGGCCTGCCGCAGTATCGGCCTGCCCCAGTATCGGCTTGCCGCAGTATCGGCTTGCCCTGGTACCGGCCTAGTTTATCTACTATAACCTAATATTAGTATAAAAATTATATAATATATGACGAGGAACAATGTTAACTCGTCATAACCTCCCCAGCATAAATATCATGATGTATAATAATGTATTACAGCTCTGTTACAGGCGAACGGCAGAGAGTGGAACGGGAGAAAGCACGGTAAGTGGGGAGAGAGAGAGAGAAAGAGCCTCGCGCGCGTGCCGCGTCTCGCGGAGAGAGAGACAGATTCGTTTAGACTCGCAGAAAGTAAGCATCGTGCGCGCGACTTCTCGACACGAAAAAGACCGATAGCTTTGTGAGAGCGACGTGCGAAGGCTCCCGGTTTATGACTGCAACCCAGAGGGTCCGACAGCGACTGCGCCTTGTTCGAGGTTCCTGTGCGACTCCGCTACGTCCAAGGCTTCCGAGCGATTCCAACCACTCGCCTTCGAAGGAGACGTCCTGGGGCTTGAGCCGACTCTCGTCAACCGTAAGTGTCAGCTCTGCATCTCTCTCTCTCACCAGTGCCCTCCCGGTCTCTAACTGCACCGTTCGTTTGCGTCTCGCACACCTGCGTGTGTGCCCGTGTATTTACTTTCCGATTGAACAATATACGCTACATTTTCTACGCTACCCAGTGTGTCTTGATTGAACACCGGTCCATACTCCTACTAAGTTCCCCGCCGCCTCCGCGGGCACGTGCATCGCTTCACGGTGCACGTGCGAGTAAACTGCAGCTAGCCGAAATACGACCTTGGCCGGTCCACCTACGAACTCGATAATACCCGAGGAAACGAGACTTGGTATCGATTATTACGCGGTTGTCTCTCCGCTCCGGTAGCTGCACTGCACGCAGCTAACGTCTGCGCGGCTATCGACACCGAGCAAAGCAGCCCCGTTATAAATAATTATAATTAATTTTTTAAATTATTTATAAGAATTTTATTTTTCAGTGTTTAAAAGTGGCTTGTCCCCTTAAACAATTAGTTCTTACAATAAAATTAATTTTTCAAGAGTGGCATAAAAATACGATATCGTTGGACACCGTTTGACGCGATTAGACCAGTACTTGGACGCGATTTCAAGCCAGTGGTTGGACAATCCTGAAAAAATTTGATTTTATGGGACTACAGAATCAACTTTCAAATTATCCATTTAAATTTATTTGTGTTAAAAATTAATCAAAATTACAAATATATTATTCGTAATAGTGTTAACAATGCTGATCCGCTTCAGTTTTTGAGGTTAAGTGTTTGTATTATCACAATAGCAAAAATGTGAGTGTCCGAGTATAGGGCTGAATTTTTATTTTTTTTTCATTCATTTTGTTTAATTTATTTCCAACGCTGTTGATTCATTTAATTGTGTTTCTTATTTAATGCATAATATAAAATAAGAACGGGAAAGGTGTCCCACCGACATTTTTCCCGTTTTTTATTTATTTATTTTTTCTATTGAAAAGGACTGAAAATCCTTTACATTGTTGCGTAAACGTAAGAAAAAAATGTTACATATATTTAACTAGTGGAATTAACAAGTAGTAACTAAAAACTGAAGACGAGGTTCTCAAGTCTTGATTTAAATTGCGAAAGTGAAGAGACATCGGTAACGCTACGCAGGAGTACGTTCAAGGAGCGTTCAGCCTATTAACAGTATTGAGTAAGTTTTATAGTTGGATGACGAGGTATCCTTCTGGAGAGGACGATGATTCCGGAGCGAATAGGCGAATTCTCTGACACGAAATTCACCTTTGATCGCATTGCACGAGACAAAATCGTAAATAACCTTGAAGGACATAAGGCAGTCATGGTAACGATGTAAACTTCTTATCGTTGGTAAATTAAAAAAACTGCGATCGATCAGTAAAGTCATGCTATAGCCAGCTCATGGACTAAATGCTTTTGAAAGCGAGGTATCTGATAATACGATGCTGTACGGATTCCAGATTCGCGAATAATTGATTAGTAAATAGTGACCAGATAGGTGAACAGTAAAGTAAGATGGGCGAGGCCAGTGACCTATACAAATTGGCAACAGTGGCATGATTCCTAAAATCTGAAGTGGTCCTTTTAATTTGTCTGATTTGCCTACTGGCCTTTAAGACAACGAAATCGATATGAGCCCTGAAAGTTAACGCAGAGTCAAAATGAACTCTTAGGTCCTTGACTACATCAACCTTATCTAATAATTGCCCTGCAACGCTGTGGTCGAAGAAGAATTGCCGCAAATCTCTATGAAAGGAGATAACACTGCATTTTTGCTTCGTCCTAAGAGGAAGCTTTGTAATAGTAAAATTTTCAGCTTCGCTAATACTTTGTAGAAACGCATTTGGAGGTGTTTGGAGTACGAATCATACGTTTTTAGAAAATGTCCGTGCGGACGGCACTGTGTGTGTGTGTGCGTATATATGCACATATACCGCCATAATTTTGGAACCACGCGACGGATCGTAATGAAATTTGACATGCATATATGTTTTCTGATTCTGAATTTGAGTACATTTTCTTTTAAGATTTGGACTATTTTATGACAATTTCATAGCCATTTTTCGATTTTTGAAAATATATTTTTGCTTTTTATAATAATATGATGAGCGGATCTCCGGTGAGACCTCTCTCCCAGAAGCTATTTTAACGTCTGGTGGATCTCTCCCCGAGCTGACCCCAGCCAGAGTTTTCGTGTTATCATCCTGAGGGTAACACCAGTACTGGCTCTCATTATGTGAAATGTATAAATTTTACTAATATTTTAAACAACTTATAATAAATATAATAAAGGTTACAAATTTTGGATGATGCGCGCAAAAAAATTTCCAAGCGCACTAATCCTTGGGACATCAAACAGCTGCTCTCAGCAGCATGCACATCGTAGATTTCCCTTACTTTTTCTTTAGTACATTTGTGATGCTAATATACATTGCCATTAGACCGGCGATGGCTCCGGGGTAAACCACCTGCCTCCCGGTCAAGGGGTCGTGGGTTCGAGCCCCCATCAGCGCGATCAGATTTCAGATCCGATGGAAATCTTACTCACGACACCGGGTTTGAGAAAGGCGTAGGTGTGATGAGCCTAACCTGGAAACTTTCGAACGCTAAAATTCTACTAGAAACACAACACGATACGTTGTGAGGCCATGAACTTTCGAGTTCGAAAAAGCCACCCATTTATTATTATTTTTTTCTATTTTTTATACATTGTCATTGACGTTCGTCAAATCACGAATAATCCACGGCTAGTTGATGTACAAAAATGCATGCACCAAAATGCATTATACCTCCCACTCATGGAAAAGTAGTAAGTGCAACTCGTATGGCGTTAGCACAATCTACTATTACATTTAAAACAATAACAAAAAACGGAATAGGAGGAATCTAAGTGCCAAGGACTTGGCAGCGGTTTTTAACATTTAGACGCAGGCCATTCTCCATCTACCAAGCAACAAGACCATCGAGATCAGACTGTAGCAGTACATGATCATTTCGGGACTCAACGCACGAAAATAGCTTGACATCATTTGCATATATAAGTATTTTAGAGTTTTTATACAGGGGACCCGATCGTTAATGTACAAACAAAATAAATGCGCCCCCAGGTGCGAACACTGCCTGTGAACGACCGGACATGTACGACGCTAAGAGCGAGTGGAGGACTCCACGCACATCAAAATTCCATAACTTTGACAAGAGCCTCTTATGGTTACCTCTAGCGAAGCTCTTAGACATATCAGGATATAGAGCATCAACTTGCTCTATATACTTGCTCATAGACTGCTTCGTGGATGCAGATTGGGCTGGTGATATTATTGATAGGAAATCTACGACATGTTATGTTATAAGAATGTTCAAAAATGTAATTGACTGGAAGTCAAGAAAACAAAAAAATATTACTAAAGCGTCAACATACGCAGAGTATGTAGCATTATCAGAAGTTGTAAGCGAATTAGAATATATCAGAGAGTTGGTAAGAATATTCGGAATAATTGTAAAAGAACCGATAAAAATTTATGAGGATAATTCTGGTGCGATAAATATTGCTAAAAATGGAAATATGACAAAGCATTCAAAATAGATTGCAACACAGTATCATACTGTACATGAGAACGTAAAGAAAATTTGATTGAAATTTGTAAAATTGATACTAATGAAAATGTTGCGGATATCTTTACCAAGTTGTTATGTAAACTAAAGTTTGAAAAGTTTAGAGATAAATTAAATGTATTGTAAAATATACTTTCCGTACAGTCCAAGGAGGCGTGTTGAGATATAGTGTACTGTACAGAAAGTGTAGCCAGTAAAGTATAGTGTGTAGCGCGTGAGAATGAGTAAGCGCGCTAACGAGTGTGTGAGGGGACGCACACATACGGGTATCCCCGCTCGCGGTATGCATGTAAGTCACATGACTACTAGCGGTGCCGAGACTATACGAGTCTTGCACATCGTTCTCTTGGGATCGAGCCGTTGCCGAATACACATGGTGTACGCGATGCATAGCTGTATATATTTGAAGACTTAGAATAAATCGGCATTGTTGTTAATAATATTTCCTCTGCCTTACCTCATTTCCAAACAATTGCTTAGCAAATGCCCTCGACAAAAAGTCATTGAATATGAAAAGATTGGTGAGCGTAGATTTTCCTTCGATGAAGCCAGACTGCTGGTCCACGAGGCGAAGGGTCAGAGCGGTGGCTAACTCTTCAGTTACCAGGGCGTCAAGGTTCTTGGGCAGGCAGCTAATAATGGAGATTGGTCTATAATTAGCCACGTTGTGCTTATCGCCCGGCTTGCGGATGGGCAGGATATATGACAGTTTTAAACTGCTAGGAAACAGGCCACTGGCCAAAATTCTATCGAACAACGAGACAACGGGACCTTCAAGGACAGACCAGTAGCATTAGATGAAGTGAGCTAGTATACCGTCGAGGCCAGGATTGGTATTATCCTTGAGCCCATACACAATATTACGGAGCTTAGCGGGCATGGCAAGAGTGGTTGGAACAGGGTCCAAGTCATCAAAGGGAACAACAACTACAACTGAGTCCCTTGAGTAAACCGATGCGAACTGAGAAGAGAACGCGTTAGCAATTGAAATGTCATTATGGACAAACCTGTTCTCAGAACAAACGTAGGAGGGCAGACCAGATTTGCTACGCAGGTTTTTTTACAAACGACCAGAAAGCCCGGATGTTGTACTTGATCTTAGCCTCGGTGGCCTCGATGAAGGATCGATACTTAGTTCGGGATAGCCGAATATAATAATAGCTTTCAAGCACCTAAATTAAATTTGGAGAGAGTCATCACGAGACTCTTTCCAAAGACTATGGACCCTCTTTTAATGGCAAATCGCTGCAATAAGCTCGGCGTCTTACCAGCCGGTATACGAATCAGAATGCTGTTTCGAAAACGGGACATGGCTCTCCATAACATTATTTACATTATCATGAAAACTATCAAGAATTGAGTCAATGTCGTCACCCCCGAGGACGGCGTCCCAATTAATAAGATAAAGCAAACGACTAATGGTTCTATAGTCAGCCACATATAAATAACGTTTACGGACGTTACAAATTTGGACAGGTACATTGTGCGAAGAAATCTTCAAAAGATGTGCAGCGTGATAAGAGTCAGGAGAAAGAACATTTTCTTGGAAATTAATGAGTGAGACAAGTTCATCCGAATAACTCTCGCCGTCCAGAAAGGGTGGACACTGGACGAGATTCAGCGAGGAGTAGGTGGAGCAAATGTACTCGGCTGAAGGCCTGAGATTAGGCTCAAGATAAGCCATGGTCCCGCAGGACAAAATATTTACTCTTCAGGCCAGATGTGGAAGATTGAAGTCACCTACAACTACAAAAAAAAAAAAAAAAAAATGCATTTTTGCATAAAAAATATGCATTTTTAGAAGTGAGTATCAACGTCGTTTTCGGCAATTATCTTGAGTATTACATGTTTTTACTGTTGAAACGGTATAATATAATACATGTATTATAGTCCCTATAAATGTGATGAAATCTCCTATAAAACAACCTTTCTAAAAGGTAACATATTAGCGACTAAAAGTTCCGTTTCAAAATTCGTGAAATCCCGAAAACAAACATAACTGATGTCAAGTAATCGTTTTTCATATTTTTCAGATGTATGCATCTCACTTGAGATCTTAGCTGCGATCTCATGTTCAATGTCATGTAAAATTTTTAATGGAAAAATGAGCTCTAAAAAACTTTTATACCCCCATTTTCCGATGAATCGTCCAGATTGTAGCACGAATATGGCATGTCAATTAAAATTCAAAGCCGATTTATTAGGTTTAATCTATAACTAACTTTGCCCTCCTTATTTAGATGAGATTTTGTCGTGTAATCTCACATGAGATCTCACGTAAGATCTCATCTGAGATCTCATGTGAGATTTTGCAAAAGGGAGGATGAACAAAACATTTTAGAGCTTAATGTTTTTGATAATAACTGGTTCCATAAACAGCCCAAAGATAGGGATCAAGATGCTATATAATGCTAAGTCCTAAGTAATAACTTGATTATTGCCTTTTAACTGCAGCTATCTAATTCCGTAGAGAAACGACTTTTTTCAGTTTTTGATATTTTTCTCTGAATCTGCACCATCAAATAACTTAAGGTAATGTATAGTTCTAATAATGTCCAATAATCATGATTTTTTTTTAGAAAGGTTCGACATTTAGTTGTTAAGTCTCGACTAGGCCCTATAATTATCGGAATATATCAAGAGGCGCGACAGCGCCCTTATATACTTTGATATTGGATTCTCTAATCTCAAAATAATTTTCCAAACGTATTTATGGCATTATTATTGAACCTATCCCCGTTGTATCGCTATCGACTTGATATCTATTTACCTAATCTTTTTCGAGGAAAAAGATTTATTCGAAAAGATTACTTACTGGCGAAATATTGCATGCTGAAATTTAGCTCAGTAATTTTTCTTTTCATTGGGACGGTCTTCCTCTCCCGAGATTTTTCAGCCTTCCGGTCACGTGGCTCCCGTCATTGACGGTGCGAAAATTTGAATAGTTGAGAAAATAAAACAATGAACCACCGATGTTTTGAGCAGTACCTAATGTTAATTCGGTTATTTGTGTTCGATTCGTGAGAGCATCCACAAACATTGTAAACTAAATTTATCAATTATTTTAAAAAAAATGAATTTTTGCATAATAGATATGCATTTTGGAAGTGCATTTCGAAAAGACTATAAATAAAAATTTACAACTCGGTAAATATTGATGGAAATGAGTCCAGTATTACCACTCGGAGGTTATTGATGTCGCTGAACACAAATATCGCGACGGCAACGGTCTCCGAAGTACCTGGTGCCCAGGATGGACAGTATCAACGTCATCTCCTCGAGTTTTACGGAAATTTGTAACATAATTAGTTGAAACTTGTTACTCGTTGGTTTTCGGGGTCGCTATAAACTCGAATATCGCGACAGCAACGGTCTTCGAGGTACCTAGTGCCCAGGATGGACAGTACCAACGTCATCATCTGGAGTTTTATGGAAATTTTTAACATAATTAGTCGAAACTCGTTACTCGAAGTTTATATTATACATTAATTTATTACCTATGATCCAAGCAATATAAATATATCAAACATTATTATAAATATCATATTGTTTAGATTTAGA
This sequence comes from Pteromalus puparum, assembly GCA_012977825.3. Taxonomy (NCBI): domain Eukaryota; kingdom Metazoa; phylum Arthropoda; class Insecta; order Hymenoptera; family Pteromalidae; genus Pteromalus; species Pteromalus puparum. Next base: position 21,765,423 of record CM053168.1, on the reverse strand, counting down.
TTTAGATTTAAATAATTTTTATTATTGTACATTATGTTGTACATTTACATAATAATAGTTATATGTGACTAGATTAAGAAAAAGTAATAGTTGTGTAAGGGTGTATGTGAGAAAGTGAATGATGAGATGTAGTGAGATGAGGTGAAAATGTGTGTATGAGATGAGAAGTTTGCGTCATGTTTGAGTGTTTTCTAATTTAAAGAAGTGAGTTTTAGCCGCCTGTTTGAAGTGTGAAATGGATGATATGTTACGCAGATCAGATGGAAGGCTATTCCAGAGATAGGACGCGCTGATGAAAAATGAGTTCCTCAGTGCCTCCGTCTTGAAGGGCGGAATGTCCAGGGGGGTCACCTCCCCCCTCACAGGCCTGAGCGCGACGTGGAAATCAAAATAGGCTAACAAGTAAGATGGTATTGAGGTGTTGAAAAGTTTTCTAAGGAAACATGCCATAAAGTACCTCCTACGTCCGGCGGTGGTAAGCCATTGCAACTCACGCCTATAAGGGGAGATGCGCTCGTCCCTCCTTACACCGTAGACGTAACGGATCCCCGTGTTGACAAGCCTCTGGAGCTTCAGGTCGAGCTCTTGCGTCAGGTCACAGTAAGCCAGTGCACAGTAGTCAATGATTGGAAACAGGAGTGCCTGCACCAAATGTTGGCGCAATCTGAGATTAGTGCTCTTCCGGAAAAAGTAGAGCCGATACATTAAAGAGTGAGCACGTTTACAAATTTGTGTAACGTGCTCTTTCCACGAGAGTTTGGAATCGAGCACCAACCCCAGATCGCGCACAGATGATTCGTAGTCGACCCGGGCTCCCCCTATAGTTATATAGGTGTTAGCAGTAGATGGAAGAGCATTGATATAGTAAGGGGAGCCCAGGACGATCGCCTTTGTCTTACCGACATTCAGCTTAAGACTATTTAGTGCTGCCCAGCCCGCTATCCTCTCGGCGTTAGCGCTCATCCTGACAGAACATGAATCGAGCTCCTCGAGGGGGCATTGACAGTAGATTTGCAGATCATCCGCGTAGATTAGATGGGATACATCTGAATCGAGGCAGAAGCCTATGTCATTGACGTACAACGCGAACAACAGGGGGCCCAATACTGACCCCTGTGGGACACCGGTGTTTAGTGGTAGGAATGTTGAGAGTTCGCTGTTGTCGCCAATGACGGCCTGCTCTCTTCCAGAAAGGTAAGATGCAAGCCAGCGGATAACCTGCTTGGAGAAGCCGAAAGAAGATAGCTTTCCGAGTAGCTTGACGTGACACACAGTGTCAAACGCCTTGCTAAAATCAAAAAGAAGTAGCAGCGTGACTTTCTTCCCGTCCATTCCAAGCCTGACATCGTCAGTTAGCTTAATCAAGCCTGACTGCGTGCTGTGGCCGGTGCGAAAGCCAGTTTGGAAGTTGTCAAGGTAAAGCCTTGTTTCGAGATATTCAGAGATTTGCTTGTGCACCAGCCACTCCAGCGCCTTGGACAGGAAACAGAGAAGAGAGATCGGACGGTAGTCAGTTACAGCTGTTGGAGAATTGACTTTATTTAGTGCTCTTACGAGTGATGATTTCCAGGCCGAGGGAAAGCGTGCCTCGCTCAGAGACAGGTTGAAGATTTTACAGAGTAAGGGGGCGAGTATTGGCAGTGCTTTATGAATTACAACCTGTGGGATGCCGTCACTTCCTCTGGCCTGGGTATTAAAGTGTGATACTGCAGCCGACACGTCCGATTCTGTGATTTCCCTGAAGATGAAGTGTTCAGGGAGGTCCAGGCTCTCCAGGGTTCGCAGATACTCCTCAACAGATGGAGCTTGAGGGTCATTAGAGATGGAGCTAAAGTATTCGTTGAGAGCACCTGGAGAGAACCGTGCTGGTGTAGGAGTTTTAGAAGTAGTAATACCGAGATTTCCAAGCTCTCTCCAGATCTCTGCAACGTCGGTCAAGGAGGACAGGCGTGAATAGTAGTAATTCAACCTGGCCTCCTCAATCCGTTTATGGGCGTCGTCCCGCGCGATTCTATAAAAATATAGATCCCATAGTAAGCGACTTCTGCGAAAACGTCTGTAGAGCCTGTTCCTTTCAGTTAAAAGGTCACGAAGAGCCGCGGTGAACCACGGGTGACGCTTACGTCCAGGTGTCACAGTTTTTAATTTACGTAGAATAACAGTAAAGTTTTCGTTTGTTTTAAGTTATAAACGAAGTTTATATTATACACTAATTTATTACCTATGATCCTAGCAATATAAATATATCAAACATTATTATAAATATCATATTGTTTACGTAGAATAACAGTAAAGTGTTTTACTATTTACCGCTACTCATTCTAAAATGGATTCAACGAGAATAATTATATTTTCGATTCTGGTTTAGATTCTACTTTTAATTCAACTTTTGATTTTATTGGTTGATTTATATAGGTCTTTGAATTAGGTGGATGTATAGGAATAGACGGGGATATTTTTTTCTTCGGACTAATAGGATTTTGCACCACTATTTCTGGTAGCTGGATATCTTGAGAATTTGTCGCTGGTGTCTGCCCTTTATCGTCGTTTACTATTATATTCGTTTGTTCTCATTACGATTGATAAATGTGTAATGGAGCTGAATATAGCTCCAAGTAGATGAAGTGTCCATCCGTACATTGCGTGTAATGTATATCCTCGTATCATAATATCGATGGCCAATTTGCAGATATGGATAATAATGAATATCATTATTATTGCTGTGCTGATTGATCCAAATTTGACCAATTTGTCCATAAATCGATTCCAGGTGCTTTCAGCGAGGTTCATTAACGTATTTTCGGTTAATAAATTAGATATTAGCCCTCCTTGAACCGTTTCTTTACCTTGCATTCCTCTGGCTATCCTGTTAAGTAAAGATGCTCTTTCCATCGGAAACATTATAGGTTGCTGTAGTTTTTGAAGATCTTCTTGTGAATAAATTCCACTGGTTGCCATTGAATTCAATTTTTCTGGTTGCCATGTAATTTTGGTTGATGGTTTCAAAGTCTTGATGATGTTATTACTTTTTCTTGGCGCTGTCATAAGATTTATCCAATTATCGCTTTTGGAGTATGGCTACGGCACTTGCTACACTCTGACAGTTGCGTAGAGCGCTGTGCGCATGCACGGCTCTCCCGCACATGGGCCTGTAAGCGCGTGTCCGCGCTCGGCGACACTTCGTACCGGCAGCTCATAGAGAGCACACTTACGTATCCGTTTAGATCATTTCTTGAATAAAGCTTTGCTATTTTAACTAGAGTCATACAGTGTATATAATTATTTATCCACCTCACCATCTGATTCCCTCAATCGCCAATTTTAAAATATTGAGGTACGATAGAGTTGCAGTTTATCTATGTACCTTTTTGTAGCAGTATATGAGTTTTTGGCGTGAGAAACATTGTTTTGTTTCCTGCTGAGACTGTCAGTTGTATAACAGTAGTCAGTATGATGAATCTTTACTTCTACTAGCGTACACTTAATTATATGTATAGCTTCACCTGCTAGTCTGGCAATATACCCAAGTTTCTGCATTATATTGTAGGCAAATTCATCGGGTGAAATGGATGCGAGAGATAGGGAATTCTGAATCACTTTGCTTTCTAATTCACATTCTTCTTTTAGCATATTTAAGTACAAATTTTTAAACTGGCCCCTGAAATGTTTTTCTACGTATACAAATTTTGAGTTTACATATGTAAAAAGATCAAAATTAACTATCGGACTTTTGTTAAGCATATCTTCTTGAAATAATAATTGATTATTAGTTTCTTCGCAAATGAACAATTTCGGATGTTCTGTTTTATATAAAATTCTACCGCAAATATTTATCTTTTCTCTACTTGTTAACACGAACGATATTTCATTAGTACTTATTGTATAATCTGTCTCGTGATTTTGTGAGATTATTTTTGTCAATACTCCTCCATATAATATATCATACTTATTTTTAAAACAACTATCAGTATTTCTTACAGACCAAAATGTATGGCTAGCTTGTATATCGATACAATGCTGCTCCGAGAATTTTCATGCGGTCCCTGAACTTAACCTTATTTTGTCGTTATCTAAGCTTACATCTGCATATTCCTCTAAAAGTGTAATTTTTATAAGTCCCTGTACTGATACATCATTCCATGAACCAAAACTATCCGAATATGCTGCACCTGTTCATTTCTTTTTTTTAATACTTCCCGCCAATTCAATTCCTGTTGATTTGGTTGAGTTTCCCTATATAAAAAAGTCATGACCGGATGAAGTGAAGCCAAGAATGCGTCAATATGATTGGCTCGTGTAGTGCGCATGCGTCAAAAGTATCGTTAGAATTTTTTGATTTGTTTTTGATTTCTAAAATTGATCCTAATACAAAGAATGTAATATATTACTATAATACATATCAATAATTATTAGTTGTGTATTTATAATATTCTATTGTAAATATTATCATTGTTACAAAAAGTGACATGATGTGAACGTTGACACGAACTGAGTTGAGACATAACCTTAAAATTTTAAAAGGTAGTTGGTGACGAAACCGCGGCAATTTTGAAATTTACATGAGCGCGAAATGAATCAATCATATATTGTAAAGTTTGATATATTTCCGTAATAGAAAACAAATATTAAAAATATCAATCAAGCATTTATATTTCATTTAATAAGTTAATGAATTAATATTCTACTACAGTGCGCGCAGCGCACTGCGCCAAGTCTAGTACTTTCAAATTAGCTATAGTGTGAAAATTGTCATATTTGAATATTCCTGTTTCAAGGATTAATTTGCAATTTTCATAGCTTATATCATAAATATACTCTTGTACGCCTTGTTCTACTGCACCTATATGACTAAACATTCCGCAATGATATACCGTACGCTTAATTTCTATTTTACATTGTATTACTCTTACTTTTCTAAATTCTGCCAATTGTAGTAGTTGTATGGTGGCGTTGGTCGCGTTTACATCTTCTTGATGGAAATCGCACTCCCCCGAATCCAGTAGAGAGTACGTGGTGATGATTGGATCGGATGCCCCACAATCGAATCCTACTAGTGCTTGACTTGTTTTAAAAATTGCAAAGATTAGTATAATTTCAGGAATCATTATGTCCAGATTTCCTACAAAGAAAAAATCGCTGCCAAGTCATTGGCACTTAGCTTCCTCCTATTCTGCTAGTGGAAGATAATTTCATGGGACAATCAACTCATTCTTTGATTTAAATATTCGCTACTATTCGATACTAAAAGGATAGGTTTACTCGAATTCAGAATCAGGAAAACATATATGCACGTCACACAGACAAAACCATCTGCACGGACATTTTATAAAACCATGAAAACTCTCAAAATATACTAAGCTTCAATTATCAAATTATATGGTTTAACAAAAATAATAATGTTCAGTCACACAGAGTATACAGGGTGAGAGTTGAAGAATTTGAATCTTAATATCTTTTAAACTAAAAGGTTTCATAAGCTACAAAAAGAACCTAGCTGAAGTGATCAAAAGATCAATCTTTTCCTAAAATTTCAACACAATTTAAACCTTTTTACTCCCGTAATCGTACGACATAAAAAAACCATTTTTTTTAGTTTTTGATTTTCCATTGTAATTTATCGTTACTTTACTATTTTCATTTACTTTTATTATTTCATATGGCCCCAGGTCATAACCAGGTAAATTTGAAAAGAATCATAATTCTTTTCAAATTTACCTGGTTTTGGTTCTTTAATTAGCCATACTTTATCGCCAAGTTTTAGTTTTATTCGATTTACGTAACGATCATAATATTTTTTTGATTTCATTTTTGAATTGATCAAATTTTCTCTAGCATTCACTGTAATTTCGCTACTAAATTTTCCAAATAACCATTAAAAGTAGGCAATTGTTCGTTTTTCTTTAATTGTTCGCTAGATGGAAGTCTAGCTGGATAACCAAAAACTAGTTCATGCGGTGTAAATTTATGGCTAGCATGGACGCTAGTATTATAATTAAATTGGGCGAATTCTGGCAATTCGTCATACTCAATTTCTTTGAAAAAAAAAAGCTCTTTAGATACTCGCACAATGGATGATGTGCTCTTTCCAATGAGCCATTTGACTGAGGTAAAAATGTTTTGGTTTATATCTTTTTAAGTTTTAATCTTCGTGCTATTTGTTTTAATAATTTACTTGTAAACTTTGCTCCTCTATCCGTGAGTACAAGTTTAGGTGATCCAAAAACACACATATATTTTTTTATTAGAGCATCTGCTACTGATTCCGCCGTTTGTTCAGGCAGGAATAATTACTATAAATTTTGTTAATTGGTCTTGTATAAATAGAATATATTTATTGTTATTTTTAGTTACATTTACCGGTCCAACTATGTCCATAGAAATTTTATCGAATGTTTTTAATGGCGTATCAGTGATAATTATAGGTTGTTTAGTTTTTATTCTTTTTAGCTTATTTATTTAACATTCCTCGCATCTTTGTATCCTTTTCTGAATGTCTACTTTTAAATTTTCCTAATAATATTTATCCTTGATTCTGTTATACGTTCTATTAACGCCAAAGTGTCCCCCTATTTTGTCTCGTTGAAAATATCTTTCAGGATTTCTTCGATTTCATCCCAACTAATATTTGTTATTTTTATATCTTTTGATGTACTAAATATTGCATAATTCTTTTGCAAACATATAGTCCTTAATAGTTTAAATAAATTAATCAGATTTGTTTTAACCGTTATCGCTGATTCAGCTGTATTTAAACACAATACAAAAATTTTTTTATTTCCCTTGTCTATCATCTCAATTTCATTACTATCTATACTTTTATCCCAATAAATATTTTTATTTTTTAATAAATTCGCTGTATTTTTATCTAGTGATTCGCCATTATTATTAATTAAATGTATTACATTATCTTTTCGGGAATGAATTGCGTTTTTAGAGTATACTACATTTTTCTGTATGCTCTCTTGCTTCTCGACGTCACCCGAAATTCTATTCTTTGGGCCTTTAATTTTTCTTCGTTTACGATTTTTTATCTTTAACTTTTTCTTACTGATTTTCGTCTTTTGTTTATTTGCGATTTTAATTTTATCTTCGTTGGTCAATTGTTGGCGAATTTTATTCTTATCTCGCTTTTTCTCGCGCTCTAGTTATAACACATATTCCAGCTTCTGCCACTGGATTTCGTGACAATCTGCATTCGTATTTTGCTTTCCAGCCTTATATATGATTTCATATTCATAGTCTAGTAATTTCAACCTCTATCTTTGTACTCTTTCATTATTATCTGCTGATTTTAACCATGCCAATGGCTTGTTATCCGTTACAATCACAGACTTATTATCATGGATATAACTTTTGAAAGTTTTTATGGCATACATAATCGCCAAAGCCTCCTTCTCATACGTCGCATATTCCATTTCAGCTGGTTGCAATACTCTAGATGCATAAGCTATAGGTCTGTCTTTGTCTATTTCGCCTTGAGAAATATATCAGCAAGATTTTTTATGAACCTTCTATAATAATTAGCAAATCCTAAAAATTGTATCACTCCTTTTACATTTTTAGGTATAGGAAAATTTTCGACGGCCTCTATTTTCTTCTCATCTAGCCTTATTCCAGCTTTGCTAATTATATGCCCAAAAAAACAAAACAAAAAAACCTTCTGTTTTACCAAATTCGCGTTTTTCTGGTTCTAATTTTAATCCTACTGCTATTAATGCATCTGCTATTAAATTAAATCTTTCATCCAATTCCTTTGTTGAATCTCCAAAAATAATAACGTCGTCAATTTTAGCATATTTTATTAATGTATTCAGCTAGGACTGTATTTATCACTCGCTGAAATGTCCTAGCAGAGTTCTTGAGACCGAATGGTAAAACAAAAAATTCAAATCTTTCTAACGGCTGTACACTGAACGCAGTTTTTTCTATATCTGAAGGTCTCACTTTGACTTGATGAAACCCTGATTTTAAATCTGAAACATTGGAATATTTTTTGCTTCCAATGTGATCTAAAAATTCGTTAATATTTGGAAGTAAATAAGGGTCCGCTATAGTGACCTCATTTAGTACCCTGTAGTCAATCACTAACCTGTATCTCTTTTCTCCTGTTACAAGTTCTTTCTTTGGCTCGACTAATGCTGGTGCATTAAACGGGCTTTTTGTATTTCAAATCGCTTTATTGATGACTAATTTCTGTGTTTCACTGATAGCAATCCCTTTCTTCTTGTGTTCTAATGGAAACTGCTTTACATAAATAGGTTTATCTGTCGTTAAATTTATTTCGTGTTGCTCCACGTTACACGTTCCTAATTCATCTCTTTCGATGCAGAAAACCTCTGGATATTTAGTTCTGATCCGTTCGATTCTTTCTTGATTCTTTTTACCTCCATTTTTCATCTGTAATTTCTTTTGTAATATTTCCTGCCTACTAGGTTTCTTGGATTTACTTTGTTGAGTTTTCTTAAATGCATCGATTGCTTCTATATTAAAAATTAAACTCTCGTCTATGCCTAGTTCGTTCACTAGCTGAGCTCCTTCAGGAATAAAGCCAATATGGAATGATATTCTTTTCCATTAAACATCAATTTTTCTTCAGTTTTCGACAATTCTTCTCCAGTTTCTTTCATTGTAGTTAATATGTCCTTGAAATCACATTTTCTTGCTTCCGCATTGATTTCTTGTGAGTTTTGTTTTTCTTGCAATTCTCCATTAATGTTGTATATAACATTTTCTATATTCTTATTATCGGTTTCAAAAAATTCTCTAAAATCTGCTGCCTTGTTTTCATCTTTATTATATTCATTTATTATTTCCGCCTGAGTATTATTACTCACTTCATATTCTTCAGTTATTGTATTTAGGACTGTTTTCACGTCCTCGTAAAAAGTGTTTTCTAACAGCATTTCATTTTTATTTAAATCCTTTTTCTCGTCGGACTTTCCTGCCTTTTGCTCCATGCTCTCGTTAATTCTCCTTTGATTATCATCTTGATGAGGTTTTTCTTTACATTCACTTCCAGCTTTACTCTGGCTGCACTTATTTTCATGTAAACCTTCATATATATCATTTTCATCACTGATTTCTTTTAAAATTTTACTGAGAAATTTCTTTAGATCGTTATTTACTCCCACTCTAACACTCTGACCTTTGTTTTGTATTTGCTCCATATAGGTGTATATCTTCTTAACTGGTCCATTTTGTAGTTTTAATTTTATGTCATTTATCTCCAAATATCCCTCATCTAAACGTAATTTACTTTCTCTGAGTAATTTAATAGCTAAAATGCCAACGTATGAAATGTCGAATTCCTCTGATGCGACATGAAAATCAAAATATTTATTATTTATTGGTAGTTTAACTATTCCTAGAGTTTTTATCTGCTTGCTTGTTATTCCTGTCAACAATATTTTGCTTCCTCCTCAAGAGAAAGCTTTGTAATAGTAAAATTTTCAGTTTTGCTAATACTTCGTGGAAACGCATTTGGAGGTGTTTGGAGTACGAATCATACGTTTTTAGAAAATGTCCGTGCGGATGGCTGTGTGTGTGTGTGTGTGTGTGTGTGTGTGTGTGT
>CM053168.1:21648240-21755218 GCA_012977825.3 Pteromalus puparum | reverse complement strand
ACGTGATACGATCGTAATATGATTTGGTTGGCGTGCAATATATGATGTTTTCTGATTCTGACTCGAGTAAATTTCTTTAAGATTTAGACTATTGTTATGACCATTACATGGGCATTTTTCGATTTTTTAAAAAAAACATTTTTGCTTTTTTTTATGAATTGAGTTTATACAATATATTCACCAATAGTGTACCTAAAAGACTGCTACCGTCTTAAGAGAGCTCGGGGGCTTCAGTGCCGAGCGGATCTCCGGCGAGACCTTTCTCCAGGAGCTATGGAATAGCAGAAAAACTATTACGACGGGTCTAAAGGCGAGCATGGGGGTACTGAAATGAGCTTTTTAATTTTAATAGGCGATTATGGGAATGATAGAAAACAACGCGTCAAAGGGTCTAAAAGGCGGCTGTGGGTATGTGAAATCTATTGACAAAGGTCAAAAAGGCGACTGTGGGAATACAGAAAACGATTACGATGGTCTAAAATGCGACTGTGGGAGGTGCTTGAAATGAGCCTTGGGGATGTGTGGTGTTGTGGGTGTATGTACGTATAACCGGACACATAGATTTTGGAACGAATAGGCGAAGTGGATCGTAAATAAAATTTCGACAGCATCATTTCTAAATTCTGAAATTTAGGGTCATAACTTTTGTTCTTTATATCTGACATAATTATGGCCATACAATATCAGAACACTTATTGTAACATAGTTTCGCGAAAATATAGAGTGTTTGAATCTTATATGAAATAATAATGATTTAGATACCCGCAAATAGTAGTCAAGCAAACGTGACTAGAAAGAACGATCCAATTTGTCTAACTTTTCCCAGCAACACGCTTCTAGCCATTGACTGTGACTGTTCCTTATTTATCTAATGAATAAACAAGTAATCTATTCCGCAGATAAAACATATATAACAGAATCAAAAAATAAATAGCTAAAATGCTTTTGGAAAAAAATCCATGATAGCGAAAAGTAACAAACGATCTCTACATAGATTGTGAAAATTTTAAGGTCGAAGTTTTGGCGACTAGTTTGTGAGACTAAAAATCAAAAACTAAAAAAAATGTATTTTTTTATGTCGTACGAATTACGGAGTAAGAAAGGGTGTAACATTAGAGTTGAAAATATTGAGGAAAAGATTGACATCGGTTTGACATCACTCGGACTACGTTATTCATATGTAGCTTATAAAAACCTATAGTTAAAAGATATAACGATTCAAATTTACTCAGAACCTCACCTGTATACTCTGTAGGAACTGAAAACATATAGTAATTTTGGTAACCATACGTAAGTGATACAATAACGCTTAGTACTAACTTTTGAGGTTTACAGGGAGTTAGAATAAAATACCCGTCGCAGATCAGGTTTAGTCGCTGTGTGTGATGCGGTGCGTGCGTGACGTGCTACTGCGTACGTATAGCTTAGTTATACTACGATGATCGATGGCGACGAATATGCATGGACGTCAATATATGTTAATTCTGATTCTGACTCGAGTAAATTTTCTTTAAGATTTAACATGTATACCATTCATGCTAATTTCGATTTTTGAAAAAAATCATTTTTGCTTTTTATTACTGATATGATTTAATAACAAATAATCAAAACAATAGTGTACCTAAACAGACTGCTATCCAGTCTTAAGAGAGATCGAGGGACCTTCAGTCGCCGAAGAGCACCGGATTCCGGGCGAGACCTTCTCCCGAGAGCTAACTGGAATACAGAAAACTATTACGACGCGCTAAAAGCGAGCATGCGAGGCAGGTACTGAAATGAAGCATTTTAAAAATTTTAATAAGGCCGATTTGGGAATATAGAAGAGCAGATCCGAGCGAACGTCAAAGGGTGTAAAAGGCGGCCTCAGTGGGTAGAGAAAATCACTGAACAAAGGTACAAAAAGGCGACATGTGGGAATACCAGAAAACGATTACGAATGGTCAAAATGCGATCGTGGGAGGGCTGAAATGAGCTAAAATTTTAAAAGGCGATTATGGGAGTATAGAAAACAACGTCAAGGGCTCGAAAACGCTGTGGGTATGAGTAAAAATCGAAAAAATAATTAATGAAAAAAATGAAGCCACCCTCAATTTGTAATTGCAGTTGTTAGTTATTAAGATTCCGCATAAACTGGTATTTTTTTATTACGATATATGTAAGTTATTTTAGGAGTTCACGGAGCTCTATCTTTTTGATATCCACCTAAACCCCACTCCCCTGATACCCCTCCCCTACAAGTGTCTTCCTAACCTATCCTTTTAGTATCGAATAGTAGCGAATATTTAAATCAAAGAATGAGTTGATTGTCCCATGTAATTATCTTCCACTAGCAGAATAGGAGGAAGCTAAGTGCCAATGACTTGGCAGCGGTTTTTAGATTGTCACTCATTTGGTGCTCTCATTTTAGTTATATTTTCATTAATTATAAATTTTTATTTAGCCTGAATTTTGGGTTTTTAAATCGTGTCCATCTAACTCGAATGTAATTTTGCTGTTATACTTCTGCTTCAATACGCGACCTACTTTTCGCCTTTTTGCAAACTCCACAAGTCTTGGTCTTATCATTCGCCGCGGCTATACGCATGACACCGAAAGTTTAGTCGACTCTGCGATACACGTTTTATTTGAACGGTTTTATCTTGTTAGCAAAATTTTCTTTTTTTTTTATTTATATACAAACGTCTAGCGTTCGATTTGTATGGGAACCAATGTTGAGTCTCAACTAGGCCCTATCATTATCGGAATATATGTAGTTACTTTGTGGGTTGTTCACGGGATGACCTCTGCTCCACTCCAGCTGCTGGGGTTGCTCAGGACAGTCCATCAGTCGTGTGCGAAGAGAATCAGGATTCGTCAATCGTGCACAAGGATGTTCGAATGATGCACTCTCGTTGCGAATTAAGTTTTAACAAATTTATTGAAAGCTATTGCTATCTCTGTCGAGAGCCCGGAGCGTCGTAGCAGTGTGCAGGTCTGAATTCTGACTGACAAAAGTGGATTCAACGTATGTTCGTTGAATTTCCTGCTCTCCTTAATATCTGGACGCAGCAATATTTAGCAATACGTTTTTATTCAATCGCAATCATGCTTTTTGTCGAACGCAGCACTACGTCACAAGACGTAACATAGTTATTGAATTGTAACGGTTTTAAAGAATCGTATTTTATGGTGTAAGATAAAAGAACGACGACCGATAATATAAATTCTCTACGGTAGAATGATCACTTTTTTAAATAACTTTATTATTACAAATTCTAAAAACGGACTGTTTTTTAATTATATTATAGTAAAAACAAAAATAAATGAATCCTAATGGAATAAAATCTACTGAGTAGAAACTGAGATACAGGTGTTGACAAACGAACGCACACACATGCATACATCCGTACAGACATTTTCCAAATACACTATTTTTCGACTGAGAATGCATCAAAACACACTTTCTACATGTTTTTACACAAACTCCAAAAATTACTTTTACAAGGATTTTTTAGGAAGGCAGAAAAAAAAAGAATAGATAGCTGGGTAGGAAGAATCGGATTACTGATTTTATAATAAAATCACGAAAATAACACCATCTTTTGTATGATTTTTAACGATAAGAAAAACATAATGAACAACTTAAATCTCAGTATTAAACATATTCTAAAATTCTATTCTAAAAATAAATTAATTACAGATGTTCAAATTAAATTTGAAAAAACTTAGTACAAAAAAATTTAAATAACCTAAAAAATTATGAAGAAAAATAAAATTAAATGATGCAATAATCCTCTATTATATTAAAGAGAACCCCATTTTGGCGTTCTCCGGTTCTCCGGTCCTCCGGTTCTTTGGTTCTGAGGTTCTCCGAGTTTATAATTTTTTTCTAAATTAGAACACCCAATTTTGTATATCGTATCTCATTTGAATCATCTTTTAATTAATCTTATGCAATGACATCGACTTAAGGGTAATAATGTCAGACCCATTTCACCGATCGCCGAAGCGAATAGCGTCCCTCCATTGAAACCCATAAAGTCAATATATGCACAATAAGGTTGCAGTTCAAATAAGAAATGATATACACAAAACGCTAAATCATTAATAAACAACACTAAAGTATTTATATAAGTATAATCTGCGCAGCCTTCCGAACGTTTGGAAAGTTGCCAATGCTAAAGTAATTCAAGTGAAAAATTATATAAAAAAATTGTCAAAAATTAGCGCAAGTTAAAACCTGTATACAAAAGTATGGAAAACATACATTTTTTAATTACTTTTTTCAACGTGTCGGGAGGATTTTCTCGTGGGAAAAATGGTTGTTATTATAAAAACTGGCTTCCAATTAGTCGATACAAGTATTTTTCGTACAAAAAGCTTATCTAAAGGTAAAAAACTTTTGGAGAGCTTTCATGTAAGTGACGTACATGAGAATATTAGCGAAAATAGTGATCGCGAAATTTTCGGTGAAGTTTTGAGGGAAACACCTGGTGCTGCGAGTGCAAAAAAAAAGAGAATGTTAATAAAGTAAAAATGCAGGTACTTATATAGATTATTTTATGTATTAAATGTAAGTATAATGATTATTTTATATATTAGATTTGATGTAAGCAGCAACTTGATTTTTTTCTACTTAGTCAGTTTTATTATATTTTTATGACAATTTTTGTATTAGTATATTAGGTATCAGTTATTAATTATTATGCTTATATTTTAGCTAAACCCAAATAGAACTATTCGAAATACAGTTTGCAACTGTGAAGGAGGATTAGGCTACTGTAAACATGCTGCAGCAGTTTGTATATATGTTAATGCAGAAAATGCTTATTCAAAAACGAATGAGCCAATGATTTAGAACAAGCCTTCAGAGAAACAGCTAGAAAAATATCAAAAAGGTAGCAGGTTGAAGACTCTTTTCTCAGAAGATGAACCATTTGTACTACCTACGATTTACCGCAATGTCCCATCAGTATCTCATAAGCACATGTCCAACAATTGTCCTTTTATTGAAATGATTGCTGCTGAAAAAGAAGAAATTGAAAGGAAAAAAATTCAAGAAGAAGAAGCACTAAAGCAACTGCTGAATGTTGTATTCAATTTGCAAAATAGCCAGGAATTTAGGCATTATAACAGCTATAAATTTATTGAATGCACAGAAAAAGGAATAAAACTGAAAAAAGAAATTTGTCCTAAAGAGTATTCTCAGCAGTATGCATTGATAGAGGTCAGTAAAGAAAAGTGGACAGATATCTGCGTTAAATATGTAGGTCAGTCAGAATCTTCGTCGTGGTTTCGAGAGAGAAAACTCAGGATAGCATGCAGCAGTAGAGCTCATGATATCAAAACGAGAAAAAACTAGCGCGCCACAACGAGGCCTTCGGCCGCTTTGTGGCTTGCCGCCTTGCATCGAGCACGAAGCGCGAGCATCGGCGGTCGTGCCTTATGCGCAAAACGCTCGCGCTTCGCGTTTTGCGCATAAGGCACGACCGCCGATGCTCGCGCTTCACGCTCGCCATGGCCCTCCGATGCTCGCGCTCCGCGCTCGCCATTTAGAATTTACAGGTTTCTTCTATTTATGCTTCGCACTCGCGAGTCAGGAAGGCACAGGATAGAGGTAAAAGAATCTCATTCCGATTTAATCAAAATCACTTTCGACGACTTTATTCTCTTGAAAATAATACTGAGACACAGAGTACGAGCGGGTGCTCTGTTCGACGGCCAAACCCAGAATGGCGACCAGGGGCGCGCTCCCCGCTCGCCACGGCGTGGCGTCGGTCGGAAGACATCTTGAGGCTGACTCCGGCGGCGCTGCGCTAGTCAAAGTCAGGTCTCGGCTGCAGCGTCTGCTTGCGCTGTCGGCAACGCTGCCCAGCGCGTGGCGCCACAGCTACTCCCCCACCAGTGCCGGACGTGGCTTGCGTCCGGAACGATACCTTCTTCTTCTTGAGTTGCCTGTTGAGGGTTGAGCTGGCCGGGGGAGGCGGCGGCGAAGGTGTTGGAGGCGCCGGGGCAGGTGACGGGCCAGCTGGTTGAGTCTGGGCGAATGGCGTGGGCGCGAAAGGCGCCTGCGTGGATGGCCCAGCCGATGAGCCCTGCGACTGCCCTGCCTCGGGCGATGATGGTGCTGGTGCCTGCGCCGATGGCGCGGCTGATGGAGCTGCCTGCGCCGTAGGCGCGGCAGGTGGAGGGGCCGAGGCCGCTGCAGATGGAGAGGCCCGCGCGAGGAGCGGGGCGTTGCTAGGCGGCTGGTCGGCTACCTCCAGGTACGCCGGCTTGAGGGAGCTCGTCGACAGGGTCTTGGCCTCGCCATTGACCTCGACCACGTACCGCTGGTCGTCGATTCGCCGGATGACCCTGTGAGGCCCCGTGTAGGGCGGCTGCAGCGTCGAGCGGACCGTGTCGACCCTCCTGAAGACGTGTGCGCAAGTGCGCAGGACAGCGTGAAAGAACGACGTGCGAGGCGGTAAATGCCTGGACCCTGGGGCGGCTCGTAACTTGTTGATAAGGCCGCGCAACTCCACGACAAAGGCCGGTGCGTTGACGTCTGGGTGGCTAGCTGTAACAAAGAAATCGCCTGGGACGCGGAGAGTTGTACCAAACAACATCTCCGCGGGAGAAGCCTGCAGATCTTCCTTGTAGGTCGTTCTGAGACCCAGCAGGACGGCTGGGAGCGCCTGCGGCCACGGTGTTGGGGCACAGCACATGAGGGCAGCCTTGAGAGTGCGATGCATCCTTTCCACCAACCCATTGGCCTGCGGGTGGTAAGGTGTTGTGTGCACCCGGGCTGCGCAGATGATGTTGGCGAGGGCGGCGAAAAGGTGCGCCTCGAACTGCGGGCCCTGGTCCGTGGTGATGGTAAGCGGCGTGCCGAAGCAGCTAATCCACTGCTGGAAGAAGGCTCGCGCGACCGTCTCCGCTTGCTGGTCCGGGAGAGGGATGGCGTGCGGCCACCTGGAGAACCTGTCGACAATGGTTAGACAGTACTGGAAGCCCGAGCACGACGGGAGCTTGATAAGGTCCAGGTGCAGGTGGTCGAAAAGCGCGCCCAGCGCGTGATCTCCTTCCGCATCCGTGGCTAGAAGTATTTCTGCATGATGGATTTTGTTGTGGAGCGGACGCCTGGGTGCGACAGTCCATGTAGAGCCTCAAAAACAGTTCTCCTCAAGTCCTTCGGAATATACGGCCGGATAACGTTTCCATCCACCGTACAGAACAAGGAAGCGCCCTCGAGGTCGAGAGACTGGAGTTTTCCTTCACCAGCTTCAAGTAAGTGAGGCAGTTCTGCGTCCTGTGCCTGCTTCTGTGCGAGTATGGCCAGGTCTAAGCAAGCTGGCATCTTGATTGAGTTGATTCGAGATAAGGCATCTGCAGCAACGTTGTTGGGACCCTTGACGTAGGCTAAACTGATCGGAAACTGGAACAAAAAATCAAGTTGTCAGGTTTGGCGTGGCGACGCCTTCTCTGGAGGCTGCTGAGCTGCAAAAGATAGCGGTTTATGATCCGTGTACAGCGTAAAAGGACGCCCCTCAAGGATACTGGAAAAATGTTTCACCGACGCGAATGCGGCGAGAAGCTCCCTGTCGTAGGTGCTATAACGCCTCTCTGCATCCGAAAGCTTCCTGGAGAAGAAGCCCAAAGGTCTCCAGATGTCATCGTGGTCGTGCTGTTCAAGTGTAGATCCGATGGCGACGTCGGAGGCATCGGTATACAGCCGTAAACGGGCGTCGTGGCGCAGGAACGTCGTCGTAACGGCGTCAGCGAGCGCCTGCTTCGAATTCTTGAAAGCAACCAGGGCTTGACTTGTCCAGGTGAGAGGCTGTGGTTTCTTGCGTTGCGGTGTCATCTTGAGCAGGTCGTTGAGGGGTGCGAGGAGGCGTGGAGCTCCAGGGATGCAGCGCCTGTAATAGTTTACCAGCCCCAGGAATCTGCGAAGTTGCGTTGAGTCAGCTGGCTGCGGAAATGCCAGAATTGCCTCGACCTTGCCCGGCGGTAGACTACAGCCTTCCTTGGAGATACGATATCCAAGGTAAGTTACCTCTTCCTTGGCCAACACGCACTTGTCTTGGTTAATCCTGATCTTGGCGCTGCGTGGCGAACAGAGCCTTGAGATGTTCCAGGTGTTGATCTCGGCCCCAGAATCCGACGATTATATCATCCAGGTACGCTCGCGCAAACGGTAGGTCGCGCAGAAGATGATCCATTGCGCGTTGGAGAGATTGCGCAGCGTTGCGGAGCCCCATCGAGGAACGAGTAAACTCGTAGAGGTCGAAAGGTGTAATAATCGCCGTCTTGTGTGCGTCTTCTGGTGCGATAGGAACTTGATAGAAAGCTTTCTTCAAGTCTATAACTGAGAACGTGTCGCCTTGTAGTTCCAATAAAAGATCCTCTATGACTGGAAGCGGGTATCTGTCCGGGACGGTGCGACTGTTGAGTTGACGATAGTCGCCCGTGATGCGATACGAGCCATCGGTTTTCTTGACAAGTTGCAGAGGGCTCGCCCAGGAGCTGTCTGATAGACGAACGATGCCCATCTCCAAAAGTGTGCGAAATCCTGTGCGTGCCGCCTCGAGACGCTCTCCGTGTAGCCGGCGCGGCCGTGCCGCCGCTGGTGGACCATTCGTGACGATGTGGTGGTGAACGGAGAGATCTGGTAGAGAAATGGTGGTGCTGCCTGGAGTCGCTAGATCTTGATAGTCTCTCAACAGGTCAGCAAACACACCCTTAGCGACGTCGCCGGAGATGTTTACTGCGACAGAGAAGACTCGAGCTGGAAGCATAGCACCGGTGGTGTGGTGTGAGTGGTCCGCATCGAGTAGCTGTCTGTGGTGGAGGTCGACAGCTAGGCCGAAATGTGCCAGAAAATCCGCGCCTAGGATGGGATCGCTGACATCGGCTACGATGAATTTCCAGCTGAGCAGTTTGTCGAGAGCGAGGTCCAGCGTCAACGAATGTGTGCCGTAGGTGGAGGTTGCTGAAGCGTTGGCTGCGCTGAGGGTGAGCGGACTGCGTTTCCTTACATTCTTGAAGAATGAGAGCGGCAGCAGCGATACGGCCGAACCGGTATCAATCAGGAACCTGAGTTTAGAGGCCCGGTCGGTGATGTGCAAGCGTGTCTCGGTGTCTGCGCCAACCGCCTTAGCTTGCAGGGGCGGGGGCGCCTCTAGTTTCCCTGTGCTGGCACGAAGGAGCATGGCTGCTTGCAGTTCGTGGCCGCCTGGCCGTGTTTACGGTGATACCAGCACACGACGTCAGCCTCCGCTGGAGTATTGACTGGACGGGAGCATGACCGCGAGCGCGCGCGACCTCTGCGGGTGTTGCGGCTGTTGTTGTTGCTACTGCAGTTGTTGCCGCTGCTGTTGCTCTTGCTGTTGTTGACGAGCGTCTCGAGCAGCTTGCTCTGCTTCTGTGAGGTGGTGAGGAGCTGCGTCAGCGTGGACTGCAGCGTGGCCATGGTGGTGTCTGGCTGCGGCGATGCTGACCGAGACGAGATTCCGCTCGACGAAGGTGTTGACTGTCGAGCGGAGACAGCGTGGACCTGGTGATCTGGAGCGTTGGCGAGGTCGGCCATGCGGGCCAGCTCGTCCAGCGAGGCGGCTGGCAGCACTCTGCACAGGCGGCTGGTGCTGGGTGTCAGCAGGTCGAGCCACTTAATTCGTAGAGCCTCCTCGGAGATGGCGTTGTGTGACATGCGGCGCATGTATCTGAGGAGCTGCGATGGCGTGCGGTCGTCCATCCGCAATTCGTTGAGCACCTGGTGAAGCTGGATCTCCGCTGAGGTAGCCAGGCGTTCCAGTAGTGCAGCTCGAAGGGTGCCATAGCGGTTGACAGCTGGCGGATTCAGGATGACGTCTGAGAGTTCCTGGGCGACGTCCTGGGGGAGGCGAGACACCACGAGATTGAACTTGTGGCCGTCGCTCTGCACCCCGTGTGACTCGAGTACTGCATCTACCTGTGCGAACCACAAAGCTGGATTAGCATTCCAATAGGACGGTAATTCGCAGCGCGTGACCTCATTCGTTGGTCGTGGAAACGGAGGACGCCCCTCGATGGGCATAGGCGGAGGAGGCGGGATGCCGTTCGCGTTCTCCGCATCAGCCGGATTGGCTTGATTTAGCTGCGGAGGCGTGTTGAACACCATGTCGGAATTTTCCGGAAAGTCGATGTGGATAAAATTGAGAGCGCGGCGCGCGAAATTCGTGAACCCAGGCGCGGCACGCTGTGTGCGCGGCGTACCGCCGAAGCTTGGCGGGTGGCGCCTGTGCGCGGCACGCGTGAAGGTAGCGGAGCCAGCGGAACGCGCGCGAAAACGGAGCGCCGGCTCTACCCGGCGCGCAACGCTACAAAGATGGCCGCTCGCGCGGGAGGGCCGGGGCGGAAATGCGAGAAACGCGGGAGACGACGCGAGTCGGCAAGATGGCCGACTGCGTGGGCGCGGCGTCGGCGCCGGCGACACGCAACAGGTATGGCGCGACACTTGAAAGAAAGAGCGACTCAAGGCCGCGAAAAGACCATACCTGTTACGCTGGAGAAAAACCTGCTGATGATGATGCTGCCGCCGGCGCTGCCGATGTCGTTGGCACGATGGTGGGTGACGCCGCGCTGCCGTTGTTGTTGCTGGCGCGCTGCTCAACCACGCTACTCCGCCGATGTTGCTGGCTCCTCCGTTGCGGTGTAGCTACGCTGGTCTGCCGCTACTCAGTGCGAGCTGCTGGTGATGCTGTCGGCTGCTCTCTCTCTCTCTCTCTCGTCACTTGGACCTCGCTAGCGGGGAGACGACCGACGGGGCCGCTCCGCGCGCACTCCAGCTGTAAAGGGGCTGGAGGCAGACTCCCCGCTGCTGGTGTTGCTGGTGACGAGGGCTGCTGGAGCTCGCCTGATGTTGCTGGGTAGAGGAGGCGGACGACGGGCCGCACCGCGTGCTCAAAGAGAAACTCCTCCCCCAGGGGCGAGACGCGCCGAACTTGCGCCTGTGCGCGCCACTGCACTGATGCTCTCGAGAGCAAGCGAAAGAAAATGGCAGCCGTGAGCAGCGTACGGCTGCGGCGCCGTGTCGTGAAAATAAAATTTCCTTCTCGGCCCCGCGCGGAATGCCGGCAGAGAAAGATGGGTTGGCCGCCGAGAGAATGAGAAAGGAGCGAAGCGTCGAGAAGATGGCGTCTATTCTTCGCGTCGTGCCTGACTCCGAAGCGTGCTGCAGTACGGGGTCACCACTTTAGAATTTACAGGTTTCTTCTATTTATGCTTCGCGCTCGCGAGTCAGGAAGGCACAGGATAGAGGTAAAAGAATCACACTCCGATTTAATCAAAATCACTTTCGACGACTTTATTCTCTTGAAAATAATACTGAGACACAGAGCACGAGCGGGTGCTCTGTTCGACGGCCAAACCCAGAATGGCGAACGGGGGCGCGCTCCCCGCTCGCCATGGTGTGGCGTCGGACGGAAGACATCTTGAGGCTGACTCCGGCGGCGCTGCGCTAGTCAAAGTCGGGTCTCGGCTGCAACGTCTGCTTGCGCTGTCGGCAACGCTGCCCAGCGCGTGGCGCCACAGCCATACCCCCCGGCGCTCGCGCTCCGCGCCCGCCATACCGGGCACTCGTGCTGCGCGCTCGCTGTCTGAAAAAACATAGATTTTTCATCTTTTTCGTATACAATCAAAAATGTTTTGGGCATGAATAACTTGATAGTTTTATAATTATTTTAGTTTTTGACTCATGATTTTCAATATTGTTGATTTTGGAATATAGACATTGATATACAAATTTTAACGTGTATTCTTTTATCGCAACGATATTTATTTTAAATATAATTGAAAACCCATTATTATTTCGTAAGATTAAAAAAAAAATTATCTTTTTATAGTTCTTTAATTCAAATTATAGACGTGAAATTCCATAAAGTGGCCAAATTCGGAACTATCCTATTGGTGGAAAATACATTGATTTATATGTAAGCTATGACTGTGACGTCACGCTTAACTAACCGAATTCCATCCCGTTCCTAAAGTCGTGAATTTTGTGCAAAGATAGTTTATTACATAATTTGAACAGAAAAAGTATTAGTTTTATTATCAGCTAAGCAAAGCCGAACAGCTGTTCGTTGGCTCTGTCGAAGCGAGGCAGCGAGCTCGACTACTGCGCATAAATTGTGCGCATCAATCTGGCGACCGGTTGGCGACATGCCCATGCAGCCGTCTGCCATGTGTGTTTTAGCGATTTGAAGCTGCCTCCCGGCCTCCCCTAACCGCAATGTTTTGCTCTGTTTAAGTTTTCGGCGATATAAGTGAGTGCGTAGTGAAAAAACGGAAACAACGACGCGATGCAGCAATGTTATATGTAGTTTTAAAATCAGAACAGAAGTGCTGCTATGGTGCCTATACGTGTTTACAAGCAACATCTGCTCACCGCGATCCCACTCGCGGATCAGCTACTCGCGGTTATTGCTTTGTAAGACAGTGCAAAAGGTATTCAAAAGTGATGCACCCGGAATGGCACCGACGATGCGATGTGTGAGCAGTGTGAGTGTCAGTTCATGAAGAAGTGCTGCAGTATAGGAAGACATGTAGCTCCAACAAGAAACTTGAGTTTTTGCTTGGAGGTTATCCTTTGATTTTGAATTGGAGTACTCCTGCGAATGCTGCTCCTGCTCATTCTATTGATGTGCTGATACATTCTTCTTGCAAGATGCTGCTTATTCACTATGACTTAAGATCTACGACTGGTTTTCCTTTGTTCTATTTCCTACTGTTCCTTATGTGCGTTCCATTAGTGGTCTATAGTATGACGCATTGCTCGTTGGTGGAATATTATTTAGTCGTCTTAATAGTTGGCAGTTTATTAATCTATGTGGCACGAGCTTTGTAGAATCTGTCTGTTTTAGAGTTGTAGCTCTCCTCTCTCCCATCTCTCTCGGCCGACAGGCTGCTTGGATGTTTGGATTCTGCGGTTGGATACTCTTAAGGGTGGGTATCAGTGGAATCCGGCGACGAGTTTATTTAATTTCTATTTAAACACGCCTCCACTCCTCTCATCGCTCTCTCGTCTCGTCTCCATCGTCCTGGAAAGGTTTTTGTTTCTCTTCTCTCTCTCCTTCTCTCTCTTCTCTCTCTCTCTCTCTCTCTCTCTCTCTCTTCTTCGTCTCTCTGCTCTCTCAGTCTGGTGTGTGGTTGGCGTTTCTAGGTGATTCAACAGCCTCAATACGACTCTGGAGCTGAATTTATGGTATTGATCGTGTTGCTTGCATCTCTGGCTGATGTAATCAACCAGGAGACAACCTTAGAATTACATTTTAACTTTCTGCAAGTGCTGGTTGGCGTTTCTAGCTGGCTCAACACCTGCGAATGATCCATGGGAGTTCTAATTTTCTACATCCGGCAGTACTGTTTGGCGTTGCCAGCTTGATTGGATCACCTTCAGACGATCTTCAACTGAATTGATGCTGTCTTGGAGTATTGGTTGGCGTTCTTGAGATACTTCAACTATTTTAATACCAATCTGGATATGGATTTAATGCTAATCTGACAAGGTAATTTTGGAAATATTAGAATAAGACTTGAACTGTAATGTTGAATTTATATTGTCTCTTTCAATAATTGTAACTTGAAACGCTTTGTCCCCTATGATAAGTTCAGTAAACAGATGTCTAATGGCTCGCGGATACCTTCTCAGTGTTCATGATGATAATCTTCTGTTTGTAAATGTGAATTATGTGACTGGGACATGTGGTTTGACGGTATTCATACTTCAAAGCTGCCTTGTTTCAAATTGTTATGCAGAGATCGGTGGTCTGAATCTCTCAATAATTATTTATGAGTTTGATTTTGTAACATTTTTCTGTATGTCTAGGTGTATAAAAACTTCTGCATTTGTTGGATTATGGTCTACTGCGTCTACCGGAGTCAACCTAAGGATACTGATGGTGTTGATAACTGAGCTATCAAAATCTTGGAGTTGGAACGTAACTTCATTCAAGACTATGGCACTACTATACTTCTACTATACGTATCTATAATCATGTATTTTAGAGGCTGGTTTTTCTTTAACAGTTAATTAAATTATACAGTCATTGTTTTCTAGTTTTATAAATTTAATTATATTTTTCTTGTAGGTGAAAAAAAACTATTTAACATGGAAGGACTCAAGAGGATTTTTAAGAGGATTTTAAAGAGTTAACAGAAGATTCAAGATTTTATCAAGATTTGTTTTAGTAATAGGGTTTCATTTAGAAAATTTATTATAATAGCATAGTTTAGAGGGACGTGTCAGGCTTTTCAGAGCAGGATCTCACACATTTTTCGCGCCGGGTCAGATGGGACATGTTGCAGCGAAGTTATTATTGAATTTATGTATCAAAATATCGCTTCTAGGAATGTTGTATGTCAAAAAGTGTTAAAAAATATCTTTGCCACAGTAAAAAGTTGTATTTTAAAAATATTCACAACTTTTATATTTAAAATTTTTATGTAAAACGTAAATCCGCAAAGTTTTATGACAAATAATTAGTTTTTTAGCAGTAAAAAATCGATTTTGGGCTCTAAACTCGAGTTATAAGCATTTTCATGATTTGATGTTAATGGGAGAAAGTTGTATTTTTCAAAGATCTACAACTATTCCATTTAACTTTTTTTGTAGAATGCTTAGAATTCGAATTAGAGCCAAAAAACCGTTTTTAGCGATTTTTGGAGGTGACCGCATTCTGCGTATACATGCAGGATCAAGCCCAAAATAGAACTGTCAGCTTACTATTATAAGAGGAGCTTACACACAAATTTTTAGCCCGATTGACTAAAATCTCTCAGAGTTAATCGTGTAACACCAAAATATTTATTGGAAATACACGTAAAAATCCA
The DNA here is from genome assembly GCA_012977825.3 of Pteromalus puparum. Taxonomy (NCBI): domain Eukaryota; kingdom Metazoa; phylum Arthropoda; class Insecta; order Hymenoptera; family Pteromalidae; genus Pteromalus; species Pteromalus puparum. The sequence goes on along the minus strand of CM053168.1, from coordinate 21,740,389 downwards.
TAAAATCTAAACAAATTGTGCCCGCATTTCACAACGACGTAGAGGATCGGGTTAAAAAAAATCGTTTATTGGCTTTGGCGAAAGGAGACTGCTCCTAAAATTTCAGCCCGATCGGTCGAAAATTGTGCGAGATATCGCATGGTACACATTTTTCGCACACGAAACTATAAGGCACTTCCGTGTCGCGGTCGTACCTAAAAATTATGAACAGTTAGCTGAGAGATTTGTTAACACAAAGAACAAGAGCAAGCCTACTAAAGAAATGCTATATGGTATTAGAATGGAATCGGTTGCTGCTACATTGTTCAAAACTAAAACTGGAGCCAAAATCGATCACGTTGGTTTAATTGTTTCGTATAAACAACCATTTTTGGCCTGCAGTCCAGATGGCATCATTAAAAACAACGATGCTTTAGAATTACTAGAAATAAAATGCCCTAGTTCATGTGAAGATTCTGCTATTATAAATATAGAAAACCAAGAAAGCCATGTGAAATATTTGGTTTTTGAAAATGGGAATGTTACGTTAAAAAAAAACCATAAGTATTTTACACAAGTACAAGTTTCCATGTATATCTTAGGATTTAAACGATGCCACTTTGTTGTTTATTCTACTAAAGATTTTGTCCATATACTGGTAGAAAGAGATGAAAATTTTTTACCCGAAGTTATTCCAAAACTTGAAAGCTTTTATTATAATTATTTTATCAAGTTGTTACCAGTACCTCAGATGCCTGAAAAAAATAATTGATAAGTTTATTTATGAAATGTACATTTTTGATTTAAGTGAATTTTATAATTAACTATAATATCTGTACAAAAAGTTTGAAATAATAAACAATTAATTTTGATCTCATTTTTTTAATTAGAGTCTCTAATATTAGCAAGTATGCAAATCATATACATAAGATCATCTATCTTATCAAAAAGTTCAACATTAATTCGCTGTAAAATTTTGAACGTCTTTATTCTTTGTATCGCTCTTTCAATGTGTATACGAACAGATGCTATGGAATATCCTTCAAGAACTTCCTCTCGAGTAAATTGATGATTGAATGCAAATGGTGGCATAACAAGTGTGCACTGTCTATTTAATAGTTCAGCTCTTATTTGTGGAAAACCTTTATCTGCCATAACTTCATCGCCAGCTTCCAAAAGGTTCAAAAAGCCAGAATCGTTTGTAATAAAGCTGTCAGTAGCTCGTCCACCATAAGCTTTAGATACAAAAGTTATCAATCCTGATGGACTTATACAGATAATAAATTTTACTGTATAGCCACCTTTGTACGTAGAATACATTAATATTCGCTGCTCAACTTTCGGAGGAGTATCACATGGCAATTCAGTGCAATCAATGATTGCTCGGCAGTTTGGATAATTTTTAAATATCAAAGGCATAGTATCCTTGATGGCTTGTTTCGAAGGCCAAAACAACTAGTGTCTTGTATTAATTAATAAAGTTTCTAATACACTAAAAAATATATTTGAAACTGTTGGCGTAGACACACTAAATATTTCACTTAGAGCTGAAAAGCTTAACCCAAGCTTCAACTTTATTAAAAACAATAACAGCCTGTTCTGTTTTGAAATTTTTTTAAAAAAATTTGGTTGTCCATTTTTGCCTGGTACAATAAATTCAAGCAAAATATCAAACACTAACAGCGATACTCCTCCTAAAGTCTTCATGGCTTCATCAGAACAGATAGATTGAAAACCAGTAAAAAAAAGATGCATCTCAATGTCTGGGCCTGAAGCCTTTGATACGGTTGTTTTGCTATCTTTTTCAATTTCATCAATAGAAATTTTTTACTTTGTTCTTGGCTTGCAACGATAGGTTGCTTATTGATTTTAATTGTGGTTTGAGTTCCAACATTATTGTTCTCTGATGAGCAAAATAAAATTGTTAGATTCTCTGTTTCTGCGTAATCAAGAACAGGATCATTTTGTATACTGATTTCCTTAGTCCTTTCTTTCAAGCAAATTGATGGTTCTGAAAATAAAATTTACAAATTATATATTTGAGTGTTATAATTATTTTATTTTCATATTTAAATGCAGTACTTATTCAAAGTACGACTTACCATGAACAAACTGGTCAATATTTTCATTATCTGCTTCATGTACAACTAACGTACTATTATCTTCTTTCTTTTTATTACGATGGTGCAATCTTTCAGCTCTAGCTGGATCAATTTTTTTGCATCCATATAAATCTAGAAAAATGGTTGGATTGAAGGCAGCTTTCTTTGGATCATTGGACTTTTCGCCTCCTTCAAAGTGTGCACTACAGATTCTGCTCCATTCTTTCGGCTCCCAAAGCTTATTTTTATTTTGATCACTTTAAAAATCAGGTCAACTGTATTATTCAAATTCTATTCGAGGTTATACTTGTATGATCATGCAACTCATACAAACATAACATATAATCTTAACCTAACATTGACACTAACAATCTTAATTTTATGTAGCTTTGATAGAATTAATTTTCAATAAAACGAAGGAATTAATTATATTTTATAGACAATTCACCGTAAATTATTTTATAAGTATGTAAATATATGCTTACTTTACACGACGAACAGCAATAATCCACCTCTTTTTTCTTTCTTTTTCATAGGACTTTGAAGGAAATCTGTAAAATTGTAACTCTGGATTTTTGCGTTCTGAGTGCGGACAACTCACGACACAACAATAACGATTTGCACGTCTCGTTTTTTTAATAAATATTTCTTGATTTGTACAATCCATTATGGAGCAAAACTAACATATGAACGGATGCACTCCCGACATGTAAAATTGTCGGCGCGAGGGGGCGCTCGCCGCGGTACTTAACTAGCGTATGATTTGCTGATTTTGCCGTCCTTCGTCGATGGTGCCTCGTAAGATGTTGTGATGTCCCATAGCTCTACAATTTATATTAAAAAAATATTCGAAATTATGTTTTCTATCCTTCCAACGTTAGCCAACTTTTTTATGTTGTTACCCGACTTTCACGACGAGGATGTGTTGGTAAGGTATACTATTCGAAAGTCATATATATTTTCTTTTGTTTTATTAGTTTTCAGCTTATTTATTACTTTAGAGTGCTGCAACCGTTATACAAAATTTCCTTTTAAGTGTTTCAGCGCATTCATTTATTAAAATGCTGCAGCCGTTTCACAAAATTTCCTTTTGAGAGTTTCAGCACATTTACTTATTAAAATGCTGCAGCCGTTTTATGAAAATTTCTATTATGATTTTCAGCGCATGCATTTCTCTCGAAATGCTGCAGCCGTTTCACAAAATTTCCTTTTAGAGTTTTAGCGCAACCACTTATTAAAATGCTGCAACCGTTTTACAAAATTTCCTTTTAGAGTTTTAGAGCATCCACTTATTAAAATGCTGCAGCCGTTTCATAAAATTTCTTTTTAAAAATTTCAGCTTATTAATTTATTAAAAATTTACAGTTGTTTTATAAAATTTTCATTATATTTGATTTAAAATTGTTGATTTTATTATTTCATTTAATGTTGTAATATTTGTTTAGATACAATATTTTATGTATACATTTTTTTTTTTTTTTTAATTCATCCCCTTCTAAGTAGGATGTTGGGGACTCTGTCGGTTTACCCAAGGCAGGCGGAGTGACGNCAAGGCAGGTGGTGTATGGAAAAATTAACAAAATTTTTTCATTTCAACGTTTCGACGATCAATGTCGTCCTCATCAGGAAGCTGTAATGTATTTATTAATTTTGAAAATGTGTAATACATCGATGTTACAATTATTGTAGTCGAGGGTCTTACAATTATGGAGAGTTGCAGATGGGAATTTCAAGAGAAGTAGCGCTTCCCCGCCGACAGCTGTGGGAGACACATTGATTATATACTGACGTTCCTCCCCCCGCCGTCGGGCGGGAAAGCGCTTCTTCTCTCGAAATTTCCATCTGCAACTCTCCATAATTGTAAGACCCTCGACTACAATAATTGTAACATCGATGTATTACACATTTTCAAAATTAATAAATACATTACAGCTTCCTGATGAGGACGACATTGATCGTCGAAACGTTGAAATGAAAAAATTTTGTTAATTTTTCCATACACCACCTGCCTTGGGTAGACCGACAGAGTCCCCAACATCCTACTTAAAACACTACCGAGGGATAGAGCCACGGAGAGAAACCATTCTCCACAAAATACTCACCCCCTTCTAGTTTTGCATGATTTAGTAATAAAATTTTTAATTTTTTTCTACTTCTTGCTCTTGATAGAGCAACGTATAGTTGGCCATGGCCAAAAACTGGTGTTGGTAAATAAATACCAACTTGTTCGTATGATTGCCCTTGTGATTTATTTATTGTCAGGGCAAAACCTAAACATATGGGAAATTGTTTTCAAAGCATGTTAAACGATATGTCTTCTTCAGATGGCAATAAACTTATTCGTGAAATGAATACTAATTTTTTTGTATTATTTCCATTTAAAATTTGAGCCTGAATTGAATATTTAATGAGTTTTTATATTAACAACCTTATTCCATTACAATGCTTGTCATTTAAAATTAAATTTCTTAAAAGAATTACAATGGCACCGACTTTTAACTGTAATTTATGTGGTGGAAGTCCATTAGGTTGAATTGAATTAAGAAATTCTGTTGGTAACATAACATCAAGATTTTCTCCATTATCATCTTCTGCAGTATCAATGCTTAGATATTCAACAGTCAGCCCTTCTATAATATTCAGAATTTTATTATTGATATCGAAAACATAATTGTTTGTAGGAGCCAATATAACTTCATCTTTTGAACTTTCCTCATTTATTTTTATTTTATCTCCAAATATTTCTACAATAATATTATTAACTTTTATCATTATATCATCAGGGATTTATAGCAATTCATTTTCTATTTCATATGAATTTGAACATTTTTTTTTCACCTACATCTAATAATCATTGTTTAAAATTATTGTCATTATCAGATGCTCGAAGATTTTCATTCAGACTCATACGTACAAAATTTAACCACAAATAACTGCATTTAACTGAATTTTCAATAACTTCAATACGACTACCATGTCGGACAACCGGTAATGTTTGCCTAAAATCTCCTGAGACAAGTATGATTTTACCACCAAACATTTTTTTAACATCACATAAATCTTGCAGAAGACGGTCGACTGCATCGAAGGCAAATTTTTATGTCATAGATATTTTATCCCATACAATAATTTATACTTCTTTTAACATTTAACCATCCTTGGAATTAGATTTTATGTTACATGTAGTACTTTTTGTTATATTAAGTGGTAATTTAATTGTTGTGTGCACTATTTTTCCATTGCGTAATAGATTTGCCGCAATTCCTGTCCAAGCAACACATAAAAATGAAATATTCGACATTTTTAAGTAGTCTACTACAGAGCGTCCGTGGCTCAGTTGGCTAAGGCGCACGCCTTAACCGTCCGAAACACGTCCGCTCTAGGGGTCGTGGGTTCGATTCCCGGTGAAGTCACTCGGAGTTTTTTCTGAGTTATTTTCAACGGGAAAAGTACCCAAGACACCGGCTGTTTCGAGGCAGGTTTTTCCCCGGAATTTTCCTTCAGTGTAATTCCGGGTTTTCCCTGCCTCACAGGTGTTAAGCCTGGGCGAATGCGAAACAGTGGTAGGGACCATAGGCAAAGGCAGGAATTAAAAAGGTAGCCAACCCGATGCACTAGGCAGGGAGCGCCGGCCTTACCGACGTGGAGCTGGTCTAATACACGGGACCTTCTCCGGGGAAAGCTACACTGAGAGACGGACCCAATGCCCTCTCGGGGGCAGAGAGTGCTGGCTTAACGAGCAAGGTGTGCGTCTGAAAATATAGTCCTCACCGGAGAAGTCTCTCGGGTGGAAAAATAATAGGTGTACATACATTGAGGTAAAAAGTGGTGGATAAATTAGGATTGGGCACTACTTCCACACAGAGGTGGTGGAAGGCCCCCGCCAGCTAGGCCTGAAAGGCCGCGGCGGTAACAGGAGATAAAAAAAAAAAAGTAGTCTACTACAATGTTGAGTAAATCAATTTTTTCACTTCCTCCTGGCCCATCAATAAAAATACATTTTTTTCTCCGCATTTTAAATTTTCCAACATGACATCAAAAATAATTTTTTGTTTATATTTTAACGAATCAACTTTAATTTGTAAGTCATAAAACGTTACAGTTTCGTTGAATGATGTTGTTACATTATCAGATTCATTTGTGTGTATGATTAATTCTGGAAAGTTAAAATCACTTAAAGAAAATCTATTTATTTGTAAATTTCTGTCAATTATTTGTAATGCCAAATTTTCACCAACACTTTTCTCATATTTTGGGTGATAAAACAAATGTTTGTATTTTTCATATAAATTTATCGCATTAATTGCAGTAGGAAACTGTATTTGCGTTGCCTCTTCTAAACATCTATCCCATTCTTCATCCTCATTAACAAGGTGTTTGGCAACAACAGCCTCAAAAAAGGAAGAATATGTTATACCATCAATAGTACGTAAATCTCGAAATGAAGTTGCTCCCTTGACATGTAGAAGTAATAATCTGATGAAATATCTTTGACGATCTTTTGGATTAACTAAATACATTATGCTTAATATAGGTTTATGGAGTTTTTTCTTGTTTGCCATGCTTTTAACTTATTATTGAATACATAATGTGTTGGTATTTATCAATTTGATTTGAATTAAAATATGCTGTTGAAGTAGTTTCTATATATTTTTTTTTTTTTTAGTATTTCTGATTCCTTTCCATTTTTAAAGTATACTTCTTGCTCATTTTCATCATGGATAGCATAAGCAAAAAAAAAAAAAATAATAAATACTAATAAAAATTGTTGGCCATTTAATTGATCACACACAAATATAACACTCAAAGATTTGTAATTAATAATCACATAGATTTCGTTTAATAGTTTGTTAATTAAAAACGTTTGGTTAGACATTCCTTCAAATTACAAATATACTGTATATAATCTATCTATTATACGTTCTTACCGGAACATAAAACGTAATTATAAACTAAACGTAATATAAACTAACGTAATATTAACTAAAATATAAATTGTTACTTTTTTAGGCACGACCGCGACACGGAAATGCCTTATAGTTTTGTGTGCGAAAAATGTGTGAGATGCGATATCTCACGCAATTAACGATGGATCGGGCTGCAATTTTAGGTGGAGTCTCCTCTTGCACAAACGAAAAAATTATTTTTTTTTATCCCGATCCTCTACATCGTTTTGAAATGCGGGCACAAATTATTCGAATTTTACGCGTATTTTTGAATAAAATTTTCTACTTACTCGATTATCTCTGAGAGACTTTAGTCAATCGAGCTAAAAATTTGTGTGCGAACTCTCCTCATAACAGTAAGGTGCCATATTAATTTTGGGCTTAATCCTGCATGTATACGCAGAATGCGGTCACCTCCAAAAATCGCTAAAAACGGTTTTTTGGCTCTAATTCGAATTCTAAGCATTCTACAAAAAAAGTTAAATGGAATAGTTGTAGACCTTTGAAAAATACAACTTTCTCCCATTAACATCAAATCATGAAAATGCTTATAACTCGAGTTTGTGACGGACCTCCGGGCACCGCCTAAGATTTGAATTCGGCGCCGAGTACCCCGTCGCCATCTGCGTGATTAGGGGATTTTGATCGCGTAATTTATGTGTGTATGTGTGTTGTGAGAATGAATAGCGACGAGTGAAGTTCGATTCGCGAACAGAACGCTGCGAGAGGCCCAGGAGGACGCTTCGGGCTCTCGTATAGTCAGGCTAGTACAACGCGACGCAAGCTCTGCAAAAACCCGAGAAGGGGTAAGTTTTAAAGTCCTAGAAATAGATAATTCGTGATGCGGCCGACTAAATCGCGATTTGAATAGTTTTTGCATAGGCTATCTTGGTAACCACCGAGCGGGCGCAGTGCGACGCTCTCAGCGCTATTTGAGCAAATCCATCATCAAGACATATCAAAGACCAATCGAGATCTGGGCTCATCTGTACATAGACGAAACAACATTGTCTCTCGAGGTCGCCGGCCGTTTGTAACCACCTGCACAGCAGTATCCAGGTTTGCCAGCCGAGTTTAACTTGACCGCTGACAAATCAATTCGATTTGAAAGTATAATTGCCTTATTTTATCTGTAATCGGCGTCGCGTTGTAAAACGAAAAAGGCGTTTATAAGTTGACAAGCGCCGAAGAGCGCGAACTAATCTAGTATTTCGTTTCTCCGGATTCCGATAAGCCGTCAATATTGATGTACAGTGTGAATTGTGTGTGTGTGAATCTGAATCGTCGATGCTCCGTTGCGGCCTCGCGCTAGTCGCAAAATTATGTTACCTAATTAATAAACATTGCATATAAATCAATCCTACGAATATTACATGGCGCCCAACGTGGGGCAAATTTTGTGACAGTGTGAGTTTGCAATAGAGTTTCGATAGATCACGTATATAAATATTGGCGTATGGTCCTTACGAGAACGGGAAAAGGTTTAGAGATAACAAAGATGGTAGACCCGCGAATCGTTGAAGAAATGCGCGAGCAAATCAATAGACTTACAGCTGCCTCGGCAGCTGCGAATCAAGAAAACGATTGTTTAAGGAAACAACTCGCGTCACTCAAGGCAAAAAATAAAGAACTTCGGGACGGACATAGTAGTGGCAAAACTTTTGACAATGTCGACACGCAGACAGAAAATGACACGACGCCGCCTGGCCAAAATAACGATAGCGAGTCCGATTCGCAGAATAATCCACCGAGACCAATTAATAACGACACAAACCCGAACGTAAATATTGATCTAGTAAATGGAATTTTAAGTCATTTTGAGACGCTTCACGTAACAATTGTCCTGCCAACGTATGATGGGGAAAATGGTAACCCAGTACAGTTTATTGAAAAACTCGAAAAATACTTCGTTAGAAAGAAAATAAAAGAACCGCAACAACTGCTTGTCGTTGAAGACGCTCTCAAGGGACGCGCGCGCGTGTGGTACGAGGCACGTTTTAATCCTTTTATTTCATTCAATCATTTCAAACATGTATTCAACGAAGAATTCTATTCTTTAGAGGCGCGCATGAAATTTAAGACCGAGTGGGCAGCTAGAAAATTCAAACCGAATTTAGATCGATCGCTGCGCGAATATTTCTTAGAGCAGACGAGGGCAGCGAAGTATATAACGCCGCGTTTGGACGACTACGAAATCAATTACACGATAATAAAACAGCTACCACAACGCGTACGCGACGCTTTATCCACCGTGGATTATTCAAAAAGTGATTTAATATCACAAGCCCTCGCGCGCCTTGACGCTTCGCACAATGAAACATACACGAATAACACCTCGTACGGAAAACCGAATACGTCGCAAGATCGCCAAAAAGCGTCGACGAACCAGGTCAATCACATCCAACGAAATAACTCATTCGGTTGGCGAAATAATTATTCGGATCAGGGAAGACGCGAGCACACGCCAAGATCACGCGAAAATTGGCGCGAGACGACGCGCTCGAACGCAAGACCATATGTTGCGCTACCAGATACCTCTCAACCGCCGCCGAATTTAAGAAATAATGCAGAACCGCGGGATAATAGGGACAATCACGAGCGTTTTTCGCACGCGCCGGAGAGCCGTAGCACGTCGGAAACATACCACATTCGAGCGTTGCATAAATCTGATTTTATTCAAGACTTGTGTTGGGACGTAGAGGGCGAGGTCGGAGAAGGTGAAATCCCCGAAGAGTGTAATATCGTTAGCCCGCGAATGCGAGCGAAAGTTTTCGGCACTTATGTAAATGTGTTGATCGATTCCGGCAGCGATATTACGTGCGTATCACAACAACTATACGAAGCATTATCCAAAACAAACACCGAAATCCCAGAGTTGCCGGTGAGCAATCTCGCCGTCGGAGTAGCGGTGAGTCGAAAAACCGTGCGCGTAAACAGGAAAATTTACCTAACCGCTCAATATTGGGAATTTGATATTTCGCATACATATCTAGTGGTGCCGGGTTTAGCGGCTGAGATGATAATTGGCGCGGATTTTCTCGATAAAAACGGAGGTGTAATAAATTTTAGAGACAGAACTTTTGAATTATGTGGGAAAAGAATTCCGTCAAATTTAATATCATACGAAAAAACACCTTCGCTAGAAGATGACTTCGAAAAGGGAGCCTGTCGGAGCTTACAGTTACGGGTGATAGAAGTTAGGGAAACGAACGCGGAAAATATGAGAGTTATGAGAACAGATCAGTCGAGCATGGGGGGTGCGATATTTAGCGAAAAAAATAAGAATATCATCGCATTGAGTTCGAGAGTCACTGATGTTGTCGGCGATAACGAGCCGTATCAGGTAGAATCAGAGATTGATGAGTATATTTTGTCGTTAATTCAGCTAGATAGCGATGAGAAGCGAATCGTCCGAGATTTGTTTCTTAGGAATAAACGCGTATTTTCAAACGAACCAGGACGATTAAAAGGGTACGAGCATGTCATTCGTGTAAATCAAGAAAAACCTTTCGTTCGCAGGTCACAGCCGGTAGCGCTTAAAATCAGACCAAAATTAGACAGAGAAGTCAAAAAAATGGAGAGACTAGGCATAATTCGACGTGCAAATAGCGAGTACTGCAATCCCTATCGAGTCGTTATTAAGAAAAACGGAGAAATTCGATTATGTTTGGACGGACGTTGGGCAAATCGCTTTATCTGCGCGAATAATGAGTCACCGCAAAAGATCGAAGAATTGTTGCTCAAAAAGGACGGATTGAAGTTTTTCTCTACGACTGACCTCGTGAAAGGCTATTGGCAAATATCCCTAAGCGAAGAGTCTAAAAAGTTCACGGCATTCGTCTATAACGGGCATGTTTTTGAATTTAACGTCCTCGCGTTCGGCATGAAAGACTCCGGCGCGGCGTTTATTAAAGCCTTAGATATAGCGCTCGGACCGGAATTCGACGAATTTGTCAGCGCCTATATTGATGATTTGCTGATTACTTCGAGAACTTTCAGCGAGCATGTTTATCATTTAGATAGACTATTTAAGCGCTTAATTGATCGAGGCTTGACGTTAAGTCTGAAAAAGTCGAGTTTTTTCAGAGATTCAGTACCGTTTCTGGGTTTTGTACTCACGCGCGATGGAATTACGCCAGATCCCGAAAAATTAGAAGCAATTATAAAACTGGCTCCGCCGCGCGATAAACAGCAACTCCAATCCATCTTGGGTATGTGCGGGTATTACCGACGGTTCGTAATTAGCCATGCGAATTTCGTCGATCCATTTCGTGAGTTGCTAAGCGAGAAAAACGCGTGGGCATGGACGGATAAACATCAGGAGGCTTTCGAGGCACTAAAGCGAAATTTTATGAGCACGGTGACGTTGCGGCATTATCTACCGAACGCTGAGTTCCGCGTGCAGACCGATGCGAGCGATATAGGCATTTCGGGCATTCTCTATCAGCTGGATGACGAAAATAATCCACGAATCGTGTCTTTGGTATCCCGAGTGCTGACGAAGTATGAAAGAAATTATACGGTGACCGAAAAGGAACTCCTAGCAGTAATCTATACGGTTCTGAAGTTCCGTTATTATTTAATCGGTTCGCATTTTAAAATAATCACCGATCATAAAAATCTGACGTTTCTGCTCACGTCCCCATTTAATAGCGCGCGTCTGACGAGGTGGATATTGTGCCTCCAGGAGTATGATTTCGAAATTAGCCACTGTAAGGGTCGCGATAACATCGTAGCGGATCTGTTCAGTCGTCATTTTCCGGGAGAACAGTCGAGCGGAAAATCCAACGCTCTAATCTGGAGCTGCGTGCGAGAATTACCAGATCTAGAGAATGGCGAGGAGAATGCAGTAAAATCAATAAACCTTATAAAAAATCTTAGTGTCAAACCCGAGTTCATAAGCGAACTAAAGAAAATAAAGGATTATCAGCGGAGCGATGCGAGGATACAAGATTTGATCGGGAAGGAATCGCAGAGTCACTCAATTCGCTCGGAAAATGATGTATATTACATAAAAAATAAGCAGGATAACGGGTGGAAATTGTTATTGCCTCTATCTTTGGTTTTAGTGACATTACAGTGTACACACGAGCAATTCGGGCACGCTGGCGCGTTCAAACTATACAGCTATCTATCAGGTTTCTTCTACTGGCGCGGTATGCGGCGTGCAGTGAAAGCGTATACAAAGAGCTGTGATATTTGTCAACGCGTGAAATACTTAAACTATAGGATGGAAGGCGGGTATCAATTTTTACGGGCCTCAAAGCCAAACGAGATGATCTCAGTCGATTTTTTCGGACCTTTACCGCGCTCCATAGGAGGCGTGCAATATCTCTTCGTGGTGCAGGACGTTTTTAGCAAGTTGCTTACACTATATCCCATCAAGCGTGCGACAACGCAAGTGTGTCTTACGAAGCTCATCCAACATTATTTCGTAAAGGTGGGAAAACCGGAGCGAATCTTGTCAGATCATGGGACGCAGTTCACGTCGCCCGTATGGAAATCGCGCTTAGAAGCTCTCGGTGTTAGCGTTTTGTTTTCGTCGATACGACATCCTCAGTCAAACCCAGTCGAACGTAGCATGCGGGAGATAGGCCGAATATTTCGCACCTATTGTGCTGAGCAACATACGAAGTGGGCACGGTACGTGGAATTTGTTCAGCAGTGTGTCAATCTAACAACGCACCAAAGTACGGGAGATACTCCGTATTATTTACATTTCGACAAACGGCCGAATGAGAAGATTTTAGAGTTATTTCCGATGTTGCGTGAGGTACCACATGCGCGCGAGTTTCGTCTGGAGCGTGCAAACAATAATTTGAAAAAAGCATTCGAAACGAGGTGTAAGGCGCAGAAAACCGTGTCGAAAATGAAAATTGGCGTCGGTGACGAAGTCATGTTGCGCGTGCCTCATCTTTCCGATGCAGCACAGCGACAGACTTCGAAATTTTTCCATGTGTATGAAGGGCCATATAAGGTCGCGCGCGTGATTGGAGAAAATGCGTTTGAATTGGTCATGGTGGACAATCCTGCGAAGATAAAAGGCACCTACAATCGCTTTAATTTGCGGAAATATCACCGCTTGGAACTAAAGAGTCTTGAGTGACGTGGCGTTTCCTAGGAGGAATAAGCGCAGGAGTCTGGACGATACATTGTACATGTTAGAGAAAAAATTTGACCGTTCATGTTTGTAATTAGTCGCGAGTAGATAAGATCCGTTTGTATATAGTGTAGAATTAACTATGTAAGAGGTGCGTTTCGCCGGAGCAGATCTCGGCTATCACGCTTTTGAGCTGAGCTCTATTGGCGGCGAAATCTATCTCAAGATGATCGATATCCGTCAGGGACGTACATCGAGGGGGGTGTTTGTGACGGACCTCCGGGTATCGTCTAAGATTTGAATTCGGCGCCGAGTACCCCGTCGCCATCTGCGTGATTAGGGGATTTTGATCGCGTAATTTATGTGTGTATGTGTGTTGTGAGAATGAATAGCGACGAGTGAAGTTCGATTCGCGAACAGAACGCTGCGAGAGGCCCAGGAGGACGCTTCGGGCTCTCGTATAGTCAGGCTAGTACAACGCGACGCAAGCTCTGCAAAAACCCGAGAAGGGGTAAGTTTTAAAGTCCTAGAAATAGATAATTCGTGATGCGGCCGACTAAATCGCGATTTGAATAGTTTTTGCATAGGCTATCTTGGTAACCACCGAGCGGGCGCAGTGCGACGCTCTCAGCGCTATTTGAGCAAATCCATCATCAAGACATATCAAAGACCAATCGAGATCTGGGCTCATCTGTACATAGACGAAACAACATTGTCTCTCGAGGTCGCCGGCCATTTGTAACCACCTGCACAGCAGTATCCAGGTTTGCCAGCCGAGTTTAACTTGACCGCCGACAAATCAATTCGATTTGAAAGTATAATTGACTTATTTTATCTGTAATCGGCGTCGCGTTGTAAAACTAAAAAGGCGTTTATAAGTTGACAAGCGCCGAAGAGCGCGAACTAATCTAGTATTTCGTTTCTCCGGATTCCGATAAGCCGTCAATATTGATGTACAGTGTGAATTGTGTGTGTGTGAATCTGAATCGTCGATGCTCCGTTGCGGCCTCGCGCTAGTCGCAAAATTATGTTACCTAATTGATAAACATTACATATAAATCAATCCTACGAATATTACAAGTTTAGAGCCCAAAATCGATTTTTTACTGCTAAAAAACCAATTATTTGTCATAAAACTTTGCGGATTTACGTTTTACATAAAAATTTTAAATATAAAAGTTGTAAATATTTTTAAAATACAACTTTTTACTGTGGCAAAGATATTTTTTAACACTTTTTGACATACAACATTCCTAGAAGCGATATTTTGATACGTAAATTCAATAATAACTTCGCTGCAACATGTCCCATCTGACCCTGCGCGAAAAATGTGTGAGATCCTGCTCTGAAAAGCCTGACACGTCCCTCTAAACTATGCTATTATAATAAATTTTCTAAATGAAACCCTATTACTAAAACAAATCTTGATAAAATCTTGAATCTTCTGTTAACTCTTTAAAATCCTCTTGAAAATCCTCTTGAGTCCTTCCATGTTAATTTTTTTTTCCACCTACAAAAAAATAGAATTAAATTTATAAAACTAGAAAACAATGACTGTATAATTTAATTAACTGTTAAAGAAAAACCAGCCTCTAAAATACATGATTATAGATACGTATAGTAGAAGTATAGTAGTGCCATAGTCTTGAATGAAGTTACGTTCCAACTCCAAGATTTTGATAGCTCAGTTATCAACACCATCAGTATCCTTAGATTGACTCCGGTAGACGCAGTAGATCATAATCCAACAAATGCAGAAGTTTTTATACACCTAGACATACAGAAAAATGTTACAAAATCAAACTCATAAATAATTATTGAGAGATTCAGACCACCGATCTCTGCATAACAATTTGAAACAAGGCAGCTTTGAAGTATGAATACCGTCAAACCACATGTCCCAGTCACATAGTTCACATTTACAAACAGAAGATTATCATCATGAACACTGAGAAGGTATCCGCGAGCCATTAGACATATGTTTACTGAACTTATCATAGGGGACAAAGCGTTTCAAGTTAAAACTTATTGAAGATACAATATAAATTCAACATACAGTTCAAGTTTATTCTAATATTTCCAAAATTACCTTGTCAGATAGTATAAATCCATATCCAGATTCGTATTAAAATAGTTGAAGTATCCAAGAACGCCAACCAATACTCCAAGACAGCATCAATTCAGTTGCAAGATCGTCTCAAGGTGATCCAATCAGCTGGCAATGCCAAACAGGACTGCCGGATAGTAGAAATAGAGCTCCAGGATCATTCGCAGGTGGTTGAGCCAGCTAGAAACGCCAACCAGCACTTGCAGAAAGTTCAAATGTAATTCTAAGGTTGTCTCCTGGTGATGACATCAGCCAGAGATGCCAAGCAACACGATCAGATACCATAAATCCAGCTCCAGAGTCGTATTGAGGCTGTTGAAGTACCTAGAAACGCCAACCAGCACCACCAGAGAGAGAGAGAGAGAGAGAGAGAGAGAGAGAGAGAGAGAGAGAGAGAGAGAGAGAGTACAACTCTAAAAAACAGATCACAAAATTACACTGATTATACTGCACATAACACAATAGATATCTGTTATAAACATAATGAACACAGGAAATAGAACAAAGGAAAACCAGTCGTAGATCTTATGCGATAGTGAATCTTCATCCAAGCAGCATCTTGCAAGAAGAATGTATCAGCACATCAATAGAATGAGCAGGAGCAGCATTCGCAGGAGTACTCCAATTCAAAAAACAAAGGATAACCTCCAAGCAAAAACTCAAGTTTCTTGTTGGAGCTACATGTCTTCCTATACTGCAGCACTTCTTCATGAACTGACACTCACACTGCTCACACATCGCATCGTCGGTGCCATTCCGGGTGCATCACTTTTGAATACCTTTTGCACTGTCTTACAAAGCAACAACCGCGAGCAGCTGATCCGCGAGCGGGATCGCGGTGAGCAGATGTTGCTTGTAAACACGTATAGGCACCATAGCAGCACTTCTGTTCTGATTTTAAAACTACATATAACATTGCTGCATTGCGTCGTTGTTTCCGTTTTTTCACTACGCACTCACTTATATCGCCGAAAACTTAAACAGAGCAAAACATTGCGGTTAGGGGAGGCCGGGAGGCAGCTTCAAATCGCTAAAACACACATGGCAGACGGCTGCATGGGCATGTCGCCAACCGGTCGTCAGATTGATGCGCAAAATTTATGCGCAGTGGTCGAGCTCGCTGCCTCGCTTCGACAGAGCCAACGAACAGCTGTTCGGCTTTGCTTAGCTGATAATAAAACTAATACTTTTTCTGTTCAAATTATGTAATAAACTATCTTTGCACAAAATTCACGACTTTAGGAACGGGATGGAATTCGGTTAGTTAAGCGTGACGTCACAGTCATAGCTTACATATAAATCAATGTATTTTCCACCAATAGGATAGTTCCGAATTTGGCCACTTTATGGAATTTCACGTGTATAATTTGAATTCAAGTACTATAAAAAGATAATTTTTTCTAATCTTACGGAATAAAAAAGGGCTTTTAATTATTTCGTTACAATAAGAGAATACATGTTAAAATTTACATGAATGTCTATTCGAAAATCAACAATATTGAAAATCATAAGTCAAAAACTAAAATATTTGTAAAAACTTTGAAGCTATGTATGGCCAACACATTTTTTAATTGTATACGAAAAAAAAGATAAATAATCAATGTTTTTTCATTGATTTTTTTTCTAATAATTAGATTAAGTAGTAAGGTCAGACAGCGAGCGCGAAGCGCGAGCGTCAGCGGTCGTGCCTTATGCGCAAAACGCGAAGCGTGAGCGTTTGCGTGCCTTGCATCGCGAAGCGATGCAAGGCGGAAAGTCACCGCGTCCGTAAGGCCGCGCGTGGCGTGCTAGTTGAGAATTGAAAATATATTTGTCTCTTTAATAAGTCTCTTAATAAAAATTTTACAATATTTAAAAATGTCAAATTATCAAAGCAATGTTGTCCAATAGTCGAATCCAGATTATTATGCCATTGTGCAATATTGCGCAATCTAGTTATGCAACCTTGCAATGACCTAACGATATTGGGTGCTGTAGACGGGCCAGCCCAGACCAGGTGAACTTGAAATGGTAAAAAAGACATAGCTGTCCACAGCAATATTGATCCATAGCTTAGCAAGGTTTTATAATCATTTAACAATATTATTGAATCCAGCGAATCTGTTAACGCAAAATTTAAGCAATATTGCTGAAAGATTAGGGTCTATATGGGTACGGGAGATGTCAAGGCGTGTCTGGATAACATGTTTCAATGCAATATTGAGTATGCTGTCCAAGCCTGGAGACTTGTTGTTCTCAACCCTTTTGCATGCATACATTAGTTCCTCTGTGGTAATTAGTGGAACCCTTTTGTCATTTCAGCCTGCTCCAGGGATAGCTGTTACTCTATGTTGAAGGAGGAACAGCGTAGTCAGAATGCGGTACAGAAATTCTGGGCTTTTAGAAGGGAGAATATAGCCTTTTTTATCTTCTTTATTATTACTTGATATGGCTGCCCCCAAGGATTCATCTGCACCTTGTCTTGTAATTCTTTGAAACACCGTCGTTTATCTTCTCGGATTTTTTCTTTAGTATCGGTTCAGCGCCCTTCATTTTGTTGTTTCGGGCTTCTACAATTTCTTGACCTCTACTGGTGTTGTAGTAGTTCATTCTGGCCCACTGTTCCCGACTTCTGGTTCGATGACACTCGCTGCATGCAGTGTAAATTTCTTTATCCTACCAGTATACTGGCGGACGTCTATTATTGTACAACCTCCTTGGCATCGTTATATCACAGGCTCGGGTAATGTTTCCAATTACGTGTTCAGCCTTTTCATTCGCGTTCCCGTCTAACTGTATTTTGTCCGAGCCAGTAGAAATGTCTCCTTGTCATAGTCCTTTATTACATTCAACTCTTTTAGTCCTTATACTCTCGCTGGGTCCCCGTTTTGGTTTCCCGATCTCCATTATTATTGCTTGGTGGTCACTATTTGTGTAATGATCACTTACCGTTCACGATCCGATGGACCCTGCGTTTCCTCTTTGGAATGTGTAGGTGCATCCCTGGTTAACTAAGGCCAAGTCTAGGAGGAGAATACTTCTAAGAGCGCTCGTCCTCTGTCGTTTGTCCTTTGACTGCCCAGGCGTTAAGTTGCGTGCTATCAGTACCGAGCCTCCTCCACTAGCCGATCCAATAGTTGTGTCAATTGTTCTTTAAGCACGTTAGAAGAGGCATAGCAGCTGTAAATGTGTATGCCTGCGACCTTAGCGCGTACAAATTTCCTAAAAAGCAGCGTTTCCGCATGCCCATATCGCCGCTTTACCAGTACTGTCCAGGTCCCTGTATTGTTCACAGACATACTGGCTCAGTAGGTCCTATGGAGTCGCGAAGTGGTTTATATTGAAGTGTACTATTTTCATTTTCTTCGTCTGCCAATGGTTTCTACTGCAGCGCGGTAAACTGAGCATGCGTAGATACTAGCTGCGTGGTCATTCTTTCCACCTGTGCCTGATTATTAAAATTTTAATTAAACATTCGTTATTCTTGGCAGTCGCTTCCCTTTTACAGTCTTTGTCTGGCGGTAACTATCGTTTTCGAAAATCCATCGGGAACGGCTTGAACCTGTGTCCTTATGCAAGATCCTGCAAATATTTAAGCAGAATTTATTCCAAATTTTGCATGTTTGCATTAAAATTTACTTGCATAACTTAGCCTTACATGATAATCAATATTGCATACTGTATTTTTGTCTACAATATTCTATAAAGGTATGTGCATGTTTACATGTAGAATCTCATGAACATAGAAATCTGTACATAGAAAAAGCATGAGTTTATGCATAATGTTTTGCACGCACGCATGCACAGAACAGTGCAATAATTCATGCACAAATTACGCGAATTCTGTGCAGATATTCCCACCATAATAACATGTACAGCTACATGCATATTCATGTACAGTACATTATGCAATATCTCATGCAGAAAATCGTGCATAAAAGTTTACAGTTGTTCATGCAGTAACTGATGCATGATGTCATGCAGTCAGGTATGCAGGATCACATGCAGATTATTTTCGTAAGGGCAGTGAGAATGTTGTCCAATAGTCAGAGAGAACTTAAAAATCTAATGTTAGCTGATTTATTTCTCTTGATGAAGGTTGACTGGCTGTTCGGTTCGGACAGAGGTTAGAAAGTTAAGGATGTCTGCAGTAAGACCGGCTTAACGTGCGCTCTCTTTGTTGATTGGCCCGTGAGTAAGGGAAAAGGGTTTAAGCTGCACAAGCATCTTTTAATAATGTTACACCATGTAGCTTCATCTTGCGTTGACTCTATTTATTTCACACCCTTTTGCCCAATTTTTATTAGCAATAAAATGGTATAGACTTAAAAGTTGAATTTGAGGCGGATATTAAAAAAAGTATCCATTCTCCCTCAAGTAGAACGCGTTGGGATGTTAAGCTACTTTAATTTATCGCCATAATATTTTGCATACGTAATAAAAAAATTTTGTTACAGAGCAAGTTGTCGAAAGAGTATCCAACCAGAGGTGAGCACGATAATGAGTACAATTTAATCGTAACCAATTCTAAAGATTTATCAGAATTATCAGTCTCATCGTGTTCTTATGAAAAAAGCAATCCTAGGGGTGGAATAATCGGTGAAACACCATCGCTACCATCAGAACCTATACCAATCTATTTGAAAGATGAGAGGTATTTACTATGCTTTTTCTGAATAATCGAATAAGAAATAATAATAATGTTTTGCTCAACATTAATGGACAATAAAAAATACTTTCTGAATTAATAGATCACAGCAACAAATAAAAAAAGCTATAATTGAAAATGAATTTTTGGGGAACTTAGAGGAGTCACAAATAAATACTCTTGTATCAGCCATGTATCCAAAATTAATCAAACCAAACACACTTGTAATTCAAGAAGGCGATATAGGTAAATAAATATATCTTCTTATATTGAATATTTGTCAGCTTGAAATTTACCAACCACCTTGTGGTGTACCAATGTGTGCAAAATCTTACTAGATCTAGAGTTTCTTTCTTAAACATAAGAGGTATTAGCTTACAAGTGTTTGAAATAACAAATATCTTGTTTAAATTGAATATAACGTTTTCAGATTGAAATTATTTTTAAATCCCCACACTCATATCAGAATTATGTGTATTTTAAACATGTTTGTAAAGTTTAAGTGCTTTTTGATGCCTAGAACTAAAGTAAGCCTGCGATGAGTAAAAAAATGAAAGTTGTGAATTTTGGCCTTCGGGTCAAGTTCCACCTGGTATTTGGTGCACATATCAAAATTGCCTTTTGTTCTTTATAGTTTTTTTAAGTTTATATAATTATTTAATACATTTTTTTAATAATTTAAGGTTAATATTAAAATAAAATCAGATTTTTCATTTTTTGATAGTTTAAGGTGATTAGGTCCCCTTAAGCAATATTGCTGAAAGATTGGGGTCTATATGGGACATACTCGTCGGCTCTGGATATCCTCAATTAGCCTTTGACCAGCACCGACGGAAGTTTCCCAAATTCAAAATTTCAACTAACGGTATGGGTACCTTCTTTTGGAAAGTCGGTTTGTTTCCTTCTTGCCATTGTGTCTTTGATTTTGCTTCTCACATAATAATGAACATATAGTTCAATTCTAAAATTTTAAACAAATACATGAAACAGAATATAATAATCTCTTTAAATTTTAAAGATACAAAACACATTTATATTCATACATAACAACATTGGTAGGAACTTAAGCCAACCATTTGCCATCAAGAACAATCGTTCAACCCTGGATGCAGTTAGCCTAGTAGTCGACACTGCGCAAACAGCGATAGAGAAGAAAAGATGGGAGGGAGAAAAAATACTGCGCTATAGTTACATTGGATGTCAGAAATGCATTTAATTCGGCCAAATGGGGTGAAATACACAAGGCACTCCGAAAGCAGGATTTGCATATAAAAAAAAAATAATGTTCGTCTATTTGAAGGACAGAATCCGATTATATGACACTGAGGACGGTATCAAGACCTATAAGGTTCTAGGATGCATCCCCCAAGGGTCAGTACTTGGTCCACCGACATGGAGCATCATGTACGACAGGGTACTAAGCCTACAGCTACCTAATGGAGCAACAGTCGTGGAATTCGCTGACGATATAGCAGTAGTGGTAGTAGCGAAACATAAAGAAGAGGTGATTGACATAGCTAAAGAGGCCATTAGTATAATACACGAATGGCTAACGAAGACGGGTCTTATTTTTATTACTAGTAGGAAAAAAATGGAGGAAATTACACTGACGGTGGATAGACATGAGATCGCTTTATAACCATTCATAAAATACTTGGGCATCACCATCGATGCAAGACTAAGTTTTAACACCTGGAGGTAGTCAGTGATAAAGCAGCGAAGGTTGGCGCTGCTCTATCACGATTGATGCCGAATGTAGGAGTGCCAACTCAAAAGCGAAGGTTACAAAACAGACGGTGAAATTAAAGAATTTCTTCTTTACTTTTATTCTACTGGCTCACATTGATGCATTTTCGTTCTAATAGAATTACTCATTTTAAGATTTTATCGCTGCGTATATGCTTACTTCGCGACATGGGCATATATTTATAAAAATCGCTGGCGTACCGAGGGAAACGGATCCTAAAAATAAATTATGTAACGAACATTTTCACCGTTTAAACTTTATGTTGAGACTTTAACGTGCTCGGACCATGCATGCTTGGGGAGAAATAATGTGTACACAGGATTTCACAATAAAACACTATTTATTGATAACACCTCAAGCTAATCATCCATTGATGATACAACGTAGTCAAGCTATTATATGAGAATATAATTAGTATAACAAAAGTAATCGAATAGACAAGCTAAAACGCGTGTTGACCGCTCGAGTGCACAAGGCGAATTGAGCGCCGCCGTCGCACAGCGACGTCGGTGGTGACCGTCTCGCGGCATAGAGAGGGGAGAGTTGAGTCGCGTAGCTCTGCGTTGGGCCTGCCGACTCTAGCAAGCAGACATCTGCTCGCTTATATCCAACACTTTATTTTTCACGCCATTTTCGAGGGACGCAAGAATTTCGGCCACTTTTTTCGCATTTCGCAACACTGTGCGGCGTCTCGCGCACATACACAACACTGCGAGCTTCGTTGAGCTGGATGCCGAGAGTTCCTAAACTCCAGGCCACTCACCGGGTTTTCGTCGTCGCCGTGGACAGCTCGGATTCCGCCGTGGTCCCGAAGTCCACTTGGGCTTCAGCTACGACCGATTCGCGGATGGAATTCGTCGAACGACGCCGTAACTCCGTTCCGAGTCGCGAATTATTCTTTGCTATACGATTTACCAGCGAGAGAGTCGTAGTGCTTATTCTCAGTACTGTTACGTATCTTCCGTCACAAAAATCAGTGAAAGAACCGGAGCGCGCAAGACATGTATATACGGATACGAGGGCAGACACGCAGCGGAAATCGCCAGGACTGCAGCACGTGGTCAGCATAGGCTTGAGTGTGTGAGTGAGCAAAACGGTGTGCTACTCCCCGGGCGGCGACTCTCTCTCTCTCGCACTGTTGGGTTGTGCGGTGAGTTCCCTCTCTCGCTCGCTCTGCCGGATAGTGTGGCGAGTCCTCTCTCTCACTTGCTCTCGTACGGTTTGCTCGGCGCGTCACTTGCTATAGGGTTTTGGCAGGTGATGCGCCGTGATCTCCGCTTTTTCCTCCTCATTACGTTGGAATACGTGTTTGTGATGCGTATGTGATCTTGGTTCACATAATTGTTCGCATTGAGTACATATCTGTGGTCGAAAGGCAAAATGACATAAGTCCACTTTTTGTGTCTTTGAGAAAAAGCAGTTTCAATGTGAAGACTCATATGTGAGATCGGAGCAATCGAGATGGAGCGGGATACAGTACAGGTTCAGTGTACATATTCACACATTCAGTGTATATATTCACGCGCCAATATGACCAGGTCAAATGTTTAAAAAGAATAAAGTTATGTCTTTATGTCGGGAGCCCTGGACTCATTTACACTGCGGTTCTCGCCTGCAAAACGCGCGTTTCAAGACTTATGGCGAGATATTCAACATACTAGCCATACAACGTTACTCGAATAAGTTTTTAAAACAATTCTACAATTCCACTTCCAGTCCACGAGATCATAACTGCAAAACTTAAGGACATAAGGCTATTGTTGGTTTTATTTCCCTAGTATTTACTGAATCCAGATCGATTATTGGTTGTCTTTTCAAATTAACCTTTAGAATGCTGCTCTGTCGCTGTAACATGATTCCAATGCTTCGTCCAAAAGATGCATTTAAAATCATGTTTCACACGAGTAACTTTTACTTTAGGATAAAAGGAAAGCTGGCACGGAGCGATTCTTTTTTATAAAATATAAACAGGATTTTGCTACCTGATCGTAGCACCACTTGGATGTTGCGGCGGCACCGTTTGGCTGCTGCTCCGGCCGCCCCTTAAAGCACATGTAAAAACTGTATTTTTAAGTGTAAAAACAGTAGTGAGCGTTAGTTCGTGGTACTAGCGTAGCACGTACGCGGTGTTTACTTTGCGACCACCACTGCCATACTCAAATAGTATGGATTTTATAAACTGGTCACTTATATCGATATCGACTGCCTAAAATCTGTTGCTAAGAAGTGGTATGTAATCAAGAGGGAAGAATATTTTTACTATTGTACTGCCAAATTTCAATGGCCTAGCTTCTAGATTAACAATGCGCAGCAGAAGAGAATGAGTATTGCTGACAATACGTGGTTTGCACAGATTCTAGTACACGAAAAGTTGATCGGGGATAGCTCTACTGAGACTAGCGGGTTGACTGCCGACAAGACGCAGCACGTAACTGTCTATCATAAGTTTATCGATAGCGGAGAGCATTGAATAAATTTTTGAACAATAGAACTTTTTACTCTTGCTAACATTATATACTTGTACTATGACTATATGTATTTAATATACCTTATTGTAAGCCAAACACCATAAATATATATCTATATTTATGCGTAGATTTGATAGCATACTTTTGCGTGCCTAACTTTAAATCTTGAATAACTGAACTTTTTATTTAATTTTGCAGATAACACTAGCATAATATATATTGAATGCACAATATTTAATGCTAACACCATGAATGCACACATTCCTATTATTACTCACTACATGTACCTTTGAATCTTGAATTGTCGAACATTTTTCTCTTGTGTCCATTAAATACTTGAACTATGAATTCATACTGCTTTTTTTATAGCCTGTTTATATTTAATTCCGTCCTCTTCAATGAACTTATCTTTATTTTTACCAAACCTTTCAACCAATCTTTTTGCTTCCTTCCTAAGGAAGTCTTGTTAAAGTAATTTTTGGAGCTTGTGAAAAAACAAGTGTTTTGATGCATTTTTAGTAGAAAAATGGTGTTTTTTGAAAATGTCCGTAAGGATGTATGTAAGTGTGTGTGTGTAATTCTTCGCATAGCCTGTAGCTTAGCTTCTATTAAGTAGATTCTAATCCAATAAGTCTCATTTTCTTTGTTTTTACTAATACATAGTGATAAAAAAGTCCGTTTTTACATTTTCTGGACCTGTTTTTTTTATGACGATTTTTTAGTTTTGAGATTTCAGTTTTTACTAATAAAGTTAGTGTAAAAGTTGACAAAAGTGTAAAGACCGTACTTTATATAATGACAGACTGCGCGTATTAAGAGGTCTGGTTTTTTTATCGTAGTACTTTTTATCTTCAAATTTAGAATTTATCAAGTTATTTCTCGCTATGCTTTGCATTTCCTTTAAAAATTCTGTTAGTTCTTGTACGTAGTCATTAAAGGCTTCGAATTTGAATTCATCTGGCAATCGGTGTGGTGCTCTCGCTGGACGCCCGTATACTAGCTCGAACGGAGTATAGCCTGTTGATACATGTATGGCTGGGTTTTATACTCATGCATAGAATGGAATCACTTTGTCCCAATCTTGTTTGGAGGAAGCTTTATTTCGTAAGAAATCCGACAAGACAGCGTGACTCCGCTCTAGTTCCATTCGACTGCGGATACTACGCAGTTGTAGTATACAGCTTGAACTGATAAATTTCGGATAACTTTAATAACAATTTATTTTGGAAACTCCTACCTCTATCACATAATATAATACGAAGTACTTCGTGTTGGGCAAACAAGTACCTAGTTAAGGTGTCAGCGATGATAATAGCTTTTATATTTGGAATTGATACAGCTATGCAGAATTTGGAGAATTGACACTGCATAGTGAGGATATGCATATTCCCTTCCCCACAGTTGTTTTACACAGTGGCCCCACTGTATCAATGGCTACCTTTTGGAAAACCTCTGAAGGCGTATCAGTGATCACCATGAGTTCTCGGGTTTTTATTTCAACTAATTTTTGTTCTTGGCATTTTTCACATATGCGTACGTAGTCATGTATGTTCGTCTTCATCCCTTTACAATGATACCGCTCACGGACGCATCTGTACGTCTTACCCATTCCTCTGTATCCTCCAAATAGACTGTTATGATAATCCTCTGAAACCGCTAGACGATACTCAAGAGTTAGTACTCTGCCTACCATAGCAGAATGTTATTGCTATATTAATGTTATTGAAAACGTTTTTAAATTTCTGTACTGAAGCTCTTCTAGGCAGTGTGTCAGTAAGTTCACCTGTTCTAGCTATTCTGAAGGAACGTAGTTTTTTTCTGATATAAGTCCTTTTAATGTGTCTAAGCACTTATTTAAGTGGCTAGGTTTCACTTCGTCTCTAACTTTTTCAGTTACAACTAGACTAAAAACATACCTTAAACGGTTTCTTTGGCAAGTCTTGTACTTTAGGATCGATGGCTTCGTTCTCGTATGGAAACTCGTAATTATCTATTAGGAAACTCGTAATTGTTTAGTCTTGATGTTAATAGTAGGTGGTCCTTCGGAACTTACTTACGGACTCCTTCTGGGGGCTCTCTCCAAAGTACAAATGGCACCATGGAGTGTGAACAATCTTGACCTTGACCTCTCACTGGTTGGGGGGGTCAAGGTCAGTTTTGTTTACTTTCTCCATGGTGCCAGGGTACTACTGATATCAGAACTTGACAAAATTAATTATTACAGACGTTAATTATATATCTGCGTAAACATATAAATTATTCAATGTATCAAAATTTGAAAAAAATTACATATTGCAGATGTAAATTAAATATCTATACATATAGAAATTATTCAAATTATATACATCTGAACTTCACAAAATCAATTATTACAGAGATAAATTATATATCTGCGTAAACATACACATTATTCAATATATCAAAACTTGAAAAATAAACTTTTAAACTAGGAAGAATAGTTGACAATAAGCTATAGTTTGTGTAAAAAATAGTTGTTTGCAAAAAATTTTAATTTTGACCTTCAAATAACCTTGAAGTGACCATTTCAAAGCTAATGGGTCGAAATGGTCACCGGATGTCGATTCCACAAAACTAGATTTATTGATTTCCCTGACGTGATAGGGACAAACGGACCCCAGATTCGGATTCAGCGACCCAAAAAAACGTACGCATGCGTTTTTTCAGATTTTTTAACGGACTTTTGGCAATTTGACCTTCAAATGACCTTGAACCTGACGTGATAGAGACAAGCGGACCCCGGATTCGGATTCAGCGACCCAAAAAAACATACGCATGCGTTTTTTCAGATTTTTTTAGACTTTCGTCAATTTGACCTCTAAATGACCTTGACCCTGACGTGATAGAGACAAACGGACCCCGGATTCGGATTCAGCGACTCAAAAAACATATAAATTAACCCATGGGGTCTATAAAAACAATTTTTTTTCCAACAAGAGAGCAGAAAATGTACATTTTTTTTACAAATTTCTTATATTAGGGGTGAATTTTGAGGGTGTAAATGGGGTGCAGGTGAAACGCGACTAATTTTTTCTTAATCTATTATCCTTAAGCTTTCCAATTCTTTTTTTTTTTTTTGTTTTTCATCTCTATTCTAAGAGGCGCTACTTAATTTTGTCCATACCAAAGTCAAAATAAAACATAGTGCGCCGCCCCAACTGTGCACTTTCGGCGCACCATTACCCCTCGGACCGGCTACGGGACGGTCGCATAGACTCCCGGGACGAGCCCCCCACACCGGCTCCTTACGGAGCACACGACAAGGTGACAACTCCTAGTGGGGGTAAGATGGGATTATGACATCCAAAACATTATAAAAAGACTAAATATCTCTTATTTATTTTCTACAAAATCTCCCCCACTATGGCAACTGAAATTATGAAAATAGTATACTACGCTTTTTTCCATAGCATTATTAGTTACGGAATTATTGCGTGGGGAGGCGCCTACAAAAATAATACTAGATTATTGTTGTACATTTTGTACAAAATTAACAAAACAATTCTGGAGATTTATAGTCGTGCCGTTGGTGGAAAGTTCGAGAGCCGCTTCCCTCAGAGCGGAGCAGTAAGAAGCTCGATCGGTGTGTTGACGTTTTTTCTGCTCGTGACGTCAGAGTCGAGGCCTACAGCTAATATATCGATTGAGAAGGAGTCGCTTCTCCGCTGGGTACTGGGAGATCGTCAGAGGACCGCGTATCTGTTCGGCGTATCGTTACAGTTCTTCGTGAATCTGGTATTTACAATGTATACATTCGTAGCGCGGAACAGTTATAGATGAGCGACACATTTCTTTCTCTCTATGCTGACAGATGCATTTTGTTTTTAGTTGGTATATTAGATGTATGTATACCAAATTGAGATTCTGTGTATCGTCTTTTTTATTTATTCCATTTTTTAATGTGTATGTGTTACATTTCAGATATAAACCTTTTGTTCAAATTAATTTCCCTGTCTTCAATTTTACAATTTTCGAAATCGAAGTTGTGATTTTGACTATTGATGTGATCGGAGATTACGCTGTTTTTTGATTTCATGTGTTCGTTAATTCGTATACATAAATTTCTTTTAGTTTGGCCTACGTAGCAGAACAGTCATTGCATTCAGTTTTATGATATTTTTCATTTTGCTGTTCATGTTATTGACTCAACAACTCCTAAAGAAATAGATCTTAACGCAACAAAACTTGAAGAGAGCCAATTCCTAATTCGATGCAGGACATACGACACCCAGCCTGCTCACATCGTCATCATCAAAAACAACCTGAACCACCTCACTTATTGCAGCGATTCTGGTAAACAAAAATTGAATAATATCATATCAAACCTTTGAAGCAAAATTTAAAATTTAGAAATCAAAGATCTTTGCATTCACATCAGTCACCTAGAAGTAGAATCTGAAAAACTAGAAGTATTGTTACTAGAATTAACACCGAAAAATAGAATTCAAAACATTTTTATAAAACAAGACTCGAATAACACGCACTACCGCCAAAAACTAAACACTGTTCACCAGAAAAAATTCCAAAAACAACCCATGATAAACAATAATACCAAATCAAACTGCGAAAAATGGTTCAGAAATCTGTCTGACACCGAAATACCTACTAATGTACAACTTGTGAGATCACTAGAAATGAAATTCAACCCAGAGTGGACTCAATGAATCAAATATTATACAATGTATAAAAAACAGAAAACTTAATATCTAGCAATAATTTACCAAAATACACTGCCAACAACATACGAAACACATTAATCAAAAAATCACATAACACAGACACAAAACCAAACACACAAAAATAGAGGACACCATATTTAATAACAAATTAAAGGAAACACAAGATTTCATCAAAAACAACAAAAACATCGTGTTTAACCTAGCTGACAAAGGTAACGTCACGGTTGCGATGAATACATCCGACTACATTAATAAGATGGAACTGCAATTATCCGACAAGAACACATACACTGTAATAGCCAAAAATCCACTATCGGAGATACAGAATAGGGTTAAAAAATTCGTTAATAACTAGAATGACAATGGCTTTTTTGGCAGAAAATACAATAAAACCAAATTCAATCTGACAGACACATCACTACCAAAATGCTATGGACTACCAAAAATCCACAAGAAAGATATTTCGTTGTGCCACATAATCTCAACAATAGGCTCACCCACGTATTTTTTTATCGGAAAGCCTTCTTAGAATCCTTCAAAATAGCATTGAAAAACCCGCTTCACGCGTAGAGAATTGTTATGACTTTATAGAGAAAATCAATGATATTAAAGTTCCTCCAGATTATTGTTTGATCAGCCTCGACGTAACATCACTCTACACAAACATTGACAAAATTCTAGTCAAAAAAAGCATCGAGAAAAGGTACATTCAAATAGCCAAAAAGTCAGAAATACCGCTCAATGAAATCTTGATAGCTTGTGAAATACTCATGGAAAATACTTTTTTCCTAATCCAATGGAAAATTTTACAAATAATTATTTGGCACACCGATGGGCTCTCCAATTCCGGGCTTTTTCGCTGACGGATCGTTATGGATGATCTTGAAACAGATTGACTATCTAGATTACCCTTCAAACCCATTTAGCTTCCACCTAGAGAAAGCTTTGTGATAGAAAAATTGTCAGTTTCGCTGAAATTTCATAGAAAACATGTTTTGAGATGTTTTAAGTTCAAATTACGTGTTTTTGAAAATGTCCGTGTAGATGTCTGTGTGTGTGTGTGTGTTTTTTTGTGGCGTAGGCAGAGCAAGCTCTGCACAAGTGGCCCTCCGACACCGAAACCCTACAGGCACCATTGTTAAACAATACTTCCGTGGGGCCCGTTAATTAGCCTGGTTGTCTTCTTC
The DNA here is from genome assembly GCA_012977825.3 of Pteromalus puparum. Taxonomy (NCBI): domain Eukaryota; kingdom Metazoa; phylum Arthropoda; class Insecta; order Hymenoptera; family Pteromalidae; genus Pteromalus; species Pteromalus puparum. Next base: position 21,710,429 of record CM053168.1, on the reverse strand, counting down.
TTTAGGGTTTGACATTTCCATACATCCCCCATCCACCAAAGTGATTAAAGATTCAGGATCAAACTCGTCTTTTTCTTTCTGCATCTTCCAGCCGTCTGCTTCTTGCAGCATCGTCCGGTCATCCTCTGGACACCTACGTTCCTCTGCATCGGGTGAGAGAGTCTGGGCTCCAACTCAGTTACCTACGTTCCTCTGCATCGGTCTGAGGAGCACTTAAAGGTACTCGACCCTAGCTCCTGCGTTCCTCTGCATCGGGCAGGGGAGTGAGAGCTCAACTTTGTGACCTACGTTCCTCTGCATCAGTCCAAGGAGCGTTTCGTATTTACGGCTCAGTGGTTTTCATATAGCATATTTTACTCGGCTGTTTCGCCTTGTCTTTCTCTTCTCTTTTCTTCGTCATTTCTAACTTTCTTGAGGATGGTCCTTACGTAATTGTTTACTGCGCACCAACCATCCTCCGACGTTAGCATAGCTGTCATCATTGACTCAGGTGTCAGTCTGGTCTGGAGGTAGCACTCGAGTACATCTCGTTTACTTCCGTATCGCGAACAGTCACAGAAGACATGCTCTACATCTTTGCTAGTTTCCAAGCAGACTGGGCAGTTCGGACTGTCGTCAAGTTTAAACCGGTGTAGGTGCGCCCGGAAGCATCCCTGCCCGGTCAAAAACTGCGTGAGGTAGTAGTTAACCTTTCCATGCGTTCTTCCAATCCAGTCTTCTATCCTTGGTATAAGGCGATGAGTCCATCGCCCCTTGTCACTAGCTTCCCATCTTGTTTGCCATTCAGCCATTGTCTTCTTTCTTGAAGTATCCCAGATCTCATTCTGGCTTTTGTCATTCGTTCTTCTCCTAGCTTTGAATACGTCCTTCCTTTCTAGTGCTAAAAGGTCAATGGGCGGCATGCCTGCTATAATGCAGACCGCATCGTCCGATACGGTACGGTAAGCGGACGCCACTCTTAGTGCACTTCGCCTATACACGGTAGTTAACTTTCGTGCATACGATTTCACCCGCATCGTCTCTGCTCAAATTGGGGCTCCATATAGCATGATCGACGTGGTCACACTGGCTAGCAGTAACCTTCGCTTCTGAGTTAGCCCTCCTACATTTGGCATCAATCGTGATAGGGCAGCGCCAACTTTTGCTGCTTTATCACTGACTATTTCCAGATGTTGTTTAAAACTTAGTCTTGCATCTATGGTGATGCCCAAGTATTTGATAGTGGGTTGAGAAGCGATCTCATGTCCACCATCCACCGTCAGTGTGATTTTCTCTATCTTCTTCCTACTAGTAATAAGAATAACTTCCATTTTGTGACTGGCTAGTTCCAGACCCGTTTCCGTTAGCCAGTCGTGTATTATACGGGTAGCTTCTTCATCTATGTCGATCACCTCCTCTTTATGTTTCGCTACTACCACTACTGCTATGTCGTCAGCGAATCCCACGACTGTTACTCGTTCCGGTAATTGTAGCCTTAATACCCCGTCGTACATGATGTTCCATGTCGGTGGGCCAAGTACTGACCCTTGAGGGACGCCTCCTGTAACTTTATAGGCCTTGGTACCGTCCTCAGTGTCATATAATAGGATTCTGTCCTTCAAGTAGTCGGACATCATCCTTCTTATATATAAGGGCACATCCTGCTTCTGGAGTGCTTCGTGTATTTTACTCCATTTGGCCAAATTGAATGCATTTCTGACATCCAATGTAACAATGGCGCAGTATTTCTTTTTTCCTCTCTCCCATCTTTTCCCCTCTAATCGCTGTTTGCGCAGTGTCGACTACTAAGCTAACTGCACCCAGGGTTGAACGATTCTTCCTGAAGCCGTATTGATGTTCTGCTAATCCACCATTTCCTTCTATGAAATGATTCATTCTGGCGCAAATTATGCGTTCCAGGATCTTGCCCGGGGTATCCAACATGCAGAGCGGTCTGTATGATGAGGCCTCCTCCGGTGGCTTCTTTCCTTTTGGAAGAAGTACGTATGTATAAGTATAGGCAGTTTTGGCGTGTGTGTGTGTGTGTGTGTGTGTGTGTGTGTGTGTGTGTGTGTGTGTGTGTGTGTATTGTGAAATGCCTACTTTTATTAGATTTAAACAAAGACAGAGGAACAAATTAAGAAAAACTCGAATTGAAAGTAAAATCAATATTAATAAGATAACGCCTTTCCCATTTTATTACGCGAAATAAATGAATTTTAAGGATAAATTAATTAACAATTAACATACCGCGGAAAAATAGGAGGGGTGGAAAAAAAATAGCATTAATAAAAGCGGCGATTAAAACCAAAATTGTAGAGACACAAGAGGAAAAGTTGATCCCATTAAAAGAAAAATGTAAAATCACTACAATTCCAAGCGGGTCCGGAAAAAAAACGATATCAAGCTATCAGAATTCCAGATTGAAATCGGGAAAAAGGTCAACGTACTATTCAAATTCATTGAAAATAAAGAACATTAACTAAGTCCATAAGTAAAGTCTAAACATTAAAGCAAAAAATTTTTTTTTACAAAATGAAAAACCAAGCATGTCGAACAGCAACAGCAATGAAGATCGAGAGCGAAACGTAACGATATTTCGGGGTAATCAAGCTTTTGATGCAAACGACAGTCTTTTGAAACGAGATTTAGACGTAATCACCAGATTAACTAAATTGCGCGAAAATAATATCGAAATTGATTCCAAATTTGAGGACGAAGCGAGTCAAAGCCATAAGCGAATCGAGCAAAATCTGTCGAAATATAATTTGGAAACCCCTTTCGCGTTACACAAACCCCGAACGCTAGTCAGCCAATCCCAAAGTCTCAGGCGAAAATTATTTAATGAATATCGGGAGAAAGAGTTAGATTGTAGTACAGAAGAAATTTCTGTTACACACATAACAGAGATTTCAACGCCCACGAAAAAAAAGTCCCCTCAGAAACCATTCCGGTTACGACCCGCTGTGTTAGAAACCCAAAACGCCGATAAGCCGAGCTCGAGCATAGACACCGCCGACGAACAGGCTAAGCCACTCGCGACTCCACCCCTTTCTTGGAGCCCCACTCATGAACTGCGAGGAAATTTCACGACTGAATTAAGCGATACTGTTCTAGAATTAACAATAAAGGGCCAAGGGAAAGATTTATTGAACAAAACAACAGTCGAGTCTAAAATCCCAGAACCTGCAGTAACTGAAACCGTCAATAGTTCAGCAGACTCCTAAATAAATTCGCGAAGTAATAAGCCAAATGCGTTTGTTACAATGGAAACGGATCTGTTGTTACAAGAAGAATCCGTAGATAAAGTATTAGCGAACCAATCGTTAATTTCATCCGAGGAAGAAGTTGCTCGAGAAACCCAAGATTTACGAAATAAATTCATAAATAATTTAATAATAACTCAGAAGTGGAGAGAAATGTATGAACGTATACGATTTTATTCGTCAACGGATCACAACTCTTTGGGGAACTACAGCATTAAAATCTAGTCCAAAAGAGAGTTTAAAAGACGCAGAGAATAACGACGAGTATTCTACTCCAGCGGGAATTTTTTTTTCATCCAAAATCTAATAGTATAATTAAAACGCGTTTAGAGTTTGACGAAAACGAGACCGAAGATAACAACGAAAATATGGCACCGCAAGTAAAAGGAATCTCCCTCAAAGATACGCTTGATTTAATCCCACGTTTTAGCGAGTCAAATATATCACTAACACAATTCATTGACAGCTGCGCGGAAGCTTGTGACATCCTCCCCGCAGGTTATGAAGAGGGCTGTGCGCGTCTTATTCGAATGCGACTTTTCGAGGACGCGGTATTGTGTGCAAGAGAAGGCACTTTTAAGACTATTGACGAAGTAATACAATTTTTTTAAACCAATTTTGGGTCGTCAAAAACATATCATGAAATTTCGGGCGAGTTAGCAAAACTTAAACAGCGACCGTCCGAGAGCGTAGTAGTATACTCAAATCGATTGCGAGAAGTTGAAAAAGAGATAAAGAAAGCCGCCGTTCGCGAGGAACGGTCTACGAGTAAAGACGATGCATTCCTCAAAGAACTCGATAAGGATTGTATTAGATTTTTTATACGCGGATTAAGGTGTGAAATTCAGACACGAATGGGCAGTCCCACCACCCTTGAAGCTGCATGCGAGAAAGCAATAGAAATTGAACGAGATTTTGCTTATACGGGCGAGGATGACGAAAATGCTAGGAGGGAAGAAGCTCGGTCAAAATCTAAGGAAACTCGACGCGTAAACATTGTAGAAGCCATTTCGGAACCAACGTGTAAATTCTGTAGCGAAACGGGGCATGCCGCGATGAATTGTCTAAAATGTTATCTACAATTAAGTAATAATCGATCAACACAGCCGAATAATGGCCGCGATAACAGACGCCCATGGTTTAATAGAGTGAATAATTCAAATTGGCAAGAGAGAAATCAATGCGACACAGGCCAAGTTTTCATAAACGGATCGCGGTTTGGCAGATCAAATGGAGAAAACAAATTCGTTCCCGCCTATAATCGTAGTAACGATGTTCGATAAAAAAGTATAAATCACTGGAATCCCCGAAATTACAACGCACATCCAGGATATCGTGAAAATAATTTCAATCTAAGCAACAACCAAAGTTTTAGCGGACCTAGCCGCTATAATCAAAATAACAATTCTGAGAGTGCATATAGTAACTCGAGATTCAATAATGAAAATTCTAACAGGCCAAATTCGAATCTACCGCCAACAATTACTTGTCATTATTGCAATAAGCCCGGGCATTTTGAGGTCCGCTGTTTTAAAAGGTTAAGAGATACGGAAGAAGGGAATCTGCTGTCGGGAAATGAGCGTGGCATTGCACGGAGGCTGCCGCTCCAATTACGCGCCCAACTCCGGGAATTCAGGGGACGAATTTATCCTCTACGAGACCACCGTCAACTTAAATAAAAAAATTGCGCACCTAATATTGAAATCGATATAAAAGAATTAACGCGGCCTGCAATATTTATGTTAGATACTGGCTCTTCGCCAAACTTATTAAAAATATCCCATGTCCCGATTTACTTACCAATAAATTCGCGAGAAAAAATTATTTTGAAAGGAATAACTTCTTCCTCGATAAAAACTTTAGGAACAATAACAGTCAATTATGACGGTTTGACGATCTATTTCCACGTAGTCTCGCTTTTATAGTCTCCGCTTTTATATCCAACATGGCACCGAGACGCAAGCCTCCTGATAAGTGTCCTGCGTTTTTATCGTGTCATACTGGTGAACAAGTGGAAGTTGTACTGTGCATCATTTGTGATGGAGCTTTCCACATCAACTGCTTCGGCAGGATATCTGATAATATTAAGTACGTGGGAAAAATTTAATAATTTGCGCCAACCACAGTGAGAAGAACATAACCTCTAAAATCGAGGAGGACAGCCTATCTGAAACAGCGAGGACGATTATTGCTCTGGTTAAAACTATGTCATCGGAGGAAATTAGGAGAGAACTACTTATTGAAACTGAGAGTAAGACCTTTGATTTGCTTAACTCGGAATCAACTATTAGTGACAGTGAGGTCGAGTTCTTGAAAACTGAGGTTAGTTTGCTTAAAAGATTGATTTCTGAATTGACTGAGAAAAATGATCTGCTAAAAGAAAAGCTGCAGAGAAATTTTAATCCACTTGCTCCCAAGACTCTCACCTTCAAAGATGCTGTCAAGCTACTAAAACCTCTGCAAAAAAGTACCTAAGATCAAGGTCCAAAAAAGTGGTGATACCCAAGTTGATATAAAAAAAATTAGTATTAGACTGCCTGACAGTAGTACCCCGGCACCATGGAGAGTAAACAAAACTGACCTTGACCCCCCACCCGAGCTAGTGAGAGGTCAAGGTCAAGATTGTTTACTCTCCATGGTGCCATTTGTACTTTGGAGAGAGAGAACCCCCACTCTCGCTGTCTATCCAAAGTGCCTCTGATGGTTCAAGGCACTTTGGAGAGACCCCCCCACCTTACCCTGTTTTTATCCAAAGTGTCTCGGAGTTATCAAGACACTTTGGAGAGCGTCGGAGTGACTTCTTGAGGTGTTGCTTCCCCGACGGTTGACTGACGACTGGTGTACGATGCGGGAGAGGTGGTTTCCGTTACTACTATGCCTCCTTCGCACATACTCAGCATATTACCCTTTCCATTTCGGGTAGAGCCCTCCCTTCCCTTCTCCACTCCTTAACGCACTTTTGTGTGTGTGTGGTGTGTGTGTGTGTGTGTGTGTGTGTGTGTGTGTGTGTGTGTGTGTGCGCGCGCGCGCGCGCGTGTGTGTGTGTGTGTTTTAAAACCTAGAATGAATATGAAGGATTACTGGATAGGTGGTGTTGGTNTGTGTGTGTGTGTGTGTGTGTGTGTGTGTCATATGTGTGTGTATGTGTGTTTTAAAACTAGAATGAATATGAAGGATTACTGGATAGGTGGTGTTGGTTAGAGTAACACGGTAAGTGAGTACAAGTATTATATATTTAACAATTATATTTATTCATGAAAACTTAAACTAAATACAATTATGATCATTTATCCTTATATAAGGTTGTATTTAAGTACGCAACTAGATTATATAAATGTAGATTAATAAATTCATAAATAATAATATAAATATCTTCTATAGCTAAGTGTATATTTTTATCTTTTAACAATTTATCTNACCATATACATATGTCTTATAAAAAGACATCCTATAGAGACAAACTTAGTTGTCTGTACATAGGGATAGTACATAAAAAAAAACTTAGAATCTAAACTTAAACAAAACTAAATAAGTACAGGAAGATGTCGAACCAATCTTCCTGATAACAGTTTAAATATTAACGCAAAAGTTAAGTAACAGTACAAAATAAATCTCTCTTTGATCAATCAATATTTCTCTCTTATAAATACTTTTAGTCTCTTCTTAATCGCGACTTTGCTAATCACAAGTGCTTTCAGATCATTTGTTAGCAAGTTGAAAATATTTAACGCAACAAAGTAGCTATTTTTTTTGCTTATAGCTTTATCAATTATTGGCAATTGAAGACTCTTATTTCTAGTATTGCTTTTGCTATTTATATATTTATTTCTTAACGTAGCATAATGATAAGATATAGCTTCTAAATGGAATAATTGCTTTACTGTAAGTGGAGGGTCTTGACGCTGAAAATTATTTTTGTTTATAATTTTCAATATTTTCCTCTGAATACCCTGTATTAGATAAACACAATTATTGTACGCTCCACCCCAAGCAATTATGCCATAATTTACTAAACTTTGGTAAAAAGCATAGTATATCATAGTTAAAGTTTTATAGTTCATTATATTCCTAATTTTGGCAAAGATAAAAACTAAGTATTTTGTTTTTTTAACCAAATAATTTACATGATGTTTATCCCATTTCATGTTATAATCAAAAATTAGACCTAGATATTTATAACTTTCTACTCTTTTTATTTTAATATTAAGTGAGACAGGAACACTATGGCAGTAGCTACCATAAGCAATATATACAGTTTTATTAACATTTAAAGATAATTTATTTACAGTAAGCCACTTTGCGACTTCCCTAAGATATTTGTTCATTTTCTCTTGAGCTGACTCTCACGTGTTATCACTAGCAATGATAACGGTGTCGTCAGCATAAGAAACAACAGTATCATATTGCATACCTCTCAGTAGGTCATTAACGTATAAAATAAAAAATAACGGTCCTAGTATGGTCCCTTGGGGAACTCCGATAGGTATATCTTTGTATTCACTTTTCAAATTCTTTATTTTAACGCATTGTTTCCTACCAGAGAGGTAGCTGTTAAATTTAAGGCACTGCCTCTTATTCCATATCTCTCTAGTTTATCCAACAGGTTTTTGTTATCTACCGTATCAAAGGCTTTAGCTAAGTCCAAGAAAGTAGTTATAATTGGTTTCTGTTAAGTGACGAAGTTTCTGGGTAATTATTCGGAAACATCTGTTAAAAAATTACACCAAGCCAGTAAGAAAAATCCAGAAACTTCGATACTTAACTAAGCCCCGAAGGAATGTACCCGAAACCAAAACAAACTTCTCCTCCCTCGGCTGAAGCGCGCGTGTACAGCCGACGCTGCAGTTTAGCCGTTGACCACAGTACTAGACCCATAAGGCCTAATGCGTAAGACAAAGAGCGCGGCTAGGCTGAAGTAAGAAGAGAGGAGAAGTAAGGACCCCGCGTGGGAGAAAGCTTCGACTCTCTCTGTAACGACACCTCCCCCGCAAACTTCATTCCTGTGTGTGCGCTCCTCCAAGTAGGACGTATTTTTCGAGTGTGTTTGGAATTTGAGTTTAACATTGAGTTTAGTTTTCAGTATAGTTTTGAGTCCACATATTAAGTCCATATTATTAAAAATAAAATATAAAAGCAAATCAGAGTACGCATTTCGAATTTAGAATAACACACCCAGTATACTACCCACACCTTTTCCCAATCGTCAACTNCACATATTAAGTCCATATTATTAAAAATAAAATATAAAAGCAAATCAGAGTACGTATTTCGAATTTAGAATAACACACCCAGTATACTACCCACACCTTTTCGCAATCGTCAACCGTTTTTGGAAACTTCGTCTTTGGGTTTTGACATCTCTAGAGGTATTGCCTGTGTACCTTCGCATCCCCCAGTATCAACAAAAGAAAAGTAAGTGCGTTTTTCCTAATAAATGTCATTATCCAACCAGAGTCACACGCTGTCTTTCCTGTACGGGAAAGCGACCGAGCAAATTCCCAGGTAATTATTATAGAGTTTGGAAGGGGATCTAACCCATCCTAACAAAACTGGTGGAGGAGCTGGAATTGCTCAGCCGTGACAGTATTGTGACATTGGTTGCGTGCTCTTTCATATAGAATTTATGATGCAATTGTGTGAGTGCATAGACAAAGAAAAAAGACCCAGTACAAAGAGCGTACAGTCGCCGATAATATTTGAAATTCGAGACGCCCGCGCAAGCACACAAAGACGCCGTGACGTCACGGTAGCCACACATCGGGTGAGACGCGCGGAAAAGCCCGTAATTTTGTAATAGATGTAAAATCTTATCGTGACTTTTACAATTAGCAAGTTCGGACGTTTTACTAATTGAAAATTATTGAGAGCGGACATTAGGAGAGGTACCCAAATAAAACAAAACACAACAATTTACACAATATCTTTTCTCACTCCAATAATTTTCACACACCCAACATACCAGCAGTTTGACGAGTCCTGCCAAATCTACACAACATACACATAAAGTTTCATTATAAGCACCTTGACATTTCACACAGAGCAGAACAAAAAAAAATCTTTTGAAAGTTGGAATCGCATTCAAGTCACACACCAATACTCTACAATATACCTCTGTAGTTTGACATTACAAATTGTTACTCACTAAACAGCACACAGAGAAACGCATGAAACAGTAGTTTCCAAAACATCCACACACGAAATCACACCAATTTTTGCTTAACAAAAATTTTGCATTACATTTTAATTGCATACACTTGCTTTTACGCTGCAATTGGTTTTACAATTTTAAGACACAGTTCAACATTTCACAGTTCAATTCAGAAGTAACAAAAGTTTCACAAATTTTAATTGACACCGTTCACCTTGACACTCTGTATTTAACTAAAATTACACTTGTAACACTTGCACTGTACTATTTCTCTTGAATCCAAAATACGTTAGGGGTGGGCCCGTTAGTACCCTGCTCGTGTCCCAAAATCACCAAATTACTCAAAATCTGGTCGACGAGTAGCACTAGAGTGCTCTGGCAAACGATCGCCAGGAATCGAACCAGGGCCTTGTTCAAGGCTGCTGCGTAGAGTGTTGAACTCCGGCTTTCACAGGAGAAAACCTGGGCTTCTGCACTTGAAACAGCTAACTCCGGTGCTGACACGCCAGTTGAGACCCTGTAAAAATCAGTCATTATCAGTTTCGTGCATATTTATGCTTTAGACAATAATTAATACTATATTTTGCTTATGGACCCCAGAAATATTTCCTTGCACAAGTTTGCGTATAGCATCTAAACTAACAAGAAGAGCATGGTAAAATACTGTTTAAAGTAAAGGGAGTAAGGTTTAATCGAAAATACATAGAAATAGCTTGATCAGAACTGGGCGTGGACACACAAGCTGTCTAACCTAGTTAGACGCCAAAGTATTTTTGGCCAAAATCACAAATATTGATCATTTTTAATCAAATAGAGTAGAATCCCAGGGTTTAGGTTAGAATATATCTATTTAGCATAAAAGGATCCGAAAGGTATTAATAATAATTGTCAAAAAGCGACAATTGACCCTCAGACGCGACAAATTTATAACAAAGTCAGCATATAGCAAGCTGATTATCAGTTATAAATTATAAGAGAATTATTAACAAACAACAGAGGAAGTGTGTGATTAACAAAATCTGAAAAGGTTACATAATTATTGTACATATAACAAAAACTTTAAGTATATGTACCAAAAACTTTAAGTATAGAAGCACGGTTCTGAACAAAACACGGTTTCAAAACAAGTTTTACATTATTAAAAGTAGATTTGACGTTTGATTATTCGAGATAAGCAACTTTAGAAGCACGAATAATAATCTATCAACAATTATAACATAGAGACACGGTTCAAAGTACATGAAAGACGCTTGCAGTCGCACTAAATTTTTTTTTCTTTTAATGCTTTCATGTCTATCGAATAACAATGTTAAGCGCACGATAGATTTATTAACCGCACACGTCACAATTATTGTTAGTTAAAATAAAAGAAAATAGGGAGAGAGTAAGTGGTAGAGTATCTGCTTACACAAAACATACCTATGACTCATGCAGACTCAGCACTGTCCTCCTTGATCTTGAGGATGTTTAAAAAAAATTCAAGCTGCTGCTGACTGCCACAAAAGCTGAAAAGAAAGACAAAACAATTTTACACAAAGCAACAATTCTCGGGCTGCTTGCAAAGAAATTTAATATTTATTCAGTGTGAAAGAAAACTTATCTGAATCAGCTGATAGAGTTGCAACTGCAGCATTGGGGATAATCCTGGGCCCGAACTTTAATCTTTGCAGGAACACCGTGATAATACACACGCACCTTCGATTAAACAACACGAGACGACACGCACGATTCACCTTTTGCAATACTATTAACAACAAATTGACGAGGAAAACACACGCGACACGGCACGAAGCTAACAGCTGACGCAAGCGGACTCAACTAGAGAGAGAGTCTGACCAAAGAAGATAGACCTTAATAGAAGCGCAAAGCCCCGCATATGCAAAATTTAAGTGAGGACCCGAAAGCAAGTACGCACCCCGACCACCGCGGCGCTTAAGTCTAGATTCTCGCTCTGTCCGAGGTCCTGCCGGTAACATGAGAGTTGAGAACGCGCGGCAGCCGCGCGATCGATAACATACCGTCCGGGTCGGTAAACGTTGCGTCGGGCTATTTACAATGGTACTGATATGCATTTTAATTATGCTGATTAATCAACAACACAAACACGCAGCAAAGCAGATTTTACTCGAAATCTGAAATCAAAGTGGGGACAATGCTTTTCTATTGAAGTTTAAAGCGACTGCAATTTTTTTTTTAGTTTATTAGATATACTATTATTTATTTATTTTACTTAAATTTCAGATTTTTCTTTATAAAAATAATCGCGTACAGTTTAATTGTATCTGCACCTATACAAACTGTAAGCGTTTATTTCAGTTTTCTTCTTATACATTATTATTTATCATAGAATATTTAAGCGGTGACCTTGTAATAATACTTTTTTTCAGGTCTAGTTCCAGAGCAGATTCATCAATCCTACCTAGAAGAAGGTCTCGGTACTTGTCAGACGCCGATGTGGGTCTAGGTAGCCACAGGCAGAAATCATTCCTTCTTCATTCTATATAGACTATATGTTTGATAACGGCAAGCTTATCAGACATATGTCTCCGTAAATGATCGGTCGATGATGGTACGCGCGTAATAAGTCGCATAGTTAGTTTATAAGATATACTAACATTCGTATTTTATGTAAATTCCAGATTTTCCCCACCTCCTTTGATTTAATAGGTGCGGATTCAATTGAAGTAGGCGAGAATTTACGTAGTTTATGTAGGGCTATAGGCGAAGGGCTCCACGGTTTTATTTAGAATGATTATATAAAAATAATTTTTTATAATTTTGTATAATTTCCGCGTTATATTAAATTATTTAATTATAAATTTAAATTGCTCGTATTAGTCGTTACAATTTTGTTATATAATCAATTCTAAATAAATAATACAAAATGCCCAACGCACTAATAACAGTACCTCAATGGTAGTGCGGAAATCTGTTGAAAAATTATAAAAAATAATTCGATTCGATTAATACTTATAAAAAAAAATAATAATTAATAATAATAATTATTATTATAATAGGAATATGATTTGCAGTCGTTTTAAACTCGAATCAAAAAGCTTGAATTGAAAACAGTAATCAGCATAATTAAATTGCATATCAGTACCATTCATGTAAATAGCCCGACAACGTTTACCGATCCGGACGGTATGTTATCGATCGCGCGGCTGCCGCGCGTTCTCATAACTCTCATGTTACCGGCAGGACCTCGGACAGAGCGAGAATCTAGACATAAGCGCCGCGGTGGTCGGGGTGCGTACTTGCTTGCGGGTCCTCACTTTTGCATGGGGCTTTGCGCTTCTATTAAGGTCTATCTTCTTTGGTCTGACTGTCTGACTGTAGCGAGAAGTTAGGCTCGGAGCGGTGCCACACCCAAGCTAGTGACTATACTCGAGCGCGGGCGGACGCCATTTTGAGAGCGGCGGAGCGCGCGCGAATATTTGAATTTGAATATTGGACTTTGAGACTTTCCGAGAGAATTATCGTAAAGTAAATTCAGTAATTAAACAATTAAACTATTACTACTGTATTTAGACCGGATTAACGAAAATAAAGGCGTGTTCATTGGAATTAAATTATTTATTTACGACTTTGAAATATTGCGTGACAGCTTGAGACTATTCAAAAACAATAGTGTTTTTTTTGCGTAATAAGGCTTTCATATAAATATAAATAATCTTTACGGTTAAGACTGTTATTCAAACATTATATGCTAATAATTACAGGTGAATTAATTTCGAAAACACTATTTAGAGGAAATTCTTTTACATAATCGATAATAACAAGTAGTCATCTATTATTTTTGAATAAATAAATTAATTTTAAATCACACAAAATAGTTAGCATAATTAAATATTCTTTTCGGGAATTTTGCGAAGAAAATAAATGACGTAAATATTTTAGTTGAATTTACAAAACCGGACCATCACTCCTAATTTAAATCTAACTTAAATTTTTGGTAGAGGAGACAACACGTAACTTTTTTTTCATTCAAAAAAAAAATCCATGATTTGACGACTCTCATTGGATCAGCCCTTAGTTTACACATATACCCTTGAACACTTAATACTAATTTAGTATTAATATTTTATTACAATATTTTATTGATTACTGCTTTTATTATTAATCATTATCACCATTTATTATTTTTCGAATCCCACAATAATTAATCAATAATTATAATTATCAAAAATCCCATGATTTCGTTTACGTTGCCCCTTGATATACCTTAATACATTATCCAGACTCACATTATAAAATTTAATTACAACAATAATAACAACGTATGATATATGTATGTATATATTACATATATAAATATATATATATATAACATATATAACATATATAACAATAAGACTGTGAGTAGAAGGAATAAAGCTCTAATAAAATAGTGGCACGAAATTACGAAGGTCTCTATAAATCAAGAACATTTTAGAAGCATTTAAAGAACTATTTAGAGGATTATTTAGAATTTTCTACGGCAATTAACAGGCAGTAAATCCATTCAAAATGCCAGACGAGGCCGACAATGGGACGGATGGAAACACAGGAGCAGACCTTGCCACCACCATGGCCAATAGCTTCATGCTTATGAGTTGCGTAAGCGGTATACCAAGCTTTGATGGAAAACATGCCAAATTAAGAGACTATATACAGGATTTGAAGAATGCAAATGAACTAGTGACCGATGCAATACGACCACAATTCATGCGGAATGTGCTGCAGAGAATAACTGGAGCTGCGAAAAAGAGTCTCAATAACAAGACCATAACAACAGTAGAAGAGTTAATTAAACACCTAAAACAGACGGCAGAAATCGCAGACAGGACGACTTTATAGGATATATGCCTGAAGAAGAAGAATGTGCGGGATACGTTGAGGAAGAAGAAAACTACGAAACATACGACAACGAAGAAGAGGACTACGTAGGTTACGTCAACGAGCCTGAGCAACGTCAACGAGAATTCCAAAATAGCTACGGAAGGAACAACTACACCCGAAATAACCATAACCAAAATGGCTATCAAGGTTATCAGAGGGGAAATGGCAACCACAATAATTATAGTAGAGGAGGATACCAGCGGGGGTACAACTACAGTAATAGACAAGGAGGAACCAACTGGCCATCATGGAACAGGAATAATGGTCAAGCTAACCAAAAACAAATCTTCAATCCCCAAACTGGCCGACGCGAAGACTACCAACAAATGGGACCCGATAGGCGTGAAAATTATAACCAACGACAAGACAATTGGAGAAGTGGCAACGGAAGAAATTACCAACCCCACGAAACCCAAGGAGAGAATTTAAACTCTCAAGTGGCTCGTCATGGAGAAATAATGGCGAGCCAGGAACAGAATCAGTACCCTATTCAGCATCAACAGCAGAACCCAGAGCACCAGAAGTATCAACAACAAACGCAAATTCACAACCAGGGAAGACAGAACCCAAACCACAACAACCAAAACAACCAGGTGCAGCAAAAGACACCGATAATGGCGATCATGACACGGGAACAGGAACTTCCAGCATGTGGACAACCCACTGCGCGGGATCTGAAGTGTTTAATTGGGAAAATGACGAACCAACAGCAGTAAGAGTACATGTGCCAGAAGGAACCACGAAACCTTGGTTAACATTTATGATAGACAACGGAGCAAGTGTAAACCTAATCAAACTAAATTTTATTCACGATGACATGCCAGTGGATACAAAGGATGTGCGGAACCTTGGAGTGATAACCACAGGAACCGTACCAACCCTAGGAGCAGTTTACTTGCGTATCAAAAATACACCAGTGAAATTCCACATCGTGACAGATGATTTCCTAACACCGCACGACGGACTCTTAGGAAGAAATTACCTAAAGAAAGAAGAAGCTGTTATTTCCTACTTCAATAATGCCCTAATGGTCGGTGGAGATGTGATGCACCCAATGCCATTTCTAGGACAAGAGAGAGAATATAGAGAAAAGAGAGAAAGAGCACACAATTCCTACAAAACTAGTAACGTGTTAAAACTGGAAGACAAGGGAGACGATGAAGAAATACCTATAATGGATGTGCATAAAGATGAAGAGGCACCAGCAAAAACGAAACACGTTATAAAAGCCAGAACTCGGCAAGTCGTGAGAATCAATTTAATTAAAAGTGAATTAAAAGAAGGATACATACCGAGGATCGACGTAGGAAACAAAAATGTATTTTTAGGAGAAGGAGTTGTAACTAATGACAACAACACGTGCAAAATGATGGCGATCAACACGAGTGAAGAAGACGTGACCATAGAAGTTGATGCCAAAGAGCTCATACCATTCGAGACCGAGCCAAATTTTCTAGAAGAGACAGACAGCGAATTTAATGGCGAAGTTATAGTCGACGGAATTAAGAGGCTAGAGAAGGTGAAAGAATCGATTAGAAGAAGTCACTTGAACCAAGAAGAGCTACAAATAGTGGACCGTATCATAGAAGATTATTTAGATAGATTCCTATTACCAGGAGACAAGTTACCGTGTACAGTTATGATCCAGCACCTCATACACTTAGAGGACGACATACCTAAAAACACGAAACAATATAGGCACCCTCCGAAACATAAGCAAGTCTTCCGAGAGAGTGTGAGAAGAAATTGCGAGACAAGATCATCAGAGAATCAAACTCACCATGTAACTCGCCAATATGGATAGTACCGAAGAAGCCTGACAGCCATGGAAACCCCAGATGGAGGATGGTAATTGACTTTCGCGAAATTAATAAGAAGACAATCAGAGACGCTTACCCTTTGCCTAATATTGCTGACATTATGGACCAACTAGGCGGAGCAACATACTTTTCGATTTTTGACCTTGCAAGCGGATTCCAGCAGATACCGATGGCACCAGAGGACTGCTATAAAACAGCGTTTACAACTCTTAACGGACATTATGAATATACACGTTTACCAGAAGGTTTGAAAAACGCAACAGCAACGTTCCAAAGACTAATGGAGAAAGCACTCAGAGGTTTGCAGAATATAGAGATGTTAGTATACCTAGATGATATCATAGTCTACAGCAAGGACCTACAGGAACATAAGCAACGAATCAGACATATGATGGAAAGATTAAGACTTGCAAAATTGGTACTGCAACCAGATAAAATCGAATTTTTCAGACGAGAAGTAGGATTCCTAGGACATATCATAAGTGCTAGAGGAATTGAACCAAACCCGGAAAAGGTTGCAGCAATAACGAAGTTGCCTACACCCAAAACAGCTAAGAATGTGAGAACACTATTAGGAATGTTTGGATACTACAGGAAATACATTAAGGACTTCGCAAAGATAGCCAAGCCACTAAATGACCTTCTCAAAAAGAACGTAAAATTTGAATGGACAGAAGAATGCGAGAAAAGCTACCAGATATTGAAAGATTGCCTTGTAAAAGAACCCATATTACAATTCCCAGACTTTAACAAGGAGTTCACGCTGACCACTGATGCATCAGATTACGCAATAGGAGCAGTATTAAGCCAAGAGAAGGACGGCTTCGATCACCCAGTACAATACCTGTCTAGAGCGCTCAACAAGGCCGAAAGAAATTATTCGACCACAGAGAAAGAATGCCTCGCAGTACTTTACGCCTTACACCAGTTTAGACCTTATCTATTGTGCAGAAAATTTACACTAGTTAGTGACCACGAACCACTAAACTGGATGCACAGCAGAAAGGACCCAGGTCAAAGACTCATGAGGTGGATGTTCAGGTTCACCGGGTACGAGTACACCTTTAAATACAAGCCAGGAAAACTAAATAAGAATGCCGATGCATTATCACGAAATCCACCAGAAATGACTGAAGAAGAAATCAACAAAAATCTACCTACTATCAAAATAATGGTGATAGAAGAAAAACAGAGCAAGCAAGAGAAAATAACAACGAGTACAGCAAAGGCAGCAAGTGTGGCAAAACCATCCAAGGAAACCGTGCAACCGCGCACCAGAATACAATCAACAGGAGACATAGCAAATAAACCCAGAGGAAGAGGAAGACCTATAGGAGCCAAAACCAATAAAGAAACTCCAAAGTTAGAACACAGCGTAATAGCACAAAGAACCAGAGCAAAACGCACACAAGTACAAAGTCCAGTCGGACAATACATCAAGCAAGGAGCATTGCGCAAAGCACCCAAACCTGTTGCGTCAAGAAAAGCCATAAAACCAACAAAGCCAGTGACAGCTGAAAAATCAGTTGAGACATCAACTGAAGCACCAGCCACAGAAACAACTTCCATCAAACCAGCAGAAATTCAGGAAAGTTCAACCGATGCAGACTCCGACACATCGATGACAGTAAATCCATCTAGAAGATCGTGGCTATCTTCAACAGCCAATGAAGACACCGACTTAGAGAAACCACCGATACCAGATCCGAGGTACAGTGGACTGCGACAAGAAGACACGGAAACTACAGAAGAGGAAACCGAAGAGGACGAAGTGTTTTCCTCAACAGAAAGTCAAGACAAAACCATAAGCAATATTGCAATAGAGGTCAGCGCAATAGAAGGATCCAACATAGAAGAAAGTTCCGAAGACGAATCAGTTAAGAACCTATCAGTGAAAACGACTCTAACTAGGGAAGAGGTACAAGAAGCAAGTAGAAAATTTGAAGAGAGCATGAAAAGATATGAAATGGATAGAGACATCAACACCACGGAATCAGGGACAGAAATTGAGATACAGCTACAGATACCCCCACACTTTTCAGATAATGATGAAGTAGCAAATGAAGTACGTGAAGCAATCTATACGTCCGACCCACGGTTTCAAACAGAGGAAGAAATAGATATAGATAATGTATGGAGGAAAAGTGTGCAGAAATTAATAAAAAGAGCACGACAAAAGCTACAGGAGACCACAAGAGAAGAAAACTCAGGGAGCGACTCTGACGTTGAGAGCGTGGCTGACATAATAATGCCACCTCCAAGAAAAACATTATCCGTGACGCCAACGATACAGCCAAGAGCACACCACAAAACAAGACGAAAGGGCGCAGGAAATTAGGAGTGTTAAGTGAGATAGAAGCGGAAGAAGGATCAATAATAGATATAAGATTCTCACAGCCACCCGAAATAACAATGCCTTTTCTCTTACCTACACCACCAGATATGGAACCACTGAACAAAGATCACATTTCATCCAGAAGCGATCGAGGATCTGATGATGCACCAACACATATAACAGAAGAAATGAAGCGAATCCCTCACAACATAATTACTGTAAGGGAATGTCTCACACACAAGAGACAACCTCGTACACTTCTTGTCAGCCGACTGCAACAACACTTGGTCTGTAACAAGACTGCTAGTTGAGATTGGAGCCATAGACTTAACAAAAATAAAAAACCAAAAACCACAAACAGGACAAGTTTTGATCACTCCGTTCAAAAGGTATCACATATTCACTGTGATAATAAAAGACAAGTATTTCCATACAATCAAAATGGAAGATCTACATAAAGGACTCAAGAATTTGAAAGAGATACTCATCAATAAAGAAATTAAGAGTTTCCGAGTAGCACGAAAAGGAGACTTATTGGACGAATTAGGTTCACCAACCATCTTAGAATTAATCTATGAACACTTTCACAGAAGTGGCATTAGAGTGACAACATGTTATGGAAAGGCACAAGTACCAGCCGAAAAACATCGGAAAGAAATAATAACCCATCTCCATGACAGCTTAACAGGAGGACACAAAGGAATCAACCAAACATACCAGAAAATAAGAGAAAGGTACTACTGGCCAGGAATGAGAAACGATGTCCAAAACTACATTAGAAGATGCGCAGGTTGCCAAGAGCAAAAAATAGAGAGATTCAAAACTAGAGAGCCGATGATAATAACCGATACACCAATAGAGGCTTTTGACAAAGTATCGATCGACACAGTAGGAAAACTTAAGATGACCCCGAGAGGAAATTGCCATCTATTGACAATGCAATGCAACCTAACCAAATATTTAATAGCCATACCTATCAAAAATCTCAACGCCACAACAATAGCAGATGCATTGGCAAAGTATCTAATTTGTCAATTTGGGGCTCCGAGAGCCATACTCTCTGACAGAGGAACCAGTTTTCTGTCAAAGATAGTGGAATCATTACTAAAATTGTTCAAAATAAACCATCTAACAACCTCTGGATATAGACCTCAGACGAATGGCTCACTGGAAAGAAGCCACGCCCCACTTATAGAGTTCATTAGAATATACTCTGAAAGGTATGACAATTGGGACCATTTAACACTATTTGCAACATTCACTTACAACACTAGTGTACACGCAGCAACAAATTTTACCCCTTTTGAACTCGTTTACGGACGAATAGCGCGTTTCCCTTTGAGAATACCATCCGACGAAAAACTAAAAACCTACACTGTTTACATGCGCGACCTAGTGTTAAGGTTAGAAGAAATGAAAATTTTAGCAGGCGAAACCCAAATAGCGAATAAAATTAAAACAAAGGACAGGTATGACAGAAAAGTCAGAGCCTTTAAGGGTAGAGTAGGCGGGTACGCAAGACTAATAAATGAACCCCGTGTAAGCAAATTTGATGCGTATAGGAATAAACCATTGCGAATAATCGAATTCTTAGGTAGCAAAAATGTCCTCCTAGAGTACCTGAATGGAAAGCGCATACGAAAACATATAGATAAATTAAAAGCCGTAGAGGATAAGTCCGATAACGAGGATTCAAACTCTTTTAACTAATCGATAACCATGTTACAGGATGAAAATTTTAGAAATAATAACAATAATATTTAATCTACTCAACGTGAGGAAATGCGAACCCATGTACTAGATAGAACCCCTAAACCCCAATCCCGGAATATACTTCGAGAAGCTGGACGTTATCAGGATTAAAAAGGCAACGTGGAAGCTCAACATCTACATTGACGTCGAGGATTTCATGCAGACGCACAACACAACAGACTCGTACAAAGAAATATTTCAAGCCTGCAAGACAATAATGGAAGAAAGAAAATGCAGACATGCACTAGCCATTGACCTACTGCAAATAAAAGAACAAGAACTAGCAGAGACCCAAAGGAAAATAAAGGAGACAATAGCAAGTTTGGGACACACACAATACCCCACAGCGCGAGACCCAAGAAGCATCGGAACAAAGAGACTAGTACCACTAGGCATCATTGGAAGCATAAGCAGCAGTTTGTTTGGACTTGTAACCAACGATGAAGTGGACAACATAAATAGAAACATAGACCAACTCTTCCAGGACCAAAGCAAAATGGTTCATTTAATAGACGAAAATTCCCATATAATCTCAGCAAAATTTGAAGAGCTATACAACATAACCAGCAACCACCAAAAAGTGTTACAAGGATTCGAAAAAGAGTTAACAAAAACGATAAGAACAATACTAAGAGAAAAGGATGAAATGAAGTACCAAGTTGAAATAGTTATATATGTGAAACGACTAGAATCGACAATAGATCATGTGATTAAAAGCAATGAGAAACTACTAGAAATACTACGAAAATTAAAAGAAGGAAGGGTACACCCGGACCTAATGAAACAAGACATGGTTCACCAGATGAACATGGATGTAAAAAGAGTGAGTCAGGACTTAGAATTCCCACCACCGCCAGAGCACATGAGAGCTGAAGAACTAGCCAGAATATCAGAAATTGACGCCGTTCACCAGAATGGGCGAACATTAGCAGTGCTACACCTACCCCTAGTAGACCGCATGCCCTATCAGTTGTACAAAATGCACCCTTTAAACATACCACAAAATATGAAAAATGAGACCATGGGACAAGCCTTCATAAAGCCATCACATGAATACATCGCTATTAGCTACGACTATACCAGATACATAAAATTCAATGAGGACCAAAGGCAGATGTGCATTAAAACACACTATGCCGACATATGCCCAATACTAGGAGCAGTTAGAAATGTTCCAGAGTCAAAAGACTGTGAGATAACACTACTCTTGAACCCCAGCCAAAAGGCCATTGCGCAATGTGACATACGATACAAACTGAGCGTACAGACTCAGTGGGCGTACCTAGATTATGACAAATCATGGCTTTATTCTACAGTTCACCCAGAAATACTAGACATTATTTGCCAGAACAAACACGAAAGTAGAGTAACGATAAAAAACGCAGGAATCGTCCACATAGCACCAATATGCAGAGGAAGAACGGTCACAGCAACCATCACCGGAGAAGTAACCAGGAACACAGGGTTCACCTACGTGTACAAACCAGAGATAGACCTAAAAATAACAGACATTTACCCCTTACTGAATGAAGGAGACACCCGTTTGGAAGTGCACAACCCAGAAAATCTGGATGTACTAGGACCCAAAGTAACCAGTAATGACGGAAGACCATTACATGAAATAGTTAGCAAACTAAAAGAAATAGGTGAACACAAACGACAAAATTACAATACAAACACTGTAATATATGGAAGCATAACCACTCAACTAATAATAGTGATAATAGTAGCAATTATCATCATAAAAATGAAATGTCTAAGGAATTGGAATTGCCCAAAGGAAGCGCAGAAACTCATCGCCAATGATAAACATCAAAAGACAAAAGATCGAGACAAAACATGAGGAATTTGAACTCGAAGATGTCTCAAGTACCAATAAATACCACGAAACCCTACAGTTAGGCCGCGAGAACCCTAGAACAAAAACCCAATTGACCCCAAAGAAACTCTCGTTACCCAAACAGGAAGCAGAGTACTCGTGAATGAATGAAATTAAAATTTTGAATTTCCAGGAAGCTTGTACATAGCAAAACAATGCCTAACCAACCTTTTTAACACAGTCAATGTTAATCTATTTGCAGAGAATGGATTACAATATGGACTTTAGACAAAGAACGACCCTCTCGGTGTTCTGTGACATAGACATACCATTATCGAGCATAATAAAGGAATTCAAAAAAAGTAGGAGAACCCCAGAACGTACAAGTAGAAAAGCACAGATCCGAGCGAGAGACCAAGAAAATAACACTTTCCTTCAACACGGGAAGAGAAAGACAAAAGGCATATGAACTTAGATCCGTACTATCACAACAAAATAGACTAAAAAGGAATGACAGGAGATCAGCACCATACCAAATACCCATAATAACCACAGGACCAAAAACAGCAACCGGAGACTTGATAGACCTCACTCCAAAGGAAGAACCAGCAATCAGATCTGAAGTTCATGTAGTCAACCAACAAGGGACACCACAACCAATTAGGAACAGACTGTTCTGCCTACTCCCTTGGGACGGAAACGATAGAGAAAAAGACGAGATGTTCTTCAGACACTTCGCCCAATTCGGAACACTAGCATACTACGAAACAGTCAGAGACAAAAAGGGACGCCTATCTTACGGGTACGTACAGTATTTCACGGAAGAAGATGCCAGAGTCGCCAAAGAGGAGAGTGAACCAATGTACAAAGCAACATTTGCGGAACCACGCAGACTACCACGCGCAGCGCAAGGAACTGCAAATGCTAAGTTCCACGAAAAATGCAAGAAAATGATAGAACCAGAAGTATACAATTTACATGAAATAACATGCAAGAAGCAAATAGCTTGGGCCCAAAACAATGCCAGCCAGGACCCACTGAGCAAACTACAGCCACTACAGGAAACAATTATGGAATTAAAAGAAAAAATAGCAAAACTGGAGAACCAAAGAGAAGACAACCAACATCTACCAACACCCAGGACAAATAGAGTGAGCCAAGAAAGACCCAAGACCCCAAAAACCACCCTCACTGACCTAGATGAAGATGATAGCAATATGAGCATAGAATAAGACAGACAAATTTACATTTTGCGACCGTGTTATATAACCATAATAAACAATAGTCAGAACCAATGACCCTGTATGAACGAATGAATGAATGAAAATACATTGCATAAATTAAACAACCAAACACACAAAATATAATTATCATACCATAACCTTTGTACCACCTTTTTCAGAAATGGACCAATTACTCCAAAACGTCATTGCCTCAATGGTCTATAGTGAAGCCCTAAAAATAGTAAGGATAGAGCTCAACCAAGCATCAGAGCTACCAGCAGTCCTGAATATGCTGGACAAATATGGACCCTATACCATGACGGAGTTTCGTCTCAGTCACACAGGACCACAGCCCGATGCAGCTTCAGTAACAATCAAATACATGACAAGAACAGACGCAGAAAGACTAATGACTGACTATGACGGACATCTGGACAGCATATCACTAAACGGTAGCTTTGAGAATGACAATGAAGACAACGGAAACGCCAACAGTGACCTCAATGACGACAACAACGTAACCGAAGACAACCTGACAAACAACGACGTACGCAACAATACAATCAATGACGAGAACGGTAACGGAAACAATGACAACACAGCGGACAACGACAACAAAGACACACACAACAACAGTTACCACTTGCGATACAGTCCACAAGACAATGTTGAGATAGTAAAAGTGAACCTAACGGACTCCCACACAATTACAGCCACATACAAAGGCACGACAATAGACGCAGAAGCATTGTTTAGGCAGCATGGACCCTGCAACACCGAAACCCAACAAACCGCAGCAAGAGACATCAAATTAATAGTAGTGAGATATCAAATGAAGAATCATGCACTCAAAGTCATCAACAAATACAAACAGTACATAGGAGAGACAAATGAAGACCAACAAAGACCGCAACTGGGCAATCAACCAAATAACTCGACAATTAGACAGCTCGATCAGACGACCAGCCAACCAACCAGCTCGACACAACGTACACCATCAAACGACACCATATGTGTACGAGCACCGCTGAAGATGAACAAAGAACAACTGACGGAAGTATTCACAGCCTTCGGTGAAATAATAGATGTAAGGCAACTAAAATCAACAAGTGACATGGATAAATGCCTAACCTTCATACAGTACGAGGACCACGACAGCGCAAGAAGAGCAATAGTGGAGTGCGACAAGGCGTACTCAGCAAGACCAGCTTTCAATAGACGACAGACGCCACAAGAACCACCGACACCAAAAGTAGAACAAACACTGCAAGCACCACCATCAGTACCACAGGCACAAACAGCAGATCCATCACCAGCACCAAAAGAACAAGAAGAGAGCCAGGCATGAAAGGCACAAGCACAGGAAACTCAAACAGAAGAAGAACCTTGGACTTTAGACCGGGCAATAACACGAAACTGTACATCATAGCCCCAAAAGATGTGACACAGAAAGATCTCGAAAGAGACTTCAAAATTTTTGGACCAACGATCAAAATAGACTTGACAAAGGGGATTAGAGACAATAACAAACAAGTTGGATACGCTGTATACAAAAACAAGATAGACGCAATCGACGCAATAGTAAACGGACCGCCAAAATACGAGATCAGCTGGAAGAGGACAAGAAAAACAGAAGAAACAAAGATGCACTTTTTGTGCGGGGACCAAATTCCTCTGCAGATATTTGATGACCATGCACAAACATGTTCATTGAAAAAGAGACTGATAAAGGAGAAACCAGGAACTTTAAAACAGCAAGGAACATCAGCACCAACACAAGCAGAACCACAACAAAAAACAGTCGCTGTAGAACCAGCAAATTCAGGACCCTGCACCAGTCAACAGGCAAATGAGAGAGAAGGAGTAAAAAGGCAACAAAGAGAAGAAGCAACAATATCAGCACATAAAGCCCTGTATTTGGACCAAACTTCTTCAGATGAGGAAGACATAGACGAGGACGGAGAATGCGAACAAGAGACAGGAACAGCAACGGACCAAGCACAACACGAAGTACAATACATGACAGAACAAAGCGAAGAAAACACTAGGCTTAAGAAGATCTTAGATGTAAGTTTCTGATAACACTACCATGACGCTAGGTTTAAGTTAGACTTAAGAGACCAGAGTGTTCCAAAAGGTTTTGCCAATAAACAGCGCAAAATGAAATAATGGACCAAAGTTACCACTAATGTATAATAAAAATAATAATATTGTTTTGTACCACCTTTCATAAAAAAAAAGAAGAGAACATTTTCTTTCACTGACCAGTTGACCTACATCCAAACAATGTACCTTAACATAATATAAATATCGAATTATAGGAACTAACACCATATATAACACAAACGAAAGCGGATCTATTCACTAACACAATGAGCCATAATAATTAAATATAAGCTACTAACAAATAACAATAAGCATGCAAGGAATATACAGTAGCAGGCTAGAGCAAAATAAACTAAAAATAGATATCACTAACATAGGATGGTATACGACAATATAGAAAATTTACATTATACAGGACCACAGAGGACAAAATGTGTGACACCAGAGCAGAGTCGAAGCGGATGTTGCAAGGCAAAACAAAAAAATATATATATAAAATAGGCATCCATTACGATCCATCCACACCGATAATCCTAAAACAAGCTAATATGACAAGGGCTTAGATAAAAAGAGACAATAATGAAAGCCAATCTGCCGATCGAGCACCAATAGCTTCCAATATTTTTTTTTTAAATAAAGCTGACCCAACCAGTAGCAATGCACATGAATGTCATGCACATTCACAAGAGAGCAGTAGCTCTCGTACACGCTCGACAAATCAGACCACGATCTGAAGGAAATAGACAATTGATCAGACCAATAAACTAAATCGTAGGCACATATATATATATATATATATATATATATATATATATAAATTGTAACGAGCGCTTGAATTTCCCGCGCGTTCGTTAGTCGCGCGAGGCGGAGCTGTCGGCGCGTATGCTAGCAGACGACGTCGGCGGCCGACGTCGACAGGGTTAGGTACGCGCGCGCGAGAAAGCGAAGGAGAGACTCGAGTTCGCTTCGGCCGGATCAACATCGGCAAAATACCGCTAATAGTCCGCGGATCCTCTACCGCACCTGGCGTACACCGGGACTCACCGATCACGTCATCACCTGGAGGGACGCCTCCAGACCTGAGTACGAGCGGCCCGGATTCCCGTGGAGTGCCGTAAGGAACGTGAGGGCGAGTTAGCCATCGGCGAACCAGCGACCGAGTAAGTTGCGTTTTGTATTAGCTTCCGCGCGAAGCTGCCGCAGGTCTGGACTCGCTGCCACCGAGTCCTCGACCCGGCTTCGTGCGTGACATTGTGCGCGATCCTCTCGCCATCGCGCGGGCGAACTTTGTACACCAATTTGTATCATTCGTAGAGTCAATATATCTTTCCTTTAACGTTATCCTCAGTGTATTCATTTGTGTTTTCCCGAGTACCCTCCCGCTGGTAGACTCACGGTTACGCGGATAAGCGTGGTACCCCGGGCGTACCACGCATTTAACGGAAGTTGGCAGGCAATGCACGGGTGATAGTGATTGCACTACGCGGCTAACGTCCGCGCACTATCATCACGCCGATCATCGAGGAACCAGCCAGACGCTACAACGTTCACTGTGTGTTGACGTGCGGCATTTCCGCGACCGCACGGCATTGTCAAGTCCACCCCGTTACAAAATATATATATATATATATACATATATATATATCGGCAATGTGTTGTCAGTAGAAATAACTTGGGAAAATGAGGAGTGTTGAAAATATCATGCAACGTGATATTTCAATTTTTTCTAAACTTTTTAGTTCTTTAACCCAATTTAAAAATCTATTTTTAATATTTTCATTGACCTCCTCATCCCACGATACTTTAGTTGCCCATGCTTCCTGCAATAAAATTTTCGGGCCAAGTAAGACCGGNTGACAGGATATTCCTTTTAGTGATTTTTACAAATTCCAACTTTTCTAAATTCGAGACGTTAAGTAATAAAGAATCTCGCTGCTTGTCCCATAATAAACCGAGAACCCCAGTTTGAGTCTGCGAACTGCCATCATCAGTGTACTCCCAACCGCGCAAATCAAACTTACCCATCTCCATCACTGTCCTAGCATCGCGTATAAAACTATTTAAATCGCTTACATTATTTACGCTAGCAACGCAATTGTCCACATAAAAACTGTGCTTTAGTTTTAATACATTCGCATAAACCTTATTATCTATATCATTCATTTGCTCCCTTGAATTTAAATAATTGTCTAAATGAAAATTAATCGTAGCACCTAAAATAAATGGACTGCTACATACGCCAAAAACTACTCTACAGTGTCTATAAATAATTAAATTACCCTGAGCGTCGTACCATAAAAAGTTAACTCTGCAGTCCCTGCCGTTACGTTGTCCAACAGGACGTTCAGCGAGTTTAGCGCCTTTGTGAATGCTGTACGCAAACTCGTTCTCTTCTTTTTCAGCTGCTTCATTTTTCGTGATATAATAAACTTTCACTAGTCACTAAACACAACTCTTTACACTACACTCAAGTCCTGTCACGGTCGCCAGATGTTTTGTCAGTAGAAATAACTTGGGAAAATGAGGTGTGTTTATATTATAAGTTTATTGATAAATGAAAAAGGAGACTTATACAACCGGAGACATCGAGCGTTACACTCCAACTCTACGATCTTACTCGCTTCGATGCTCACTCAACACTGACTATTTTTCGGCTGTTTTCACACAGCCAAGATGACGCTTTTCCTCCCACTACTCTCATCGTCGCTACCTTTTCTCAGGTAGAGACAAAGGTCCCATCTTTAATTGCTACCTATAGTGAAAGGCCCTATCATAAACGACCCTATCCTTAATGACCTTATCATAAATGAACCTACAATAAAACGTGCTTTCGATGTCTATTGGAGGATTTGGAAATTCCCAGTCCTCTTAATGACGCGTTTATGGTTTTCCAGTACATACTATATTTTTCTATTGCTGCTAACACAACAGGCAAATAGAGGCAGCTAAGGAGGACTTGCAAAAGCTTGATCCAACCCAGAAGATCCATCGACTTTCCCAAAATACCTTAACCAGCACAGCATCCGAATTACCCCTTAAACTATCGCTGTTACTTCAAAAAGGAAAATAAAAAAAAAAGAGATAAAAGTGTCCAGTAACAAGCAACATTCAGCTTTGGTTTGCCACCGTGTCACACAGTCAGACCACTCACCCGTAAGGATAAGTGTTTGTCGGGGACGACAAACGTTTTGAAGGGGGGGGGGGAGGATGTTAAGTGACGAAGTTTCTGGGTAATTATACGGAAACATCTGTTAAAAAATTACACCAAGCCAGTAAGAAAAATCCAGAAACTTCGATACGTAACTAAGCCCCGAAGGAATGTACCCGAAACCAAAACAAACTTCTCCTCCCTCGGCTGAAGCGCGCGTGCACAGCCGACGCTGAAGTTTAGCCGTTGACCACAGTACTAGACCCATAAGGCCTAATGCGTAAGACAAAGAGCGCGGCTAGGCTGAAGTAAGAAGAGAGGAGAAGTAAGGACCCCGCGTGGGAGAAAGCTTCGACTCTGTCTGTAACGACACCTCCCCCGCAAACTTCATTCCTGTGTGTGCGCTCCTCCAAGTAGGACGTATTTTTCGAGTGTGTTTGAATGTGTTTGAATTTGAGTTTAACATTGAGTTTAGTTTTCAGTATAGTTTTGAGTCCACATATTAAGTCCATATTATTAAAAATAAAATATAAAAGCAAATCAGAGTACGCATTTCGAATTTAGAATAACACACCCAGTATACTACCCACACCTTTTCGCAATCGTCAACTGTTTTTAGAAACTTCGTCTTTGGGTATTGACATCTCTAGAGGTATTGCCTGTGTACCTTCGCATCCCCCAGTATCAACAAAAGAAAAGTAAGTGCATTTTTCCTAATAAATGTCATTATCCAACCAGAGTCACACGCTGTCTTTCCTGTACGGGAAAACGACCGAGCAAATTCCCAGGTAATTATTATAGAGTTTGGAAGGGGAACTAGCCCATCCTAACAAAATTGGTGGAGGAGCTGGGATTTGCTCAGCCTTGACAGTATTGTGACATTGGTTGCGTGTTCTTTCATATAGAATTTATGATGCAATTGTGTGAGTGCATAGACAAAGAAAAAAAGACCCAGTACAAAGAGCGCGCAGTCGCCGATAATATTTAAAATTCGAGACGCCCGCGCAAGCACACAAAGACGCCATGACGTCACGGTAGCCACACATCGGGTGAGACGCGCGGAAAAGCCCGTAATTTTGTAATAGATGTAAAATCTTATCGTAACTTTTACAATTAGCAAGTTCGGACGTTTTACTAATTAAAAATTATTGAGAGCGGACATTAGGAGAGGTACCCAAATAAAACAAAACACAACAATTTACACAATATCTTATCTCACTCCAATAATTTTCACACACCCAACATACCAGCAGTTTGACGAGTCCTGCCAAATCTACACAACATACACATAAAGTTTCATTATAGAGGCACGCAGAGTATAGAGTTTTGGCAAGGGGAACTAGCCCATCCTAGACAGTTTCGTTTGTCGATTTTTTTATATATTATGTCTGAGATATAATTTAACGCATCCGTGTGCCTCATTTTAACAAACCAAATTGTTTTTCCGATATGATATTGCATTCGCATTAGAAATAGATACAACCTATTTATACAAGATTTTCTCAAATATTCTTTGCTAGCTCGATATAGTGATATCGGCCTATAGTTAGAGAGGTTGTAGAGTCATGCACGACCTGTCCCCAGCTTGTAATAGAACTATGTCAGCTTTGTTTTAGAGCAGGATGCCAGGAGGCTTGTTGTATAGACGTATTAAAAATATGTTCTAAATGGTTTATCTATATATTACTAGAGAATTGATCGTTTTGCATTGATATTAGTCAACACCTCCAGTCTTGTTTTTCAATAGTATCTATAGTTATTTCGAATCTCAACACAATTGGTAGGATAATATAAAGATTGATTTCTATTTTTATCTGTAATGTTATGGTTGATCTGTATCTGTATTAGGGATTTGTTTACTCAAGTCTAATCCTATTTTGAAAAAATAATCATTCATGTGGTTAGCTATAAATAATTCGTCTTCAATTTTTTGGCTGTTTATAACTAAGTAATCAGGTGACTTGTTTTGTTACATATTTTGATTAAGTTTAGTATTAATAGTATTCCATAGCTGTCTTTGATTGTTACTAATTTTTTTTATTTCATTATTCTCAAATTTGTATTTCGCATCTTTAATGACTCTATTTAAAATTTTTTCGTAATTTTTATATTCATTTTTTAATTCCAAATTAGCTGGGTTCAATTTCCACAATTTATACAAATTTTCTTTAGTTTGACACGAGACTTGGATTGCTTTAGTTATCCACTTTTTTCTTGGCAGTGCTTCTTTATTTTTTTTCTTTAATTTTTTGGAATATGTAGCTAACTCAAGACAACTATGTATCATTTGAATAAGTTCATTTACTGCATCATTTGGATCCTGTTTTACTGGATCCTGTTTTTTTTCCTTACAATCTAATGTTTTATGATCACCAGCACACTTTAGGCAAACAGCTTTATTTGTACACTTCCTACCGTTGTGGCCAAATCTGCTACAGTTGAAGCATGGTTTAACATTACAATAATCATATACTCTGCAGTTCTGGTATCCTACAAAAAGTCTATTCTTGTTTTCTCTAATGTGTTGGTATAACTCAGCAGGAACTTCCAATATCACAGACTGCGATCCAGTTTTACTGTTCTCGTAGGAATTCAAAACAACACTTTTTTTTTGAAAGCACCAAAGTTCCTTTCATTGATGTCTAGTTCAATACTAGCATTGTCCATTTTTTCCAGGTTATTTAATCCTACAACTTTAACTTTAGGATTTATAACTTGTTCTTTATTTACATCACATACCTCAGCAAGTTTACTTTTTAGTAATTTATGTGCTTTGGTGACACTTTCCTCATTCAGTAAGTTTATGACTATTTTATCTTGTTTCTTGATAACCTTCTTCGTTTGTATTGATTTATCCTTTATCAAATAGTGAGATGCCTTTTTGTTTAATTCATCAATACTCTCATCATCTTTTTTTTAATATAATATTAGGAACACGTTTTGTCTTTAGGATAGTTTTGGTACTTGATATAGCTTCAGCAAAAGTTTTGCTTTTAATCGTCGGTATTTCATTTCTATTCTTATCTAATAACTCCTTTAATAATTGATTTTTATCTCTTAATTCTGTATTTATCTCCTTTAAAAAGGCATTTTCAAGTTTCAAGTTGGTATCCAATGATTCACTATTACTTTCTGTTGGAACATTTTGAAAGTCTTCTAGTATCTGTTTCCTAATTTCTTGTTTTTCAAAGTGCTTTACTTGAGCAATTACAATCCTCGCATCATTACTCAGCAATTTATTATCTACTTTTGAGGTTAGGTCTAGGTCCTCGTGTTCATGACAGACAAATAATACACACTACTACTTTAACTTTTTTATTTGGATGATTTTTATAAGTTTTGGTAGGATCACCACGCGGCAAGCCTCCGCTCGCCACGGCCATCACGGCCATCTTCTTATTGCGCAGAGATTTCCTACCTACAGTCCAGCCATCTCGAAAGCACTAAGGAAATTATTACGGAAGAGAACGAGTTGGATAAATCAGGAGAAGAAAGTTCGCATTATTACCCAAAACCAATTCCCCGAACATATTGTAGAACAAATCGCGTATTATTTAGTTTAAAATAAATACAAATTATATTACCCATATCTAAGTGTAAAATTTTGCGTATTACAAGTTATATTATCCTTATACTAATATAAATAAAAAATATATAAAAAATTATTATAATTAAACATTATTTAAGGATATTAATGATAATAACAAAATACAAAATTCCATTATTTTCTGCAAATATACTTATATGATTCTGCACCTTTATTTATTATATAAAATTATTACTAAACCTATAAAATGTTGCTAATTAATGAATTGCGAAATATCTAACGTTAAAACGGATGCGAACCATATTACTCATATATATACACATATGTGTTATAGACGCACATTCGTCGAAATTGTTAGTGAAAAATAATTAATTAATTACATATCATCTAGCTTCAAAATAAGCACAAAAGTCGGTTACCAATAGATGAACGCAATTGTTAAAATATTAATAAAGCTAAACTTAGGAAATCCCAATTAAGTGTAAAATTAGTCTATTGATTGACCTTCTCCATCCTTTTTTCCATAGTACGTGATGCTCAGTTACCGACAAAAATTAAGAAGGGCCAGGATGTCGATTACGCGAGGGAATAATGAAGAATCACGGAGACTATTGACGGAATTAGCACCATCCATGTTGCCGACAGAAATAGCTTTGATAGTTTATCAATGTATTCTAACGGACCAGACGGAACTCATAGAATATTGTCTCGACTCTTTATTTAAACCTCGATTTTTGCGACGTTGCACCTCGGGTGGTACTAACTTACTTCACCTTGCTGTAGAATCAGGGAATACTAAAAGCATCGAAATTCTGCTTAAAAGAGGAATTTATCATATCGATGCTACTGATAGTTGGAAACAACATGCGCTTTATATTTCGTATAGGATTAATGATTACGATAAAATGGTATTATTAATGTAATATGAGACAGAATTATACCCTTCGGGAAATTAGGTTCGGTATATAGATCAACGACATTTACCTGGAATCACTTCACAATTGATAATGCTTTGCTTAGCAAGAGAAGTTTCTGAAAAAAGGTTTGCGAATCCCGACGATGTACGGTCCCTTAAAGCATATCATTACGATTCATATCAACAATTCGAAAATTGCAAGTCCGAATGGCGAAAATTGGCGCAGACCCCTGCCAACACGCACGCACACACGCCGAGAACGCTGCTGCTACACACTCAAGAGCAAGCGAGTGATTGGGAGGGGGATCAGCGAATACAGCGCAGCGAGCGCTACTACATGTTTAGCGAGATCAGTATGTGTGTGTGTAGAAAAATATAGATGTATGCGGACTGAGAATTTCCTGACAATTGTAACATAATTGTAAGAGTGCGCACATTGGTACGAAGGAATGACAAATTATAAGTGTGAGACAGAAACAATTGTTAGAAAGAGAGCAAATCTAATGTAAAGTTTATAAGTCGCATTTGCGCATGCGTTAATTCTGACGCGAGTTGTCGCGGCGCTGCGCGCGGCGAGACTCGTTTACTTGTATCTGAGCCGTAGCCGTAACGATATCCTCTGTAGCCGATTCGAGATAGTTTTTCGGACGTTTTACAGGGAACGAGACCTCATCAAAACGAGAGGAAGGAAGTTTCTCTGGTGGAGTGTAATAGATACTGTAAGTTGTATAGAGTTTGTGTGCTGGTATTCCGTCCTTCCGCCGTATTCATATTTATTCCTAAATAAAGTGTTGTTCTATATCAAGGTGTATTCATCCCTGTTTCTTTCCTCGCGCACGCGTTTTCTTAGTGTTGAATCTCTTCGAGGAGAAAGAGTCTTTGTACAAGCCGGGAACCGTGAAGTCATATGATCTGGCGCCTTTAATAATAATTTGATCATATTTGCGTGTTTGTGTAATGAACGAGGTCCGCGCAAAGTCGCACATTTATTAAAATAAACACCTCGTTACAGTGGCTGCCCAAAGCGTGGGGCCCGATATTAAGTGAATAGTGCGCGAGTGAAACGAAAGGAGTGCGCGACATTTTTACCGCGAGGAAGATGACGCACGACCATCTTAAAAGACGCGGTCAGCGACTAGAAGAAGAGATGGAACAAGATTCGAGATATACTCCACCGCCTAGTGCTGAAAAGTGCCGCCTTCCCGCCGCAGCCTGGTCGCCCGCGTCGAAAACTCGTGTCGCAGCCACTGAAGAAACAGGAGAGGTCCAAGTGTTACCGCCAATAATAACAACAACAGGAGCAACAACAAAGGCAGAATGTCCAAACAACAGCGGCCTTCTACGCAAGCAGTCCCAGCCACGATAGCCGACCAGCCGACGAACAGTACTCCAAACTACGAGTGCAATCAGGGTGGCTGCGTCCCGCCACAGGGGCAACCTAATGCCCCTTAGACAAATATACAAACACAGCCACCGTCTAGACTAAACGATGCCACCGCCACGCCTGCCCGGCCGCCGAGACGCAATGGTGCCGGCGGGCCTATTACATTCGCAGGTGTTTGTTACCGTTGCCAGCAAGTGGGCCATCGAGCGTCAGAATGCCCAACAGTGGAGTGCTATATTTTCCACCAGTTTGGTCACATGTCGCTTAACTGCCCCTTCGTACTCGCGTGCCACTACAGTGCCAGGTTTGCGGCCAGTGACGGAGTCACATTTCAAAATTGTGGCAACTGCTTATCTATCAGAACCATGCTGGGAAGCGGCAATGCGGGGGTCAATTTGGGGCCGACCTCTCACCCCCCCCCCCCCCCCGCAACCTTGCAGTAATGGCCTCTTTGTGTAGTGTCAAGACCGCTAACCCTGCAACTCCATTGGCAGGGGTGGTCGCAGTCTTGGGAGGGGGAGGGGTAGTCGTCCTGGATCACAATATTCCGAGAAGAAGAAAGTAGAGAGTGAGAGAATACCACCGAAAGCCGACAGGAAGCCTCAGATAAGCAGCAATGGAGAAATTAATGGGCTTTTTAACATAGTTCAGGAAAAGTCGACAGTGACCACCTTAGTTCAAAGCTCGTCTAGTAGCGAGGATGACGCCGAAGAATATCGCCTATGGAAGGAGCAACTTGTAAACGATTATCGTGCCAGCCAAGTCACAGCTCAAGAGAAGCCGAATAACCAAGCACTATCGGGAACAGAGATGAGTAGCGAATCAGAGGAGTCATCACTTAGTGATGTGACTGAGTGTAAGGGAAGAGGCTTCTCCCTGGAACAAGAGGCATTGCAATCGAGAGACTCTGCTCTAAATCAAGTCATCCTGTTTTCACAAAGGTGCCTCGATAGGGTCAAACAGCGAGTTGCCAGTAGAGAAGAGGCAGTGAAACTAGTAGAAGGAGGAAAGAAGAAGTTAGACGAAGAGGAAAAGAAGAAGTTAGTCGATGAAGAGAAGGGCGAAGTCGAGTTGGAGAGGTCAGAGAAAGCAGAGAAGAAAATAACCTTCGATCTGGAATCGGTTCAGTCATTTCAGTCAGACGAGATAGACTTAGTGGAAGTCTCGGGAGTCTATACTGACATGCCAGCCCAAGCCATTAGAGAGAAAATTACCTAATTGTTAGAAGATGAAGAAGATGTCATGAAGTTATACAAAGTGAGTCGGCCCTGGAACAATTGAGCGAGATGGATGTAGTAGACGGTGAGATGACATTGTCGGAAGCCAAAGAAGTCGTAGAGGAGAGACAGCCGATGCCGCCAGACCCTCTTGTAACCAACTCATGTCAAAAGACGCCGATGTACGGTGAAACTGACTACTACGCAACTTCAGCCGCTGCCATGGCAGACAATCGAGACTACATTCAAGTAATGCTAAGCGGGACCACGTACCAAGCCCTTTTTGGCCCCGCGGCCGTAATTGCCCTAGTGGGATCAAAAGTCGCAGAGAAGTTCGAAAATCGACTTACTGCCGCTAAAGCATCGATCCAAACGGTCACGGGCGAGCTGTCACCCGTAATGGGCTACTCACCGCTGAGTTTCGAGTTAGAGGGCACTAGCGCCACTATAACCGCCCGAGCCGTTAAAGAAATTGGACACGACGTAGTACTGGGTAATGACTTTTGCGAAGCCTTTAAAATCGATACAGATCACAGGGGTTTGTGGCAAGTCAACCGAGGTGATTGGCAAAAATTCAACGACTAGAGCCCGTTGGATGGAGATAAAGTATTTGCGGAGTCTGCCGGAATCACTGAGTTGGACGAGGAGGAGCGAAAACAAGTTGAATACCTAGTACGCGGGATCATACCGCAGTACTCGCCGTATGTGCTGGGATAAATTCGCGATCACGAGAACAAGCTGTACCGTTAACCACGTGATGAAGTGAGGTCCACAGGAGTGAAGCCATGGTTTACCCTCGTGTAGCCACTAAAAATCGGAGCTTCGTTTAACGTGTCTCGCAAACAAAAAAAAAATCGAGGTCTACAAAAGGAAATTGATGATCGTGCTGAGAAAATTTTACCGCCAATAAATACTTTTTCCGTCGAATTCGTGACTGAGAGGCAACAAATGAATTATTATAGCCGGACTTAATTGTTTCCCGCCACACATGGATTTCGCCGATCGTAGAAAATAAATCCGCGAGCACGAGAGCAAACCGCACTATTAACCACGCGGCGAATTGGGGTTCTTAAAAGTGAACGCATGGTTTACCCTCATGTAGCCACCAATGATCGGAGCTTAGTTTAACGTGTCTCGCGTAATATTTTTGAAGATTACAATAACAAAAATTTAGTAACGATGCCGAGATAACTTACTACCAATAAATAATTTTCTTTTGTCATAATTAATGCAGTGTAAGAGGAAACTTTAAATTGAGTTCAAAATTGATTTTTTTTTGTGTGTTTATAGCCGATAAATAATTTTGTTTTGATTGGAAATTGTTGCCGAATGAGAAGAATAATTTTAATTGGAGAGAAAACAAATTTTTGAAAGTGTATAACTTTCTTACTACGGTGATACGAGTGAACCCCAACAAAATATTCTCAAAAAAAAATTATTGTCAAACTCCTCTTAGCTCCTGGTATGCGAGATTCAAAGACGAGTTTCTTCTAATAATATTATAAAGCGTTTCATCCTAGACTGTTGGACTGGACTCCTCAGTAAGGATCCAACAGTCCTCCTTAGACGCTCTGCTGCGAGATGTTTCTACAGCCCAATATATGTAGGAGTCCCTCGACTACTTCAGTTCTGGGAAGTAGTCAGCCTCCTACCGGCATTTCTTTCAACCGTATGCCGAATTTCAGAGTATATATCTAACACTCGTGAATTTACAGAGAAAAAAAAATTTTTTGAAAGTGTATAACTTTCTTACTCTTTCAAAAAAATGTTTTTTCTCTGTAAATTCACGAGTGTTAGATATATACTTTGTAATTTTAATTGGAGTTGAAAAAAAATAATTTTTTTGTCCATAGCCGTGTAGGTCGTCGATAGCGAAAATTCGCGTACCACGAGATTACTTTTTTCCAAGAATACGGGTCAAACAGTATTACGACAAACAGCACGGCCGACTTAGTGAATTGTTTAAGAGAATTCACTACCCCGCCGTCCCGCCGCTTACTCCCTTTGATTTGCATAAGTCAAAACGGTGTAATTCGTGGACCAGTGCACTACCGATACTAGACGATATAAAATAATATATATTTTCCCCATCTCCGATTATTTATTTAATTGATACTCTCATTATAATTTATTTTTTAAATTATATTTGCGGGGGAAGTGGTCCTCAGCGTGAAGTTATCCCTCGGTAGCAATTTAGGAAGGGTTGACGGTTGCTATTGGTCGGCTTAAATAACACGTACCACCGCGAAACACTCAACAATATTCCTGACAAAAAATTCCAAAAAGCACAAAAACATCCTACGACAGATAATATTATAGAGTCGAATTGCGAAAAATGGTTCAAAAACTTATGGGACACAGAAATACCGATGAATGTCAAAGCTGTAACGTCATTAGGCATGAAATTTAATCCTAAGAGCGATCTTGACGAAACAAAAATCATAGAATGTATAAAAAATATAGAAAACCTCATTCTTTTTAATAATCTACGAGAAAACACTGCAAACGACATACGTAACATCTTAATCACAAAAATCACACAACACAGGCACGAAACCAAACACACAAAGATAGAAGACATGATTTTTGAAAATAAATTGAAAGAAACAAAAGAGTTTATCAAAAATAACCAAAACATAATCATTACTATCACCGATAAGGGCAATGTGACTGTTGCAATGAATAGATCCGACTACACTGACATGATGGAAAAGCACTTATCTGATAGGAACACATACACATTAATCGCAAAAAAACCCTCCAGCAAAAATACAAAATAAAGTCAAGAAACTCATAAACAATTGAATGACAACGGCTTTTTCGGTAGAAAATATAGAAAAACAAAGCTCACTCAAACAGACACATCTCTGCCTAGGTGCTACGGTCTACCTAAAATACATAAAGAAAATATCTCATTACGCCCCATAATATCTACAATAGGCTCACCAACGTATTTTCTATCAAAAAACCTCTTTAAAATCTTACAAAATAGCATAAAAAACCGGCTTCTTATGTTGAAAACTGATATGACTTCATAGGAAAAATCACGAATATCTAAGTTCCACCGAACCATTGTTTAATCAGCCTCGACGTTACATCATTGTACACGAATATTGACAAAGCGCTAGTCAAGAGTAGCATAGAAAAAAGATATGTACAAAATGCACAAAAATCAGAAATACCGCTGAACGAAATCTTATTGGCATGTGAATTACTTATGGAGAGCACATATTTTCAATTCAATGGAAAATTTTATAAACAACTATTCGGTACACCAATGGGCTCTCCGATCTCGGGATTTTTCGCTGACATAGTCATGGATGATCTTGAGACGGAATGCCTATCAAGATTATCTTTCAAACCAAGTTTTTTCTATCGTTACGTTGACGATATAATCACATGCATACCGAGAGACAAAATTAACGAAACTCTAGATATTTTTAACTCTTACAATAACAGACTACAATTCACACATGAAATAGAAATTAATAACTCCATAAGTTTTTTAGATGTCTTAGTAATAAAAGAAAACGATAATGTAATTACCGACTGGTACACAAAGCCGACTTTCTCTGGTAGATTTCTAAATTATAAGTCGCAACACCCGTGATCACAAACAATCGCGATGGTTTACAATGTCATCGATAGAGCGATCAAATTGTCAAATAAGAAATTCCATAATAAGAACATAAGCATTGTCAAAAAACTATTGCACGAGAACAGTTACCCGCCGGCTTTCGTGAACAAATATTTGCGAAAACGACTAGCCACAATTACATCTAATACACCAAAACAAATAACAAACCGCAATGAAAAACGAAACATTGTAAGCCTACCTTATATTAGCGGTTTTTACGAGCAAACCAGTCATGCATTTAAAACTAAAAATATTGAAACTATACCTAAAATAAACAGCTACATGAAAAGAATTATCATCAAGGGTAAAGATAAGATTTCAAAAAACAACGAAAATAATGTAGTCTATAAACTCGAATGCAATGACTGCTCTGCAACGTATGTAGGCCAAACAAAACAAAATGTATGTATACGCATCAACGAACACAAAAAAAACAAAAAATAGCGTAATATCCGATCATGTAAAAAATAATAACCACACTTTCAATTTTGAAAATTATAAAATCAAAGATAAAGAAACAAATTTAAATAAACGATTAATATCCGAAATGATGCACATACATCTACAAGAAAACGGTGTGAATAAAAAAGAAGATACACAGCACCTAAGCTCTGTGTACACACACCTAATACATCAACTAAAAACAACAACACACATGACTCATACACCTCCGATATCATAATAGAAAAAAGACATTCAACGCACGCTCGCTTACTCGCTCTCCGATTGCGCTAGTTGTAAAAACATCTCGAACAATGTAAAATCGCATCGGACCAACACGCCGCTCTCTGATGATCTCTGAAAATCACAGAGAAGCGAGCTTCTCGATCCTTCCTTACTGTCAGCTGTAGGCACATATGAGCAGCGACGCTCACGTCACTAGCGAATCATGTCAACAAACCGATCGCAACTCTCGCCGTCCCGCGCAGAGTATAAAAGCAGCGCGGATATCCAACTCTTGCGAATTCGCCTCGAGTAGCTGAGAGAGACACAACGACCACACGCTCTCTCCCCGCCGCCGCCGCTGGCGCTCGGCGGGGAAAACGCAGCATCGAACTTTCCATCAACGAGCCTGTCGAGTCCGAAAATTCTTGTAAGCACCTCATATGTCACACAGTCTGAATAATTTTTGTACTTTTAAATTTTGCTAACAATAAACCGAATTTCTTCTCAGTTCTCCTGATGAGGGCGACATTGTTCGCCGAAACGTTGAAAGAAAAAATGAATTAACTTGTTTTTTCTTTCGAAACACTTTTACCTGCCTCGGAGAGACCGATAGCAACCGTTAACCCTTCCTAATTTTTGTTTATATTGTATAAATATTATTTTGTCATAAATATATATATCGAAATTTCTGGATTAGAAATCGTATACTCTCGCTGGTTGAACAAAAGTTTTGCGTGCCCCAA
Organism: Pteromalus puparum; assembly: GCA_012977825.3. Lineage (NCBI taxonomy): Eukaryota > Metazoa > Arthropoda > Insecta > Hymenoptera > Pteromalidae > Pteromalus > Pteromalus puparum. Next base: position 21,669,842 of record CM053168.1, on the reverse strand, counting down.
ACTTGCACCTTTTGAGCCGGTTAACAGTAGTACGGTCGATTCGGGCACAGTTACTCGCAAAGGTTTTGTTGTCATTACAGATAAATAAATTTTACTGTGACTTCAACGGTCGAATTCGAGTGAAGAAGCCCTCAATACCCCCTTTATCGAGTAATTAAAATCAGCCATTGAGAGTAATAGACTGTATTGAAAAAGGGGGGACCAAACCCGACGAGGAAAACAGAGCTAAAACGGGTGAAGCCTTGAGAAATTTTAGCCTAAGCCAAAGAGGAGCTACTAGGTTAATCAAGACTTTTCCGAGTAAGAGTTCCCTTTTTCCGCCGACAGTGCATTACGCCTACCCTTATTGAAATCTTTCCGCCTTACGATTCCGGTCAGCATGATTGCTAATTCCAATACTACAAAGGTGGAGAAGCATCGAACTATAATGGATAGTTTGATAAAGGATCGAGAAGTGCGAAGTTAGGCGCACGAGATATGAAAGTACGAAAAAGAGTCGAGAGAAGAAGAAGAGGCGAAGAAAAAGTGCAGCTGGAGCTGGATAATTGCGCGTGGTCGAGTGCTCGACTTGTGTTTTGCCTCGCCGCTGTCCCGCGCAGTACATCGAATCGGAATCCGGTTCGCGAAACAAAACCGCGTATCTTCCTTGACAAATTGAGTTGAGAGTCGAGAGCGCTCGTACTAGGACGCACACGAGTGCGGCTTTTTCGTATTTTGCATTCACTCGATGATCGCCAGTGGCCAATTCCGCGCGCATCTGACGGCCAATGACGGATGAAGACCGAGTAGGTTTTTTGACAGGTCCCGAACTTTTTTCGCGTCCGATTCAGTTCAACCTTCTGATCCTCGTCGAAGAGTACAAGTACAGTCGGATTCACTTCTCAAGATGTTTCTCGCTCGAGCGCAGCGAGAGGGACCTTTTTCAATTCTCGTCGGTTACAGTTGCGGAAACTACCCGCCACGAGTGTAAGATCAAGAGAAAAAAAGTTTACAGCGCGAACGGACGGTCGGAAAGCGTAACTAAAGTGAAGCTTTTAAGATCTCGTGTTGCGCGCATTTCGCAACATCAGAGAGTGCGCGCGCAACCGATCCCCGCGGATTACGGAAGCATATTTTTCAAATCTCGTGTATCGCTCCTCATTACCCCCAGCATATTAATGCTCGCGATCCTGGTGCCGTTAAAATATGTATTGCAAACGTCGCGCAAGAAACGCGATTCTTCGCTAATCAATACATAATAGAGGCTCATTGACCCGCTCGACTTTCTAATGGTCTGCCATCCGCGAGAGAAAAGAAGATGACGACACCGAGGAGGCTTTTGCACTCTCGGCAGTGGCGGCGGCAGCGTGACGTGAAAGGCAAAAAGCCCCGGGAAAAAGGGATTTCGACCGCTCTGTTTTACGAGAACGAGAGCGAGAGAGTATAAGAAAGAAAGAAAGTAGCAGTGTCGTCGTCGTTGCTTGCTTGCGCGCTCGCGACAAGAGGGAAAAAGTAGCAGGTCGCAACAAGGTATTCAAGTGTTCTTCTTTAAACACGGCTCACCTTTAACGCTACTCTTTCTCTGTATAAACCGCGAGGTAGAAACCCTCTTCATGAAGCTCTCGCCGCAGCAGCAGAGGGAAGCCGCCGATGTACTGTGTAAGTAGATTGCATGGGTCGTTGACTTTTCTGCGGGCTTTTGGTTTTTCGAAGGGGTTTGATGCACATACTGAGATTCTTTGTCGGTCTAAGGGAGTTATATGGCTCGATTTCCTCAAGAAGTTTTGCACACACCAGTATAGTGGTGCTGGTGCATAACATAGTTTTTCTTCAGACCCACTGGCATTGCATCTATATAAGGTCGTGCGCACGCGACTCGGCGACATTACCGTTTCTTCGAGTTTACTCGTACTCGTTACATCTAGACTCTGCACTGTGAGAGAGACATCCTAATTTACGGAATCGGTGAACTACATACGTCAGAGAATAATATTGCTGGATATGTGCGACCAACTCATTTATATTCCACGTGAAATTCCCAACGCGATAGATGATACCGACAGGATGGGTTATAGGTAATTTAAACTATACCTCTATATGATTACACAATTAATTACAAAATCACGTCATAACTAACTCGACATTTCTTCTGTTGATCAAGCAGGTTTTAAGATGTAAGATTACAAAGCTTTGAGGAGTGGCCGTCAGAACACGTGCGACCAGCGGACTTGGCAGCTGCAGGTTTCTACTTCACCAAAAAAATAGACAGGGTGTCTTCAAATTTTCTACGGAGATCTGCTGCTGGGTGCAGGGAGATGATCCTATGACCGAACACCTGCGTTGGGGTGGTCGATGTCGTTTTATCAGAAAATTATCCTGCGGTAACGTGCCCATCGGTGCCAATGCAGACATGATCCCTAAACCTCGTCCACGTTTCAGTCCACGTAATGTTTCAGGAGAAAAGGCCACTTCCAAGTTGTGTTGAACAAGTAGAAAAACGGACTAACAGCGTGGAATGCACGGTTCTGATGCAACGAACGAATGCAGAATCACAAACACCCAAACCTCAACAGCTAAGCGATAAAAAATCTATCGACTATGCATTTGTTTGCAAGATCTGCTACATCGAGGAGCTCGGGGTGGTATTCCTACCATGTGGCCATATAACGACCGGTGTCAAATGTGCCTCGAGTATGACAACGTGTGCTATTTGTCGTCAACCATTTTCTATGACCGTGCGCGTCTTCTTCTAGTGTGTCAGATATCGCAAGTATATATAAAAAAGCTTCAACATTAAATACATTATGGCTTACTTCGACACGCAATTTAATGTACATTACATTAAAATGAATGTACATGAAATTTAATAAAAATTTATATTAAATTTACGAGCGAGTCATTGTTGCCTCGCGCGTAAAGCACTATTCGATTCACAGAATCTATTAAAAAATTCATAACGTACAATCCCGCCGCAGTCAAGCAACACGGTTTTTTTTTTAAAATAATTCGATATCTAAACCGAGTTTTTTCGCCGTCGCCATTGATGAGTCACCATCTTGTGCGGTAAGAGGTTTTGAGAATGCTGACGAAGCAGCCGTCGTCGTCAACAGTAGCAGCAGCATGCTAACAACGGCAACGTCGGAATCATCCACTGCCGCCGCCGCCGCCGCCGCCGCCGTCGCTGATGAGTCATCAGTGTGCGCGGTGTAGTTGATGCACTGAACTGGCAGTTGCAAGCATGCTCTCGTCACGCGAGGGTGCAATTTTTTTTTTATGCATCGCTCTGTTGCAGTGCGACTCGGTTTTTTTCGAGTCGCCTTAGTGCGGGTGTGCGAGCGAATCGGGTGCGACCATGGAGCCCGCGTGTGCGAGGATAATGTGCCTCATAACGCGAGGTTTATTTTTTACGCACGCGCAACTAGTGCATTTTTTCTGGTACTTTTGTGCGGTGTGTGTGTGTGTGTGTGGTGTATGTGTGTGGAGTGTGTGGTGTGTGTGTGTGTGTGTGTGTGTGTGTGTGTGTGTGGAAATTCCCTACTCTCCGGGGCCCCCCGACCCCCCACCACCACTTCCCCTATCGAAATCGATTCCCCCACTCCCTGGACTATGGTGCGTCTTGTGTGTGTGGAGTGTGTGGTGTGTTTGCGGTGTGTGTGTATGTATGGAAATTCCCTACTCTCCGGGGCCCCCGACCCCCCACCACCACCACTCCCCCCTATCGAAATCAATTCCCCCACTCCCCAGACTATGGCGCGTCAGACAGACATCTCACCATGGGCAGGTGGTGGGGGTTTGTTTTGACGTGCCATAGTCCGGGGTATACTACTAACGTTATAGAATATAAATATATACAAGCAAAAAAATTAATTAATAAAAGAAAGAATGTAAATAATTGTATATAATTATTCGAAAGGTTAAAATGGAGAATTTAATATAACTTTTTAATAGTTCAATTTATACATTTTAATTGTAAAGATAAATACTATCGAAATTAATAAGTTAATAAAACCAAAAAATGTAGATACAAAATTATATAAATTTAAAATATATGATCAGTAGTTAAAGCTTTCTGATATTGATATTCCATCGGATGTTATAGACGTAGTTTCTATGGGTCACAACTTTAATAGTAAGTCTAAGTTTTCTAAAAAAGATATTTTAACAACTATTAAAAATTTCGAAAGTAAGATGAATCAATTTGATACTGATGTTGCTTACGATTTGAGATTAAGTTTAATCAAAAATATTGAATCTGTTATTAAACGTCCAACTATTAACGATAAACATGAGAAACAATTTTCTAGAAAACTATTAATCACTAAAGAATTTTGTAAAAGAAACCAATCAGTCTTTATTACTCGTGCTGACAAGGGCAATTTGACTGTGTGTTTAAATGTTGATGATTATAAGTCTAAGATGAATGATGATGAAAATATGTAGATACAAAATGATATAAATTTAAAATATAGATTAGATAACTAATACCTTTTGAAACTCATAGACGATCCGAGATGCCTGGAAGACGACATTACCGACGAGCCGAGTCGCGAGAACGACACGTTGCCGAGGAGGGTTTTGTACAACCGGATCACGTCGTGATTCCCGCCGACTTTGTTCTGGGCGTCCCGCCATGACAGAGATCGGTGAACTGGGAGCCAGGAGAAGGATGAGACCACTCAGTTATGTCGAGAGCTGCTGGCCCAGGCAGCGGTGCGACGTCAGAAGAGAGAAGAAGAGGAGAAAAGGCGTCGAGAGGGCGAAGAGAGCGATTGAGCCATGGACGCCGCTGCGGAAAAATGGGCGGTCCGCATGGAGGGCGGAGACGCAGTTGGAACCCCTGTCCCTTCTGGAGAGATGGCCCAGGAGAAGGAGGATGCACTGCTGCGGACCGGATCGGACGATGAGGTCGGACACAGTCTGTCGAGGCAGAGCACGTTTAAAGAAAAGTTGCGGTCCTCGTCGCCCGGTCTAGTCTTGGCAGTGGCCCTTCCTCAGCAGAAAGTACAGCAAGTCGACCAGACCAATGCACCGCTTAGAGATGCGACATCTGAGCCAAGCACCGGAACCACTCCCAAAATTCCGTCCCGAAATCTCACTGGATCGTCGCTTACGATCAGATCTTCCCCCTGGAGTCGCCTAGAGAGCATCGAGGAGATTTAGATTTAGATTTTAAATATTTTATTTATGTACATTATGTTGTACAAAATTATTAATGCTAGTAGTAAGTTCTATAGCTGGTCGTTAATGCTAGGGCGGAGAATGAGTGTGAAAAGTAATGAAGGCGAGATGGGTGACGAATGCTATTTGGTGATCTATGTACTCTCTTGTGCGAGGAAGTAGCGCTTAGCTTGCGTTTTGAACTGAGTGATGGATCTATTGTCACGAAGATGGGATGGTAAGGAGTTCCAGAGGTATGAGGCACTGATATGGAATGAGTTCCTCAGTGTCTCCGTGCCGAAGGGGGGGATATCCAGGGCAGTCACCTCACCCCTCACAGGACGGAGTGCGACGTGGAAGTCAAAGAAGGCCAAGATTTATTACGATGGTGTGGCAGTGTTGAAAAGTTTTCTGAGGAAACAGGCCGCAAAGTACTTCCTACGCCCGGCGGTGGTGAGCCATTGCAATTCACGTCTGTAGGGGGTGATGTGCTCGTCCCTCCTTACACCAAAGATGTAACGTATTCCTGTGTTCACCAGTCTCTGTAGTTTAGTGTCAAGTTCTTGAGTAAGGTCACAGTATACTAGAGAACAGTAGTCTATGATGGGGAACAGCAGTGCTTGCACGAGATGTTTGCGCAGCTCTTGGTTGGTGCTCTTTCTGAAGAAGTATAGCCTATACATTAGTGAATGAGCACGTTTACACAGTTGTGTGACGTGCTCTTTCCAGTTCAATTTAGAATCGAGCACCACTCCAAGACTTCGCACAGACGATTGGTATTCGACCCGGGCCCCCCCTATATTGATAGAGGTGTTAGCGACATTTGGTAAAGCGTTTATGTAGTGGGGGGAGCCCAGGACGATCGCCTGTGTTTTACGAACGTTTAGCTTTAGATGATTTTGTGCAGCCCAACCTGCAATCCTCTCGGCGTTAGTTGACATCTTCGTGGAACAAGAGTCGAGCTCCTCAAGGTGGCATTGGCTGTAGATTTGCAAGTCATCCGCGTAGATGAGATGTGATACATCGGGGTCCAGGCAGAAACTGATGTCATTGATGTACAGGGAGAATAGCAGAGGACCCAGGACAGATCCCTGCGGTACTCCCATGTTGAGAGGGCGAAAGGTGGAAAGCTCGCCGTCATCACCAAAGACTGCCTGTTTTCTGCCTGTGATATATGAGGCGACCCAGCGGATAACTTGCTTAGAGAAACAGAAATGTGTTAGCTTTCGGAGAAGCTTGACGTGGCATACAGTGTCAAAGGCTTTACTGAAATCGAAAAGAAGAAGAAGAGTTACCTTCTTGTTATTAATGCCACGCCTGACTTCATCCGTTAGCTTGAGTAGGCCAGACTGAGTGCTATGGCCAGTGCGAAAACCAGTTTGCAAATCGTCCAGAAAAAGCCTGGACTCAAGGTACTCAGAGATTTGCTTATGCACCAGCCACTCCAGCGCTTTTGACAGAAAGCATAGAAGAGAGATCGGACGGTAGTCAGTTAAGGATGTAGGAGAGCTGACTTTGTTTAGTGCATGCACCAATGACTTTTTCCAGTCAGAGGGAAAGCACGACTCGCTCAATGACAGGTTAAAAATATGACGAAGAATGGGAGCGAGTACTGGCAGGGCCTTGTGAATAACAACCTGTGGGATGCCGTCGCTACCTCTGGCCTGGGAGTCAAAGTGCGTTATTGCAGCTAAAACGTCCGATTCCGTAACCTCCCTAAAACTGAAATGTTCAGGGAAATTCAGACTCTCGAGGGTACGCAGATAATCCTCAACAGCAGGAGCTTGCGGGTTGTTGGAAATGCCGCTGAAATGCATATTGAGGTCTTCGTTTGAGAAGCGAGAAGGTGGTTTTAGCTTGGAAGATGTTATTCCAAGCTTCTCTAGCTCTCTCCAGATCTCGCCGACATCTGTCAGGGAGGACAGGCGTGAATGATAATAGTTCAGCCTAGCCTCCTCGACCTGTCTGTGAGCATCATCCCTAGCGAGTCTATAGAAAAATAGATCTAATGGGAGACGTGATCTGCGAAATCGCCTGTAAAGTCTGTCTCGTTCTTTCACAAGTCCACGAAGAGCCGTGGTGAACCACGGGTGGCGCTTCTGTCCAGGTGTCACTGTGCGTAATGGGGCGAGATGATTTACAGCGTTAGTTAAGTTGGTGTTGAGTACAGCAATGCATTCGTCGAGTGATGAAGTGGCGAGGGATGACCAGTCACATGCCCCGAGGTGGTTCCTCAGTTTCTCGGCGCAGATGCCTTTGTAGTTTCTGTAGGTGAAGGTTTTAGGTACGTGTCGTGGCATCTGTACGTCGAGAGTGGCCGTTATGAGGTCATGTCCGTTTATGAAGGGTGTGTCTGTCTTCCAGTGTTCAAGCAGGCGATCCTGCTCGTCTATCAAGCAGAGGTCCAGCCAGGTGTCGGATTCCTGCTTATGGTGCGTGGCGCCATAAGGAACCGACTGTAGGGAGTTCTCCTCTATGAAGGTTCTGATGAACTTAGCATCTTCGGAAGAGGAGAGTTGATCAGCGTTGAAATCGCCCATGATCAGCTTTTTAGAGTAGCAGTGCATAAGTGTAGAGAGTTTCTCTATAAAATCATTGCCCTGGATAAAAGGAGCATGTGGTGGACGATAAACAACGCCGATAAAGATGGGAGATACTCCCTTGGCAGAAATCTCGCAGAAGAGATACTCCGGCTTCCCCGGCCTGCCAGACCATGTACCGTCAGATGATGCAATGATGGTAGCAGTCAAAGTATTGTGTATGTAGAGGGCCACACCTCCACCATTTCTGTTTCTGTCCCGTCTATATAGTATGTAGTCGTCAAGTAAAGGGATTGTTTTAACCTTTTCGTCTAGCCAGGTTTCAGTCACAGCTATTACGTGAAAGGTGGGACGAGTGGACAAAAAGAGCCTAACCGCCTCAATGTGACCCGTGAGGGAGTTGGCATTGAAGTGGCAGGCCCTTAAACCCTTGGACAGAGTTACCTTGGAAGCTGATGAGGATGTGGCCGATGATGTTGTAGATGATGCTGATTGTGCTGATGGTGGTGCTGGTGGGACGAGATGAACTGTCTTCAGTGGTTTATGTTGTCCGGCGGCCACAGGGACAAAAAACTTGTCAGGTCTTCGTCGCTGGTGATGATGGTGGCCCTTTCCGTATCCTCCGTAGAACGGATGTAAACAGTTCCATCCCGTACATAGGTTCTGCAACCGTTCCTTCTCTTGGCCTCCAGTCTGGCCCTGACGCGAAGCTTATGAGTCTCTCGAGGAAGCAGCTCATTGATGTTCACTAGCCCTTGATGGTCTGGGGCTAGGGCCTTTGCTTCCTCGAGGATTCCAGCGTCTAACTCTGCTGTGTGGAGTTTGCCCTTTTTGATTTTCGCAATGATGGTCGAACGAACAAGGGCGTGGGACGACAGGGTGACAGCAATCGGTGGAGGTCTGCTGTCTGCAGCCGAGGTGGCAGTGGCTGCGTTAAGTCTTCCCATGACCCTTGCTCCTGCGATGTCCCTTCTGAGGACAGAAGGATCTAGGGCCGACAGCACAGAGAATGCCAGTAGGTCTAGGCGGGTCTCGCGTGTGTAGTATAGACCCGACAGTACCACGGTGTTGTTGTTGGCAGAGGTTTCCTGCTGTCGCTTTACCCTCTGCAGTTCACTGCGCAGACTGGCGATCTCCGCAGGGATGACAGTGGCAGGCGTGGCGGCAGTGTTGTTACTGTTGTTATTGTTGCCGTCCTTGGGCAGCGTAGGGAGAGGCCTCGCAGACAGGTCTTGTAGCTGCGCCCTGAGTTCCGTGATGCTCTGCTCTGCCTTCTCCAAACGGGTTTGAAGCAGAGGCAGATCGTCGAGGGCCCTGAGACGCAGCTCGATGGGGCCAAGCCTTTCCTCCAGACCAGAGATCTTCCTGGACATGTTCCTCTGCTCCTTCACCGCTTCGTCCTGCTTGGCGCGTATCTCCGTCAACGCTGCGAGAATGTCCTGCAGTGTGACATCAGCTTTATCAGCTTTATTCGACGATGTTGATGTTTGACGCGCCGGCGACTGGAGAGAGAGAGAGAGAGAGAGATTTAGATTTAGATTTAGATTTTAGATTTAAGTGTTTTATTGCTGTACATTATGTTGTACAAATAGTATTATAGAAAATATTTACAGATTAATTACAAGTTTGAGCGATAGATGATTTGAAGTATGTTAAGTAATGGAGGTGAGATGAGATAGCGAAAAGTTATGAATGAGGTGTTTTTGTGATAGTTCCTATTGTTTGTGAAGGTGTTTGAGAGAATGTTGCGAATTTAGTTATTTCTACTCTGTTCTTCTTGAGCGAAAAAGTATTGTCTAGCCTGCGTTTTGAAATAAGAAGTTGAACTATTGTTACGTAAGTGAGATGGTAGGGAATTCCAGAGATATGAGGCGCTGATGTGGAATGATTTCCTCAGCGTCTCTGTGGCGAAGGGGGGGATGTCTAGAGGACTCACTTCACCCCTCACTGGGCGGAGGGCGACGTGGAAGTTAAAATAGGCTAAGATATAGGATGGTACAGCAGTATTAAATAGTTTTCTTAGAAAACAAGCCATAAAGTACTTCCTACGTCCGGCTGTGGTGAGCCAGCCGAGCTCACGCCTGTAAGGAGTGATGTGCTCATCCCTTCTTACACCATAGATGTAACGAATTCCTGTATTTACCAGTCTCTGTAGTTTGAGGTCTAGTTCTTTAGTCAAGTCACAGTATACCAGTGAACAATAGTCAATGATGGGAAACAGGAGAGCCTGCACAAGATGTTTGCGCAGTCTAAGGCTAGTGCTTTTTCGAAAGAAGTTTAGACGGTACATTAAAGAGTGAGCACGTTTGCATATTTGCTTGACATGCTCTTTCCAGGTTAGCTTCGAATCTAGCAATAACCCGAGACTGCGCACGGATGATTGATACTCGACCCGGGCTCCTCCTATGTTTATGTAGGTGTTAGCTACAGTTGGTAAAGAGTTTATGTAGTAAGGGGAGCCCAGGACGATCGCCTGAGTTTTGCTGACGTTTAACTTCAAACGATTTTGTGCTGCCCAGCCTGAAATCCTCTCGGCATTAGCTGTCATCCTAACGGAACAGGAATCCAGCTCCTCGAGGGGGCATTGACAGTAGATCTGGAGGTCATCCGCATAAATGAGGTGATAGGTGTCTGAGTCAAGGCAGAAGCCGATGTCATTGATGTATAACGAGAATAGCAGGGGGCCCAGGACGGACCCCTGTGGGACTCCCGTGTTGAGAGGGCGAAAGGTGGAGAGCTCGCCCTTATCACCAATGACAGCCTGCTCTCTGCCCGTAAGATATGATGCAAGCCAGCGGATGACCTGTTTCGAGAAACCGAAAGAGGTTAGTTTTGAGAGAAGTTTGACGTGACACACAGTGTCAAACGCCTTACTAAAGTCGAAGAGGAGGAGAAGTGTAACCATATTTTTGTTTATCCCTAGCCTGATATCATCGGTCAACTTTATCAGGCCTGATTGAGTACTATGTCCGGAACGAAAGCCGGTTTGAAGATCATCAAGGCAGAGCCTCGATTCCAGATATTCAGATATTTGTTTGTGTACCAGCCATTCCAGTGCCTTTGACAGAAAACATAGAAGGGAGATCGGACGATAGTCAGAAAGAGATGTTGGGGAGCTGACTTTGTTTAGCGCATGCACTAGAGACTTTTTCCAGACAGAGGGGAAGCATGACTCGCTCAGGGACAGGTTAAAAATTCTACAGAGAAAGGGAGCGAGTACTGGCAATGCCTTCTGAATTATGCCCTGTGGAATGCCATCGCTGCCTCTTGCCTGGGAGTCAAAGTGCATTATCGCAGCTAAAACGTCCGATACCGTTATCTCCCTGAAGTTAAAGTGTTCAGGGGTGTTCAGACTCTCGAGCCCTTGCAGGTAGTTCGCAACGTCAGGAGCCAGCGGATCGGTGGAAATTTCGCTAAAGTGCCTGTTGAGGTCTTCAGTAGAGAAACGAGAGGGAGGTGATTCCCTGGAGGTGGTGATTCCAAGTTTCTCTAGCTCTCTCCAGATCTCACCGGCGTCAGTCAGAGACGCCAAGCGTGAATGATAATAATTCAGCCTGGCATCCTCGCCCTGCCGATGAGCGTCATCCCTAGCTAGTCTATAGAGTAGCAGGTCTAAGGGGAGACGCGATCTGCGAAAACGAAGAGAGAGAGAGAGAGAGAGAGCCAAGAGGCTGTACAGGAACTACGCCGAGTGGTGGGAGGAGAATCGAGAGTGAATCCCCCTAATACGGTCGAAGAGCCTAATCTCGATACGGGGAGTTCCCCTCCACGGATCTCTCTCACGAACACCCGACGTAGCGGCCCCGAAGGACTCGAAGCCACCCCGCCAGCTGCAGATGTACCCTTTCGAGAGGAAGATCTGCCGGAGCACCTTCAGCTGAATTTCCTATCAATAGAGCGCACCACCTACCAGGAACCCATGGAGTGGGACGAGGAGCTGTCGTTAAGCTCGACGGAGTCCCCCAGGCCTAACGCTCAACGTCGCCCTGCACACCGTCAGTTGACTCGATAAGACTTGGAGTCCGTGGGAGTTCGTCGTCGACCTATCTCGCAACCGGGAGTATCGGACCGGCGGAGCACTCAAGAGGCCACTCCACAGTCGACGAGGGAGCAGTCGCGCTCCCGCCCCGAGAGTCCAACTGACGGGCCTACGCTACCAAGAGTTGAATCCTATTCCCATGGACCCTGAGCTGGACCCTCCTCCTTACGCATGTTTTAGTTGCTGGCAGGAAGGCCACACCATATTCAAGTGCCCGATACCTCGTCAAGGAACCATCTGTTTGAACTGCGGCCGCTTCGGAATAGAAATAAAGAACTGTCCGCGCTGCCGAGATAGTTACGCCAGAAGTAATGGGACGATTAGAGGTACGAGACTTAGTAGGGAGAGCCGACTTCGTAATAAGTCCAGGCTATTTCAAAATTTGCATAAACTATAGAATCTTGCTAAATTTTTGTCATCAACATTAAATGATTAAATCATTCGTAACCTCGTCATACCTTTATACTTCAAAAACGCAAGTACAACAAGGCGGGCAGGCTATTTAAAAATATCCTCCGCATCTAGGTTCGGGGTTGAATTTTTGCTCAAAGAAATTAAGTTTAGATTTCATTTTTATTTAGTATTTTTATAATGATGTAAAAATGTTTATCTTATATCTCAAGGTTTTCATTAAGGAATTAGTTATAATAAAAATTACAACTTTTGTTGTTTTTGGCCTGAAAAAATTTACTTAAGGGGATACGGGGGCTAAAACAACTACATTAAACCTTTGAAATAAAGCTTGTAATGCAAAAACAAGTCAGTAGCGCCATAATGTTCAGTTTAATCAATCGTTGTACCGAAAGTAAAGGCCAATCGGACTCTTCGTTTTTCTGTAAGTTCTGTAATATGTGACATTGAAAACCCCCGAGTAACGAGTTTCAAGTCATTATGTTACAATTTTTCATCAAACTCTAGGAGACAACGTTTATATTATCCACCCTGGGCGCCAGGTACCTTGGAGGCCGTCGCCAAGGCTATATTCATGTTCAGTGACCTCGAAAACCCCAGAGTAACGAGTTTCGATTCATTATGTTACGATTTCCCGCAAAACTCTCAGAGACGACGTTCATACTGTTTATCCTGAGCTCAAGGTACCTTGGAGCCCATTGCCATGGCTCTATTCGTGTTCAGCGACTCCAAAAACCCCCGTGTAACAAGTTTCGACTATGTTACAATTTTCCGAAAACTCTAGAAGACGACGTTCATAGAAATGCATTTTTAAAGTGCATATTGTTTATGCAATAATGCATTTTCAAAAACGCAATTAATCACATTAGGTCACAAAGTTTGTAGACGCTCTCACGAATCGAATGCAATAGGATCCGTCTTACTGCTCAAAAAATCGATAGTCAGGCCATTTTTATAGGACGTTCTCGGAGCGGCCTCCGGGATGGGACGTTCTCGAAGCGGCATCCGGGATAGGACGTAATTCCCCTCAGGCGTCGAAATACGCGTGATTCTATTTTGTTAACTTTGATTGAAATATTACATTGATAATTACCCCGATTGGACTTGCCGTGTCAGTTCCTGCGCGTTCTTGCATTTCCCGTAACTTTCTCGAAGCTACGCAGACGGTAACAATAATATAAGAGTCATGTTCGAAATGTATAATAGCGATTCGCGTCGTGTAGATTTTACAATAGGCTTACATATAGCCAAAAAGAGAGGCACGAATAGGAGCCCTCGGCGAATGCTACGACTCGTGTCGCCGACTGACTCGCTTCTGGCATGGGCTATCGCACGCGTCGGCAAATTGCCCAAACTTTTTGTGACCGTGTAATCACGTGACCATCAGTGCTGTATCATAAGCAGGGGCGTTGCTATTGGGAGTCGATCCCTTACAATACTCAAAATTGTTTAATTATACTAAAATTTTCAGTAAACTGTTTGGAAGTATCCGTGATAATTGGCTTGAATATTTACAGGATCCCATTTATATGTATCCGCTGAGGGTGATTTTGACATTTACAAAGGAAATAATTTTCAACGTAGTTTCGGGCCTGGTGTAGCTTTTGGAGAATTGGCTCTTCTGTATAACACTAAAAGACTTCGTTCTATTAATGGTTCGTTCTATAACTTTCTAAACTATGTATTACTATATGATTTTTTTTTTTAAACGTACTGGGACCGTTTTTAAAGTAATAAACTAATTTATAAACCATTCACAGTTAAAAAAGGAGGAAAAGTATGGATTCTTGATAGATCAATTTTTTCAACTATTATGATGAGAAGTGTCAAAGACAAATTAGAAGATAATTTACGTTTCCTGAAAAGAGTTTCTGTTTTGCAAAAATTACCGGAACCAAAGGAACATGTGCTTTCTAAAATATCAGATTTAATAAGAATAGTAAGTAAAATCTATTAATATGTTATTGAATTCATATATATTGTAACGTGGCAATTAGTTTTGACTGCACATTACAAGCGGGAGCGCGGTTCCACGACGATAAGGTAGCGACCTCGGCGCTTTTCGAAACAACGTGTTGCTGCACAACGCGAATTCGGCCTCTTTTTCTCCCGAGGCTTCGACCGAGCAAGACGCTGCTGACGCCGTACCTGCGAGGGGTCTTTTGTTCGAGTTACCGCTGCTACCGAGCTACGGATCTACAAATCTTAAGTGGGTATGAAGTTGAAGTTATTGTGCGTAATCGTGACTGTGCCTCAAAAAAATGTGTCGGGACGAGTGCGAACGCGCGTGTATCGCCATGCTGTCGTAGGCCGTTGTTAGGACCACGTGCTAAACGCTACCAAAAAATGTCGGCATTGCAAACGGGGTTATAGCTCTCGCCATTATCTGAAGCTCTCGCCTCCTCCCTTCAACTCCCGTAATATTTCGTTATCGTTAACCTCTCGCTATAGTTACCATCCCTAGCTCTCATCCTCCTTAGCTATCTATAAGCTATCAATCTAATTTACACACTGATTAAGTGCGTAAATTAGATTGAGAAGAGTGATATCTGTTGTAAAAATAAAGAAATGTGTGTGTTACTGAATAAGTGCGCAGTGCGTCGTGGTGCAGCGCACGTCAAGGTCCCTGGGGTCGCGCTTTGTTATGGAACGGCTCACATGCAGGGTAATCGAAAGTTCGTGAAAGAAGGGCCTGGCCGGCGCAGGTGGGGCCATAAGAATTCGTGAGTATTTTTCGAGTCGTAACCGGTAGACGACTTGAAATGCGAGACGGGTGTCTGCACCGGCAAGTCGAAAGACGGTTCGCTGACAAGCGTTGCACAGTGTGACGGAATGCAAATATTGGTGACAAAATAAAATATCCCCCTGCTAGGAGCGACCGATCGGGATGAGATTTTTTTTAAATGTAGCTTATACTATACAGATTTAGGGAAAAATATATAATTTTTATGAGCCAGCGTTGCTGACTAAGCCAAATTGCTGATATCAGCAATTTTTCGGGAAATTCCATACTTTACACTTCTATTGCGGTAAAAGTGTTTGTATATATATATATATATATATATATATATATGTGTGTGTGTGTGTGTGTGTGTATATATATAGGTAGATATATATATACTACGTATACAAGTGTTTTTCCGGCTGTTTAAGTATGAAATGTATGATTTTTTGAAAAATTGCTGATATTATCAATTTTCATGGGTTAGCAACGCTGGCTCATAAAAATTGTATATTTTTCCCTAAATCTGTATAGTATAAGCTACATTTAAAAAAAAAATCATCCCGATCGGTCGCTCCTAGCAGGGGATATTTTATTTTGTCACCAATATTTGCATTCCGTCACACTGTGCGTTGCCCCGACGCTGATTGTTCGGTGAGCGCAGATGGCTTCTCGGGATGGGATGCATTAGTGTTTATTGTTGGGCCACGTTGCGTATAGCCAAATGGGTACGCGGCGACCTCGACAGGCTGCGCTATAAACACGTGAGGCAGTGCGGCCGCTGTATGCGAGTACGGGTGTGTAAATGAATTTAGTGAAAGAAGCCTCTGGTTGTAAAGGCGGTGTATATATTAAGACACTCCCCATTCCTGCAAAGATAAACAAGATTATCTGACCGCAGGCCTGGCATTTAATTACAGTGACATAAAAATATAAATATTAAAAACACTTATCCTAAATTTATGCATGATTAGTAGTAGCCTCCTCAATACTTTAACATCATCTGCATATAAATTATTCCATATTTAACAATATGACTAGGAAATATATATTTCAGATATCAACAAATTGGATTTTATCCATTCATTAATTATTTTTTGATGACTTGATTTGCTTATTTCTAACACTTTCAAGTTATTCGTCAAAGCATTAAACGTTGAAATCGCTGTAATATAACATGTCTTATTACTTATTTTCTTTTTATCCATAGGTACTATAATACTTTTACTTCTAGTAATATACTAGATGAGTTGAGGTATTGTACTTTGAAATCATTATAGTATCTTTTTAAGACATCCAGGGTAAACAACTGTTCGAGATCGAGTGTATTATTTCGCGTCACAAATATATTCTTATTTATAATTTTTAGAATTTTTTTTTGTATTTTGGTATTGAATCTATATTGTTTTTATATGCTCCACTCCAAGCAATGATACCATAGTTCATAATACCCTGGAAAAAAGCATAATTGTTCAAATAGAATCAGTTAAATTCGAATCCGCCGAGAAAGCGACAGAGTCGGAGCTAGCCGTTACGTAAGTTTCGGAACGCTGCTGGTCAGCTCGTTCAAATAGGGGCTGCTATGTCGACGCTCGAGCGCTCGCGCGCTCTCTCTCTCTCTCTCTCTCTCTCTCTCTCTCGCTCTCTCAGCAGTACCTGTTGCCCGACTGTAGTCAGTCGAGCTGTAGAATCGGAGCTGAACACACTGCAGTGTCAGCTACTGATATCGTTCTCAGTTGGAGAACGACCGTTTAGACAGTATATTTTCACTCATTTTTTCTTATTCTACACAAGTGTAGTTACACTCTTTTATATAATAGATTTTGCTCCTTGCGAGCTTTTATTTAATTATAAATTGAATTGTTTTCAATTTACACCTTCCTTAATCCAGAGTAAAGATCCACCGTCTACTCACTAGAATAGACGTTAAAACATTTGGTAGCAGAGCGTGTGAAAGTGTTGGTGTTGTTTGTCGTCGGTTGTTTAAAGTGAGTGTTCTAAACGGCTACAGCGACCGATTGCGACCTTGTAATTGTCGCAACGGTCAATTTTCGCTAGAGGTATTAGAATACACGAATTATTAGAGGTTGTTAGAAGTCTAGAAGTTAGAGGTTTAGAGGTCATCAGAAGAGACCAAGTTTTATCGTCGTCGCATCCCAGTGGCAAGCCGAGTACAGCGGAGGGACGCTTTTTGCTGTAAAGAGGCAGCACCGGGACCAGCTTGTCGTCATCGGACTCCAGGGGACTCAGCCTTCGCCAGCAGTCTGGGCAGCGTTTGGAACATTTCCTGGACCAGCAGTCATTTTCGTAAGCAACGGACGGAGAGGAGTTGGTAAATTGTTTATATTGTTGTTCTCTCTTCGCCCAGCTTTTGTTGTGGTTTGGTCTCTGTTGACAAATTGTCGATTACGTGAGTGCAGGCGTATCCATATATACGTACCTGCCTCAGTAAACTCGAAAACATTTTTCATTTTCAAAAGTTTAAAAGCCGTTACCGGCTTCTTGATTTTCCTTCGGAGCGCAGTAGCGTTCGAGGTGTTTGGCGCGAGGTGGGAGTAGCGTCTCTCCCCCCGCTCTTCTCGGCCGCTCGGCAACAGCTTCGCGTGTATAGCGAAGTGGTAGCTATACGCGGGAGCGATTCGTACAGTCAAATCTCTCACTTCTTCGTACGTGTATTTCGCATGGCCGCGCGCTGTTGCGCAACGGCTTACGACATTTTCCTCTCGCTCGCTGATAGCGTAGCGGTACCTTGGCGCGTATCGGCTCGCGCGCGCGCAAGTAGACGGCCATACTGGATTGCTATCTCTCTCCTACTCATACCTGCGGCGTTCAGCGTCGGTTTTTCGCGCGCTTTTCGCGCGTTTCTTCGGAGTCATTGCTCGTTCTTTCTCGGAGTGGTGTGGTATTGGAGTTGAGGTTTCGCGTTATACGCTGAAATTTTTTTTCTCCTTCCTGCTTCTTCACTTTAGTTTTATTCGTTGGTCTTTTGGCAGATTCATCTATTATGGCATCGGCCGCAGAGTTGGAAGCGTTGTCTGCGCAACGTCGTAAGGCTAAATATATCGCCAATTTTATAATTAATACAAAAAAGGCGGGTACGTTGAACGCGCACGCTCTTCAAGCGCGATTCAAGTTGCTGGACACGTATTGGAGCGACTTCCTCGATCGAGATATGGTGTTGCAAGGTAAAAGGGAGAAGTTTCAGGACCAGGAATATTCCGAGAGCGATAAATTCAATGCCACGGAGTGTGCCTATATAACCGCACAGGCGGATTTGATGGCAGCTCTAGCTGACCTTGAGAATCTGGATCGACCCGTGAATCCAGAACGCAAAAACAAAGCGACTGACGCGCAGGCTGCTGCAATCGAACGTGAATATGGAGCTTCTGAGATACAGAGCATGCCGAAACTTTACATTCTTAAATTCTCCGGGAAACAGTCAGAGTGGGAGTCCTTTAAGGAGCAATTCACGTCTATGGTTAAAAATAAGTTCATGGCTCCTGCACTCAAAATGCAATATTTGTTAGATTTGGTGGATGGTGCGGTGGCGCACCGCTTGAACGGTCTTGCGATTACTGGATCTAGCTTCGAGGTTGCCAGGTTGCCTGGAACAAGTTGGTTCATCGGTACGATAATCCGATTGCGCGAATGCATGCCTATATGGAGATGCTTATCGAATTGAAACCGGCAAAGGAGGAATCTACTGACGAATTGGTTAGATTGTTGGACGCTGCTGAGGTGGCATTGAATATTTTCAGCGATGTAAAATGTCCAGTCGAGTACTGGGACAGTTGGTTGGTGTATTTGGTGGAAAGAAAGATGGGTGAGCAAACAGCTAAAAGCTGGCGCATCTCGAAGTAAACGGTCGATGGGTTTCCCACCCTTAGTAGTTTGACTTCGTTCATAGAATCTCGCTCTCAGTCGTTGGAAACTAAGCTGGATATTTGTCCAGACTCCCCGACGTTAGATAATCATAAAAGTTCGAGGTCCAATCGCTCATTGAGGAACGGATCAGTTTCCGCTAACGCAGCTGCCACGTCTTCAGGCAAGGCTGGTAGCAAGGGGTCGCTAAAGTGTGTCGAGTGTAAAGGTGCACACCAACTGGCTGATTGGCAAAAATTTTGCCAGATGAGCAGGTCTGCTCGTTTTGAATATTGCAAACGAGTTAGGCTTTGTATCAATTGTTTGAGAAAAGGACATTTTGTTGCGGATTGCAATGTTAATCTTCGGTGTGCCATTTGTAAGGGCAAACACCATACTAAGCTGCATATGAATAGGCGACAGCCAGGGGAAGATTCGAGGACAGAGAGGGATAAAACATCGAACTCCGATGTCTCGGCAAACACTGACGTTGTGGCGCATAAGACGGTGGTTGGCAGGACTCGGCTGATGGCCACAGCCAAGGTCTTGTTACAAGCCACTAATGGTAATTCAGTTCCTGCACGTTGTTTGGTAGATCCGTGTGCTGAAGTCTCTTTCGTTTCCTCAAGGATCGTTCAAAGTTTGTCCAGCAAAGTTAAGCCAGTCTCGGTTTCCGTTATTGGAGTTGGAGCTGGCTCGTCAGCATTATCCAAGGGTGCGGTTTCTCTGTGCGTGAGGTCCAGACTGGACGTGGATTTCTGCCTTGAATTTAGGGCGTTAGTTTTGAATAATGTGACAGGTATTATGCCACGGGAAGAAGTAGAACATGTTCCATGGGAACATATCAAAGACTTAGAACTTGCAGATCCTGATTTTGCTAAATCACAAAAAATAGATTGTGTGTTGAGCGCTGACGTCTACGCAGCGATTATTCGACCTGGTTTGAGAGTGGGAGGCAAGAACGAGCCTATTGCCCAGTCTACTGTGCTGGGCTGGATTTTGACGGGTAGAGCTTCTTCGTGTGGAGAGTCCGTTGACTTGGAGTCCGAGGTGTGTCATGCTCGTCTTGAGCCTTCTCTCTCGCTTGTTTTGGAAAAGTTTTGGACCTTCGAAGAAGTTTGTTCTTCTAGAGTATTGTCTAAAGAAGATCAATACTGTGAGGACTATTTCTCCTCAACCGTTTACAGGGATCCTGAAGATACATTTGTGGTTAGATTGCCATTCTCGGAAAAACTCCAAGAAGTTTCCTTCGCACATACAAGGCAAGTTGCTGTCGCTTGTCTGCTCCGCTCAGAGAAGCGTCGAGCTCAGAACGTTAAGCTGAATGCAGCGTATACAAAATTCATGGGCGATTATTTAAGGTTAGGACACATGGAAAGAGTGACTAGCATTCATCGCTCGGAGAATGTGTTCTATTTTACACATCACCCAATTTATTCAGTCGAGGCTGGGCCTGAAGGAAAGTTTAGAGTGGTTTTTAATGGATCTTACGGGAAAGTTTTACTCAACGATGTACTGTTGACTGGGCAGAAGCTCCAGTCCGACGTGACTCTCATCATTTCCATCTGGCGTTGTTTTGCAATTGTTTTCACGGCGGATATAGTAAAGGAGTTTCGTCAGATACGAGTTCATCCTGACGACGTTGACTATCAGAGAATCGTCTGGAGGGACGACGGGTCAAAGCCCATCAAAGATAATCGTTTATTGACCGTCACCTACGGCACCAAATCTGCTCCATATTTGTCCATCCGTACTTTGTTGCAACTTGCAAAAGAGGGATGTTGAGAGTTTCCCCTCGCTGCACAAGTATTGTGTCACAACATGTACGTTGACGATGCTTTTGCTGGGGCTGATAGTGTTTCGGAATCGATTGAAATCAGGAACCAGCTCGTGGCATTGCTCGGCTGGCATGGAACTAGGTAAATGGGCATCGAATCGCTCAGAGATATTAGAAGATATTCAGGTGAAGAAACAAAAGGAGCTGTCACTAGATTGGGATGAGGCGGTGTCGACGCTGGGTTTGAAGTGGATGCCAACTGGCGATTCATTTCGCTTCGAGGTTAGTTTGCCAGCAACACCAAAGACCGTCACTAAGAGAGTTATTTTTTCTGAGATCGCAAAATTGTTTGATCCTCTGGGATGGCTTGCTCCTGTTTTAGTGAGAGCTAAGCTCATGTTACAGGACCTGTGAATTCATGGTGTGGATTGGGACTCGCCCTTGGATGGAGACTTGTTGCAACAGTGGCAGTCGTTGAGGGCTGAGTTAACAGAACTAGCACAGATTCGGATACCGAGGTGGTTTAGCTCAACTACACACACGACTTGGGAGCTGCATGGATTTTCCGATGCGTCACTAAGGGCGTACGTCGCTGCAGCCTACATGGTGGTCCCTGGAGAACGAGCTACGTTGATTATGGCTAAGACAAAAGTCGTACCGATTAAGACTGAGAGTTTGCCGAGGCTTGAGCTCTGTGTAGCTGTGCTTCTAACCAGGCTCTTAAAGCACCTGCTGGATGGTGTGTTATTGAATCCTGCAGCTGTTTATTGTTGGACAGATTCAAAAGTGGTGCTGGATTGGATGGACACTCATCCATCGAAGTGGCAAACCTTTGTTGCCAACAGAGTCAGTCAGATCGTGACCACGCTGCCTGGAGTTCAATGGAGACATGTGAAGTCGGAGGATAACCCGGCCGATTGTGCGACCAGAGGTTTTACTCCCTCTCAGTTGATGCAGTCTTCCTTGTGGTGGGAGGGTCCTGAGTGGATCTGGACAAATTGGAAAGCGCTGGATAGACCGAGTTGCACGGACGATGTAACTGTGCAGGCTCAGATGGCGATTGAGGAGTTGGTAAAGCAAGAGGAGGAATTACCATCGCTGATGTATCTGGAAAAG
>CM053168.1:21609190-21648140 GCA_012977825.3 Pteromalus puparum | reverse complement strand
AATAATAAAGGATTATAACTATTTTTTTTTTATAATAAATTATTTTTTTTACAATACAATGTAAATTTTTTTTTTTTTTTACTAAGTCGGTATAGCTATGCGCAATAAATGATGTCATCACCGGCATCTTTGATATTGTTTATTATGATGCCCTTATCTTAATTATCTGTTTATTACTTGTTTACGTGATACCTTATCTTATCTTTATTACTTGTATACATGATACCTTATCTTATCTTGTTTATATAAACATGATACCTTATCTTATCTTAATGATTTGTTTACATGATAAGATAAGAAGGCGCCGGTGATGACGTCATTTGTTGATGACGTCATTTGTTGTCTCGCCATAACTGCCTATATACTACTGACGATGTCCAGGTGTCAGGGCGACTCCCAGGACGACAAAACATGACAAAACATGACTTACTAAAATGCCGATGGGCCTTTCCAATTCACCTGCGACATTTCAGCGTTGTGTTGATAAGATTTTTAAAGATATGCAAGGTAAAGAAATATTTCTATTTTTAGACGATGCTGTTATATACGGGAAAACTATCGAGGAACACAATATTAAATTCGAGAAATTTTTGAAAAGATTACGCGAAGCTAATTTAAAATTGCAACCGGATAAATGTGAATTTTTAAAGAAAGAAGTTATTTATTTGGGGCATTTGTTATCTAAAGCAGGGGTTAAGCCAGATCCTATGAAATTAGAAGCAGTACGAAATTTTCCATTACCTAAAACTCAGAGAAATATTCGCGAATTTTTGGGACTAGCGGGATATTATCGTCGATTTGTACAAAACTTTTCAGGAATTGCTAAACCATTAAGTAACTTATTAAAGAAAGATGTAGAGCTCGTGTGGAATGAACAGACACAAGAAGCATTTGATATATTAAAAAAAAAACTTTGTAGCGAGCCAGTATTACAAATTGCAGATTTTTCAAAGTCGTTCGTCGTAATGTGCAACGCTAGTTTACACGCTATCGGAGGCATTTTGAGTCAAGGAGAGATAGGCAAAGATAGACCCATCGGATATGTATCACGAGTACTTTCCAACACCGAAAGCCGGTACGATTCATATTCGCGAGAAGCGTTAGCAATATTATATTCCGTATCACAATTTAGACCGTATTTACTCGGGAGACATTTTACAATTGTCACTGATTGCAAACCCTTAATTTGGTTTAAACATTCAACCGATTTAACTTCAAAGGTAAGCCAATGGAGAATTAAATTGAACGCGTACGATTACGACATCGTGTATAAGTGCGGGAAAGCCAACGTGAACGCAGATGCACTCTCGAGGAACCCCGTCGAGCTGTCCGAGGAGGCAGAGGCGGAGGAGCCTGTGCTAGTAATAGAGACACGTGCCAGAACCGGAAAAATACAAATACCGAACTATCGAGAAAATAGACCGAAACGTGCTAATGATTCAAGTAATATAAAGCAAAAACACGGTGACCCAGAAAATTATGACGCCGAAAAAATCGAAACAAGCGAAGAGCCGGACGCCGATTTGACAAATTTGCATGATAATCAATTAGAATTTCCAGTAGAGCCAAATACGAAAAACGAAAATATCCAAGAGATCGAGCCTGTTATAAATAAAGAAAGAAAATACGGCAAAATATTTGTTGAATGTAAAAAGCAATTGTTTATGCGAAAAGATAATTATATTTAAAACATATAGTTTTTGGGAAAACAAAGGTGGGAGGATAACCCAGGTTTTTTAATAATAAACAAAGTCCAAATAGAATTAACTGGCGACGTTTCGTCTCCGGTGAGAGACCTCTTCAAGCCTTTATTAATATAAAAACAAAAATCATACATATAGAAAATTTTGAAAAAATATAGAACATCTTTATGCAAAAAATATATATTTCATAGTCTCACCATAATGAAAAAATTAAATTAAATAAAACATCAAATGAGAGACGTAAATACGTCTCTCTCGTCGTAAGAACAATCAGTCAGTGGCAATAGCATATGTCTAAGTATGTATAGAGTATGCGCGAACGGAACAGCACGAAGATACCCGAGCTCACTTATTCTCACACACACACATACAGCATCACTACGTAATACATATAAAAAGACGGCCGCGTACATGAACTTAGATAAATTTGAAAAGGAGAACCGTTATAAATGAAAATTCTTGTTTTGTAAATATTTGTTTAATTTATTGTATTGTTTACTAATAGTATTAAAATCTTCTTGTTTATTAATATTATTCTTATTGATATTGATATATATAACTTTCTGAAATTAATCTTTTAAAATAGTTTGCTTCTGTTATCTAAAATTTTAACATTATCAAAACAAAGTTGTGTGAAAAATCTTTTTATATGAGTAGGAATAGGTAATATTTTTTCTAAAGGAGTTTTTTATGTTCGTCTATTCTCTTTTCAAACTCCTCTCTAGTTTGGCCTACATAAGTACATTACAATCAATTGCACGAAATTTCATATACGACATTCGTCTCACACCATTTATCAAGTTATCTTTGCCTAACTTAACAATATTATTTAATTTGTTTGACATAAGAGGAACTATGGAGAAACCATACCTTTTTAGGAAGATTTACATGAAAAAAATAACTTATCATTAAAACGGAATAGAGATAACATTTTTAAAAGTAGAACTCTCATTTTATTATTTGAATTGCCCAAAGTGAGAAATCTAACACGATTAACGAATATTACTATCAATAAAATTATCGGAGTAACTATTTTTCCTTTTGAATCTTTCTTAACTATATAAATTTCATTGTGAAATTGTTGTGTGTGATGAGAAGAAGAGCTCTATCTACTAAGTTTGAAACAATATTCGTTTATATTGGATAGTGTGATTGAGAGTTAAAATTTAAAACTCTATTGGGTTGATGGGTTTTTGGTACCAATTTGTAATATATTGTGTTATTAATTGTTAATGTTACGTCTAGAAAAGGAATTAATATTATTGTTTTGTATTTCATATGTAACCTTTTGCTAAGACGTAAGACATTAACAATTAATAATAACAATATTAGACAAATCGGTACCCAAAAACCATCAACACCAATAGAGTTTAAATTTTACCTCTAAATCACACTAGTCCACATTAAAAGAACATATTTCTTACAACTTGAGTAGATAGAGCTTATCTTCTGCTCACACAAGACAATTCACCAATGGAAAATTTAAATATAGTTAAGAAAATTCTAAAAAAGAAAATAGTTATCCAGGAAATTTTATTGATATATATTTCGTATCTGTTAATTTCTCACTTTGGGCAATTCAAATAATAGAAATGAGAGTTCTACTTTTAAATTTATCTGCTATTCCGTTTAATGGATAAGTTATTTATTTCGTGAAATCTCCTTAAAAAGGTAATGGTTTCTCCATAGTTCCTCTTATGTCAAAACAAATTAATAATATTGTTAAGTAGGCTAAATGATAAAACACTTTGATAAATGGTGTGAGACGAATGGTCGTATATGAAATTTCGTGGAAATGATTGTAATGCTACTTATGTAGGCAAATAAGAGGAGTTTGTAAAGGTAGAATAGACGAACATAAAAAACTGCGCTTAGAAAAAATTATTACGCTATTCCTACTCATATAAAAGATTCACACAACTTTAGTTTGATAATGTTAAAATTTTAGATAAAAGAAGCAAACTATTTAAAAGATTAATTTCAGAAAGTATAGTATATGACAAACAATATCAATAAATAATATTAATAAACAAGAAGATTTTAATACTATTAGTAAACAATACAATAAATTAAACAAATATTTACAAAAACAAGAATTTTCTACTTTATAACGGTTCTCCTTTTCAAATTTATCTAAGTTCATGTACGCGGCCGTACTTTTATATGTATACGTAGTGATGCTGTATGTGTGTGTGAGAATAAGTGAGCTCGGGTATCTTCGTGCTGTTCCGTTCGCGCATACTCTATACATACTTAGACATATGCTATTGCCACTGACTGATTGTTCTTACGACGAGAGAGACGTATTTACGTCTCTCATTTGATGTTTTATTTAATTTAATTTTTTCATTATGGTGAGACTATGAAATATATATTTTTTGCATAAAGATGTTCTATATTTTTTCAAAATTTTCTATATGTATGATTTTTGTTTTTATATTAATAAAGGCTTGAAGAGGTCTCTCACCGGAGACGAAACGTCGCCAGTTAATTCTATTTGGACTTTGTTTATTATTAAAAAACCTGGGTTATCCTCCCACCTTTGTTTTCCCAAAAACTATATGTTTTGAAATATGGAGAGGAATAACAATATCCAGATAATTATATTTATTTCATAACCTTGGACGGTACGCCATGTGACGAAGGAGCCCGACAGCTACGCATACGTAATCAATTGCCTCGATTTTCTGCGCTAGAAGCAGGGGAAATTAAAATCACTAATCGAAATAATAAATTACACTTTGCTATTGTTACGCGGGGTATTCAATCCTTAAGCACGACTGAGATCCTCGATAACATAATTATCGCATTCAAAGTTTTAAAATCACTAATTATAAAAGAAAATGTTTGCTCTATTAGCGTTGCTAAAAGCAAAGAAATTGAAAACGTATTATGGGATGACGTGTTAGTTAAATTGAGACAATTATTGAAAAGAGGACCATTAAAAATTATAATTTGTTTGGGAATGATTAAATACATAGCAGAGAAAGATAGAGTCCGAATCATGGAAGTATTACACAATACGGCTATAGGAGGTCATAAGGGAGTAAACAAAACTTACAAACGGATTAAGCAAATATATTATAGGGAGAATATTAAGGAAGATGTAAAAAATTTTATTTATATATATTTATATATATATATTTTATTTCATTTATGTTTATACAGAAATGTCTTACATGTCAATTAAAAAAATTAGTTCGAGTCAAAACCAAGCAACCTATGCAAATTACTGATACACCGCAATCGCCTATGGAAAAAATTAGTCTCGATATAGTGGGACCCTTCCCTGTCTCTAAAAACGGTTATAATAATATATTAACAATTCAATGCAATTTTTCGAAATATTGCTTAGCAATACCGATCAAAGACGCCACCGCGGAATCTGTCGCCGACGCGTTAATCAAACGTTTCATTTGTATTTTTGGCGCACCTCTTACAATTCTCACAGATCAAGGTAGTAATTTTATGTCAAGTTTAATGAGAAGAGTAGCAAAGAAATTTCGCATCAAACAAGTAAAAACTACTGCTTACCATCCACAATCTAACGGTTCTTTAGAAAGATCGCATCATTCGCTGACCGAATATATTAAAACGGCTTTAGATAACGAAACTTGGTACGAATGTTTAGAAGTAGCTACATTTTGTTACAACACTGTGCCGCATGAAGGGCATCAGTTTACGCCATATGAGTTAGTTTTGGACGCTTAGCACGTGTTCCTTCGAACGAGCCACTCGAGCCCGAAGATCTGATTCCTACATACAACGACTACGTCATTAATCTTAGCAAACGATTAAATGAACTCCAAAGAATTGCACGCGAAAAATTAATTGAATCAAAAATTCGATCGAAATATTATTACGATAAAAAAATTAATCCAAAAGAATTTAGGGTAGGAGATACGGTTTGGTTATTAAAGGGCGGTAAACAATACAAATTAGCGGACCAATACGAGGGACCGTATACTGTTGTAGATGTTTTTAACAATCAGCGGAATATCAAAATCCGAATGAAAAATAAGAAAATTAAAACGGTAAATGCAAATAGACTTAGAGTCTCGTATATAGAGCCTGAGGAGATCTAAAAATAAGCGTCGATTTAAAAAAAAACCTATATATATATATATATACACATACGAAGGTACGCACACACATATTTATACGCGTTTTGTTTTACGAATTGAGAAATACTAATAAGAAAATACTAAAAACAAAATAACAAGTAGATTGCAAATGCAACGTATAAGTAAAGAGCGATATCATCTCCTAGGGACGTTGTATAAACCAAGGCGGGACACAATCAATTACCTGGTGAACAAACACGAGCAACTACGATGAAGGGAAAGAAAACAAAACTCACAGCTCAAGATGAAGTTTTTAAACAAATAATGAGTTTTGGATTAGAAATGAGACAAGAATCCAACCAAGGTATTACTCCCGCATATCATCGTCCACCAGTTAATCACTTAGATTTCGTGACATCTGTTATGTATCAAAATAGCAAGCATTTTCGTGAAGCCATAGAATCGATATACGAAATATTGCGTTACTTAAACCCAGATAATCGACAATGATTAATCTATCGAAAAATAAATAAAGCGACATGCGAATTCATGCAACATCCAGACTTCTGCAGTAGAGTAAATGACGGTAACGATTCATGGAAAAGGGAATATGCAACACAAGAGAGGAAGACGTTCAGATTTGAAATTTTGCGAAAGGAAAGTTTTGAGAATTGGCCAATAAAAAAGATATCTCCGAAACTATTAGCAGCCGAGGGGTTTTTCTATACGCAACATCGAGACGCCGTCCGCTGTTTTTCTTGTAGTGTTGAAATCAGTGGTTGGGGAAAAGGAGGCAAGATGAACCCGAGAGCGGAAAATCACCGTTAGAGCCAGATGTGTACATTCTTGGGCGGGCTTCCGAGCAGTAACATATCGATACGTCGGGGAGTCACTTGGCGACGACCCATAAACGTAAAATTAACACTGACCACTGGTATTCATGGTTTTCACCGCCACACCACTCGCCCGATATATGCCGAGATTGACATGGACAATCCAGCTTATTTGGAACCGGGATTTACGTTTATCTGGAATCTCGAATTCGAATTCGGTAAAAAAGGATTCGGAAATAAAACAACGTTTGGCAAATGCGAAACGTGCCAAAAACCACTACCTGTATGGCGGAAATGTTAACTCTGTAAAAGTTTAAGTTTTAAGAATGATGGAGAGAGTATATACGCTATCAGTATGGCCTGTCCTCTCCCCAATCATCAGCGGGACTTACTAACGCATGCCGTGTGTTTTTCATGTAGAAAAGATGCATGCCCATGTAGAGGGTGTGGAATCTATCGTAGTAATAACCGAAGAAAGAAGAAAGAGAACGACGATCTCGAGTGATAAACAACAAATTTTTCCTTTGTGCATGTTTCAGCCGGAGGATAAAATTTACAAAAAAAAAAAAAAAACGAAAACAAAAAAATGGCCAACCACATCGTCTCAGTACTCAGCCTCCTATTCTTATGGACAAATTACGCTATGACACAAGAAGACAATTTCATTTGGTTCCAACAAGAAATGGAGCCAACTCAATGGTCCGGGATAATATTCGAAAAGTTGCAAAATGTAACATTCAGCCAAGATTATCGTAACGTCACAATCATGCTCGATCTCCCGATTAGAGAAAAAGCAATCGATAACCTCGAATTCGCCTTTCGCCAACTCCGAGTCATGTCAGGACACAACGTACCCAAAAATTTGTCGACATTTGGGCCTCATTTCGAAGATTTGTGTGAGAAATTCCAGGATGTGAAGGAAGCAATATTACAAGTTAAATCACTCAAGGAAATGCCGAATACAATGAGCGAAGGTAAGCTAATACAGAATCGCATGAAAAAGAACACCTACGATTTTTCGAAATCCCAAACATTCGAAAAAGGAGGTAGCATATTCTTAGAGAGCGCACTCAGCAAAAAAATGAAAGAGTTAATTATGGCCAAGGAAACGATATATTACAACATACACGATCTGCCCGCAGTGAAGAGCAACTCGTCTAAGTTAGTCAAGAACCAGTACACCACCCAGTTATTCACGACACTTATAGAAATGCAAGAATACATGTATAAGCATCTTGAGAATTTCAAAGCCATCAAAATAAGCCTACTGAGCATCAAGGAACACAAACTCTGGCCCGGCCTTATCGAGAATGAAGCGCTTCGTCAGATAGAGAAACATTTTGATACATACTACCGCACATGCAAATTCCCAGTGATGAACATCACTAATGCAGCCGAATTAAACCAATGGATCGAAACTAGCTTCGGAACGGACAAGGATCAGGTTTATTTCGAAATTCAAATTCCATGTGTAAATGAGAAAAGAATACAGCTCTATGGAGTCAAGCCCATGCCAACTCCGCAAAATATAGACGAGAACGCAAGCAGCGCGTACATTGAGCCGCGAACCCCCTACTTATTAACGGAGGGAGATTCGCACTACCATGCCAGTTATAAAGAAATCCAAGAGTGTAAACACGGGAACAAATTAATTATTTGTCCAGCACAATGGTTTGTTTTCCAAGATCAAGATAGCTATGAAAGCTCGCTATTAATACACCCCGAAAAGACAGACTACAGCACCTGCCGAATTGTTTACCAGAGGGAACACCAAGATTATATGACATTGCTTAAATCAACAGGCAATGTTTTATACGCCTTTAGCAAACCAAATATGGGGCAGTATCAATGCCGAGATGGCCAAGGAAACGCTACGCTAGACGGAGTAGGACTGCTGAAAATTCGCGATGTATGCAATATCGAATTCAAGGGGATGAGTATACAAGGAACTCTCACAGAAACTGCTCCTAACAACAGATTAATCCTGCCAAAGAAGGTACTAAACGTCGAAGAACGTACGCAAATATTCACAGAACGAGGAACTAAGGCGATTTTCGAAGAATTAAACCAAGAAGAAGGAAATCAATACTTCTGGGAGATCGAAAGAGAAGCTCGAGATATCGTGAAAGAAAAATATTTGCAAAATATATATCAAACCACATTAATATCGTAGGCAGTAGTAATCGCAATTGTGCTCATAGCTGTACTTATAACATCGGGAATCATTATCTATTTTAAATATGTATATGATATGAACTCGAGGAGGACAGCACCACTAATAGGTACGTGGAGGCCGAAAAAGTTGAAATGGTTTAGAAATTAACAATTTATATCATATATCTATGTGTGCGTATATAAACAAAAGAAAAATCTTACAAAAAAAGGGGGTTACGTTTGCGTGTGAAATTCGAATATATATATATATATATATATATATATATATACCTATATAAATTATAAGATACAATGTAATC
Organism: Pteromalus puparum; assembly: GCA_012977825.3. Taxonomy (NCBI): domain Eukaryota; kingdom Metazoa; phylum Arthropoda; class Insecta; order Hymenoptera; family Pteromalidae; genus Pteromalus; species Pteromalus puparum. Next base: position 21,639,066 of record CM053168.1, on the reverse strand, counting down.
CCATGTGTGCTTTAAGATTCAATAAAATAACAAAAAAAGGTACAAAACGAAATCCTGAACAATTGTGTTCTCATTTCTTTGCAGATGTCTATATCATGGCTGCCCTTCCTCCTTATAAGCACGTATAGTAAACGGATTGTATGGATATGATTGCGGAGATCACCTTTCGAATCTAACAACGATATCCTTATTAAACATCGGAGATTGCGATATTCAAAAACCAACTGTTAATGTCACGCGAACGTACGCGCAACTATTACAACTTAACGAATATTCGTCAACACATGTATATAAATGCTCGGTAAAAATAACACGCATAATATCGCATTGCGGTATGCATTCACACTCATCGAGAGTAAAAACGGGCGAGATTAGCTATTATAAAGATTTATCTCAGCACGAATGCGATGTAATGCAACGAACCGGATATTTTCAAATTGGGGAAACAAGAATGTTAGGACTTCGCGGAAATAGTACTCACTATTGAGACGTAGTATTTACCGGAAGAAGTACCGAAGGGGGTAAATGCACGGGGGGATCATATTCCGATCCGTACGGCCGATGGGACGATGTATACGTCGCAGGCTGGCTCGAAATTTCGCTTCAAGATTATTCTACACCGGTACATCTAAATTCATATAAAATCATACTAAAAACAGGCGTCCGTTGCACCTTTTCGGATCGACAATGTGTAGATTATGACGGCGCGCACGCATTTTGGGTGACTATTCCGGATGACTTTTGCGGACTTAACAAGTACTCAGTACTTTATGAAGGATACTTAAATAAAGTTTATGACGAGGAAGCTCAAAAAGTTATGTACTCTTTAGAATCCGAAGATATAACTTTTGCCCTATGGAAAACAACCGAGTTACACAAATACGGCTACACATTTTACGGAACCAAACATCCGAAATTATTCTTAGTAGAGGATACACATTCGGGCGAATTAATTAAAAGGGCATCAATAAGCGCGACCAATTTAGATATCTTTGCCTACGTAAATTCAAAGATTTTGTATATCGAAAAACACATAAGAGGACAATTCCAAGAAATGTACTATAAAATTTTGCAACACAAATGCGAACTCGAGCGAAAAGTGCTCAAAAACGCAATCTCAATCGCGACCATAGCACCAGAAGAATTTGGATACAGACTCATGGAGTCGAACGGATATATAGGCGTGGTAGCCGGAGAGGCGGTACATCTGTTGAAATGTCTACGCGTAGAAGTCAAGATACGAAACACGACTAAATGCTATGAACAGCTTCCCGTGCGGCGCGGAGAAGAGGACCTCTTCCTAGCTCCTAGAACCCGGATACTCGTAAGGACGGGTACGCAAATAGCATGCGATAGCAGAATACCTGCAATGTTTAAAATAGACAACAACTGGTATAAAATGTTGCCTATGCCAATTATAGGGGAAGAGCCAGAGACGCTTAAACCGCAATCCAAACCCGCATGGAAATATATGAGTCCCGAAACTCTAGCAATAAGCGGAATCTACGGAGAGAAAGATTAAAACAGACTCCGCGATATGATACTGTCTCCAATCGAAAAACCGACCGTACTAAATAAGGTAGCGTTGGGAATGGCAGGTAAAAATATAAATCAGGAAGGAATCGCTATAACAAATATGTTTGACGAGCGAGCCATCGAAGTAATGGCAAGAAATACATGGGATAGTATGTGGTTTAGTTTTCTAGCCTTCGGGACTGCGAGCGCAGGACTGATTGAATTATTATGCTTTGCAGACTTATCAAATTACTTATCGACACCATTATACACGCGTACGCTATATATAACTTATACGGATTTTCAATACACTTGCTCGGAGCCGTATGGAATTCGGTGACACAATTATTATTACATTTGGATCATCAACAGAAAGAAAAGCGAGATAATAAAAGCGGCAAAAATAAGGACAGAGAAACTACCCAAAAGAGGGGAAATAGAACCGGCATACGAAATTCCAACCTGCCCGCGAGAACCCTTATATACAGAAATCCCAAAATACCTAGCTCCAAGACCCGATTCTGTATAAAGTTTTAAAAACTAATATGAAATGTAGTACTTAGAAACAGCGTGAAAAATGTATACTAACAAACTAGAAAATTATATAAAACCTTGGTGTGAGGAAGAACTAATAACAAAATATATATATTTAGCGTGTAAAAATAGTTTTGATTATTATCTACAAAATACATTTAGCAGATAATCAAACTAATATTAAGAAAAACTTATATAGAGTGTGAACACAAAAACAGTAGAAAAAAATTAACAAAAATTAGAAGAGTTAGTATGAAAAAACCGAAATTCTACAAGCAATAAAAACTTAGGAAAATCATGCAGGAGGACGACACGCCATTCGACGGAGTCATTCCGAGCCAATATCCTGAAATCTACCGTACCTAGCTACGCTCAAGGTGCATAAGGCTGAAAGAAGAACTCACCTGCTTCTACATAGGACACCTACGTAAGCTGATACTCTGCAGCCGCTGTTACGCGCCAGCCTTTTACGAAGGAGAAGAAATAAACATTGTGAGACGATTACACGCCGTAGGAGTCCCCACCGACTCGCTAATCATCTGTGCATGCTGTCTAATACCAATAGTGACTTCTAGACCAGCAGTCAAGTGCGGAACGTGTACAAGCAGACTAATATAGTTAACGAAATGTACAAAATGACTACGTATCAAAAACTCTCTAGCAAAGAAATCTGCTCATGGTGTGTACGTAAAACCCAACCAGGAACGATATTCATACAGAACGTAATATATAAAATCAACACGAAAGTACGATACAAGCGTTGCAGAGAGTGTCATCGAAAATTCGTCAGAGAAGAAGTAAAAACTACCTAAAAAGGGGAAATCTCACGAAAATTACCAAGCGAAAAACAAAATAGAGTAGATAAAGTCAGGACATTAGAAATAGTAATTATGGAAACGAAAGAAAAAAAGAAACCGAACCACAAGGAAAGGGAACGCGATCAACAGACGAAAAAGCCACGAGAGAAACCAAACTGCGAACAACAATAACGAAGGAAGTTCCAAAATCCACGCAAGCTCTATCAACGAACTTCACGGTGTCAATAATATATCCAAGGAGAGCCAAATCAGAAGAAACGAAACCAGAAAGGAAGGAACCTCTGTCGAATATCATAGGAACACATAACCTGCCAGAATCATACACCGAAACGAAAGCAGAAAGAAGACCCTTTAAGAAAAGGAATCACTCAGCAACACCGGAGACACCGGAACCGGAACCTACCTTTGCAGCAACAAATTCAAAAATGAGCAAAGCCATGGAAGAACACCTGCAACCAAAAGCAGATGACGCTCTCATATTGGAAACAACCCTAACAAACGATGAAAGGGAACGAGAAATAAGGGAAGCCATCATGGAAGAAGTATCACTGGAATCCTTAGAAATAGCCATCAGCGAAATCGATATGATCCCTATAACACATGAAACCGAAGAACAGTTATGGAAAGAAATAGATGAACTACTACAGTTTTATTAAAAACTATAATAATAACAATAAGATTGATAATAATAAGCAATCACTACACCTGATCATAATACTAATAAAAATATACACACATAAACGCACCTTGTCTACATTTCCTTATTTTAAATAAGAAAAATTCTTCCCTCAACCACATTTAAATAAGTAGTCTGTATTAAAATTGTTTAACATCAAAAAAATTGAAAAATAAGCATTTTATATTTGAACTTGTTTAACAAGCATACTTAATTAGATTTTAATAAAAATAATTTGGGGTCAAATACAACCAAAAACGAATATTTTCCTCCGGCGGCAATTTAATCCAGGCTAGATAACTATCACGAAATAATTAATGCTTACAATCACAACGTACTATCCTATTTTGATGTAGAAAATAGTATTATATATTAGAGATCACATGAAATCACCCGACGGGAAAAACTGGTCGACACAAAGAGCCAAAATTTAGGAAACCTCAATTGGTTGATGAAAACACTACCACGACACTACTTCTCATTCTTGTTTTACCAGGACGGAAAAGGAAGATACAAAATGTATACACATATTATGTTAAATTACATTTATTCGAAAGAAAATGCAAACAGAACTTCACAAATCAGAAAAAAATGATAACATAAAATGAAAATTAATCAATATCAAATCCGCAAACTGGCATGGGAATCCAATCCCAAAAACATACAAAAAAAAACATATAAAAAAGAACAGAGTGAATAAGCCGACCCAAATAAAATATATATATATAAAAGATACTCACGCCGTGATCTAGCCACCGCATTAGTGTCGGCGGCTCGCACACCTCACGATGACAAAACTTGCACACCCAGGATGGGGTATCCCAACACTCCTCGTGACAAGACACATAACTGTCCCGTACCTCAGCGGCACTTACCCAGTACGTTGACCAAGAAACTACCCGATAAGCATATTAAAAAGAGGAAACACAAAATAAGCATTAGATTTAAAATAGGACATACTTAAACGAAAATCAACTGACAAATATAAGGAAAGATAGTAAACTTACACGAACGCCGAAAGGCTCTGCCCGACACACCAATATGTGAGACTCCTTCGTCCGCGATTGCTTACACACAGAGCATACGCCCTTTCCCCATCGATGGCAAGGACGGAATGATAAAAGATCCTCACAGATTCCGAAAAACTGGAAAATCTGAAGGAAAAGTAAATCCGTAAAGTAAATTTCTTTTAAGAGATGAGAAAAAAAAAGCAACACGCAAGATACATACCCAGGAAATCAGGCGACTCCTCCATAATAGTAATGCAAAGAAAATGGAGAGAATAAACGCCAACAGCATCTTAATTAAAACTCGGGATACGCTCCAAGCAAACACTTCACTACACGTGAGCACCAAGCTGACTGGAGACACGACGACGACAGACTAATCCCAAGGAGCACGCGGAACGATATGCATCCTTGCCGAGACAAAAAAACGACATCCCCTCCCTGGACCAAAATTTTCCACACCCGCTTCCAAATCGCCAGATGCCGGTGCATCAATCCCCAAAGAAACCGAGGTCGGGCTCAACGTGGAGTAAAGACAAAACATGCCCGAAACTCTTTTAAACGCGCACATGCTTCGCACTCGAGGCCGTCTTAACAATACCAATACTCTTCCGCTTCCGCTCAAACTCTCGCCTACGACACGGAGGAAAGTCTTTTAGGAAAATTACGCACGTTTTATTTAAAAAAAAATATATATATTTTTAAACACCACTCAAATTTAAAAATGGAGCTGGAGAAAGAAAGTAATACGAAAAGCACATGATGGAACTTCCTGCACACACGCTGGGAAGAATGTTGAAAATTTCATGTTCAACATTCTTTCTCAGGCGGGGTGGAATTTTATTGCATAAAATGAAATCTGAAAATAATACCAGTAAATTCACACAAAGAGAAAAGTACTCTTAAGCATTATACTAATCCAAACAAACAATTGCATACACTAATCAACATTCTTTATGTTACAGTCAACTATCGTACAAAATTTTTTTTTTTTTTAATAAAACACCCATATATATCAAACCATACTATCCTTATCATATTACAAATATTTTTTTAACACATACTGTAATAGGAACAAGAATGTGTTAACAATTCATATGTAAAATATTAGAATAAGAAAGTACCGTAAATAAATAATGTTGTGCGGAGAATAATATTACCCATCATTATTTATAGAATATTATATACACACACACACAATACACACACATACAAGAATTTTTTTTTACAAACGTTGAGTTTTACTCGTCCATTCTTTTTCGGGCGGGGAGGTGTAATGGAATCCTCAATTCCATTACGCACACAAAAATTATAGAATAAAAAAACCAAGTGATTGCACGCGCACACACAAAAATACACATCTATACTTATGACAAGCCGCCATCGGAGCAACCACCCGCTGAGAAAGGAGGTCGCTCCCAACGAAAATAGACCAAAAAGCAGCAGCAAGTACACATCTAAGCCGACTCCCGTAAAAATAGCAGGTAGAGACCAGAACACGGAACAAAGAAGCCAAAGAACAAACCTCATAAATAACACGTAACCCTGCAACGTTGTCATACGGAAATTAAAATACGCCGGAAATTAAAGAATTTAGGCAGACGGTATTAGATTATCTACGACTATGCCAATACAAAGAATTCTGGAAAGTCACACATATGCGCTCTTCAAAGAGAGCGCGGACGACAGGAAGCAGCAGGCGAGCTAAACTATGAGCTCGATTCCCCAAACTAGAAGCACTAAAACTCAGTATTTATGAATTGACCTGTCATAATTCCATTAGAGCAAGAGGCGCAAGAAAAATGTCACATCAGCCTCTCCAAAAAAGGGAATGAGGAAAAATGCTAGAAGCCAGCATATAAAGCCCTGGAGAAAGGGGTGGAGAGATCCAGTCGGTATCCGAACGTCAATCGAGACCGAATCGCTGCCAGTCGCCAGACCAACAACGAGTATAAGTACTAGTTAGCGGTGCACAAGTTAAAGTTCACACACTCGCAAGAATATCGAGGGACTTAGCCCAAGTCGACAATCCATAACGAACAGTAAATACACGTGTTCGCGTTCGTCAAAGCGCATCATCCTCTCGTCTCTAAAAAGAAAGCAGACGCACCGAGGCGCCCATCTGTCTACACCTGCTTGCCATTGAGGAGAGAAGCTGAGAGCCGATGGCCCATCAACAACCTGACCGTACAGAACCACCGACGCAAGGACCAGGCGCCAAGGATCCACAGCTGCAACCTCCTGCTGGCGCGCATCTTCCGACACACACACACACACACACTCATACACTTATACCATAATAAGGTANACACACACACACACACACACACACACACACACACACACACACACTCATACACTTACACCATAATAAGGTACTTTTCTCTATTTCAATTCCATAAATATAGAAGTGTTGTAGAAATTCTAACCCCGTGTGGTGAATATGTGATTTCTTTATCCGGCTCCCTTTTCCGGAAGGCAGTGACCGCGTCTGCGGTAGCCAAAAGGGATTTCCTTCATTTCCAATCCGAATAAAATAATACTAATTAAGATAGGAACTCATATAGAGTAAGTATATTGGTGGGTTGCGTTCATTCGGACGTAACACATTATAATATTTATAATTTTAAAATGGTGCATAGTGGCCGGGAACCGCGGAAACGAAATCACTTGAGTTCCTATCATGTCACGCGAGCAATTTGTTAACACGAAACGTGGTTCTAAATTTGTAGTAAATTTTAACGACTCCCTATTAACCGAACTCAAGGACAAGGAAAACGAGTTAAAAAACTCGATCGAAAATAATAGCCCCGAAGCAACGAAGCTAATACAAGAGATAGATAAATTAACTAAAGAAGTGAAAACCTCGTGCGAAAAATTTAATATTGACGCGAAGAAAAATCCGGATTTACCCCGAAATAAATACGATCTTTACCAATACCGATTAAAACAAATCCAACCAGTTAGAAGACAGTGACGAAGAATGCGCGATTACAGAAATAGTGAACAAAACGAAACAGTTAAATTCAACAAAAAAATAACGTTGAAACCATCCGCGTTTACCGTAAACGCAGAGTCTTCGTGCATCGGCACAAGCACTCCGGTTTCTCGAGGACCCACACCAAAAAATAATATTACGTCTATTTTTGGTTCGCTGGGAATACATGACACCCCTTTAAAAAACAACGCGATTGATAATATCAAAAAACAATTAAGCATCGAAATCAAGCCGGAAGTGTTAGAAGCCTTTTTTGCCGACGAAAATAACGCGGCGGAAATTAATAAAACTATAAATAGCCCCGGATTCGGATTTTTTCAAGCAATCAAGCTTGTGCGAGACCGCCTTAGTACCTGCACAGCGGGAGCATTTGTACCGCATTTTGAAAAATTTAAAATCGAGACATCACGGAGTCATCAAGACTCATCTAACAAAAGCGAACTCTTCTTGTCATTTGACCAAAGCTTCAACGCACTAAAAATTCAATCACCCCATAAAAAACCGAAAACCGAACAAAAAGGAACAATGGCAAAGACAATCCAAGTCCGTCGAATGTCCATATCAATGTATTAGGTTTAATTCCGCGATTCAACGGACAAAACGTTTCCCTTTCACTCTTTCTCGACGGATGCAGGGAAGCAAAAGAATTGCTACCTAGCATACTCGAAGGAGAATTAGCTAAATTCATTTGTCTATATCTAAAACTTTTCACGAATGGTCTGGCGACTTGGCTAAAATGAAACAGAAAAGTAATGAGTCAGTAATAGTATTTCTAAATAGAATTCGGAAGATCGAAAAGGAGATCATGGCCGCGGCTCAGCGGGAGGGCCGAATAAGTAATAAGCAGACATTTCTTGATGATCTAGAAAAAGATTGTATCAAATTTTTCAAAAGAGGACTCCGTTGGGAGATCCGGGGGCGCATGGGCGCGCCTACGACACTCAAAGATGCCCGCGAACAGGCGATTGAAATAGAACGCGAGTACGCGGGTTCTGCGATAGCCCAGTGAGCCGAAGAGAGAGTATAATTGAGGAATCCCCATTGGTAAGAGGGACTAATTTTGATTACTGTGAAGAAAATAATGATGACACTTTTGTAAATTTCTAAGGTGAGAATGAGGCAAAAGATGTAATAAATAATACAAAGGTAATTCAAGGCGCTAAGTATGACGCTAAAAATGTGTATGTATGCCAGAGCAAAGATAAAATAAAATATAAATAAATGGGTGGCTTTTTCGAACTCGAAAGTTCATGGCCTCACAACGTATCGTGTTGTGTTTCTAGATGAATTTTAGCGTTCGAAAGTTTCCAGGGTAGGCTCATCACACCTACGCCTTTCTCAAACCCGGTGTCGTGAGTAAGATTTCCATCGGATCTGAAAAAACTGATCGCGCTGATGGGGGCTCGAACCCACGACCCCTTGACCGGGAGGTAGGTGGTTTACCACGGAGCCATCGCCGGTCTCCGCAAGAGCAAAGATAATGATATTAATTCAATTGGAAAATTGGTGAGTAAAACTGAGACAAAAGTTATAAGGTCTAAAAATTTAAATAATTATTCATCCGATAGTGATGAGGATATTGCAGCAGATTATGAGGAGGATAGAAATCTCGAGAATATACGGGAAAGTGATACTGTTCAAGAAATAATGGAAGAATATGAGAGACTTATGGGACGATTGTATCTAAGAGAAGTGGAGCCGGAAGATGGCATAAATTACTCATGGGATCGACTACATACAATCGATGATAGGCTTGAAATGGATAAGTTTCATGATCTAGAACGTGCGTGGGCTTATGAAGAAAAGTTAAAATCTCCAAATGCTTATGAGAATATGTCAAGGAGACAAAAGAGGAAGCTAAGAGAAACTTTAAGAATTAAAGCAGAATTAATAGGAGACGAAGTATGTCAGCATTTTGACCCTGTGGAAAAGAGCAAAAAATTCAAGAGATAATAAACGATGTGGATGCAAATTTTGAACGCTATATGCTTGAGCAGCAAGAAGGCAGGATGCCGAAGTTGAAAGTCGCAGAAGATTATAAGAATGCGAGAATAAATAAGTATTATTATGAAATGATGGGATCTGACAAAAATGAATATTTGGAATCTAGTGCGCCGACGCCTCCTTGCCACGAAAGCCAAGCATGGATTGCTAAGGATAATGATGAAAATGAAGCAATAAAAGGTTGTAACAGTAATGGACAAAATATAAAAATAAAATACAATTGTTTAAATGAAGACATGGAAACTATATATTTATGTACTCAAGGAGAAAATAATAAAAATCATACTATTTCAAAGAATAACGGAAATCTAAGAGGGAACACAAGTAAGAGTGAAAATGTCGTAATCGACATGCAAGATAATGCATGCGAGGGACTCGAGCCGATCGACATTCCCCGAGTAACCGAAAACAGTACAGCGGAACGCCCATCTGACGAGAAAGGCACAGGCGCCGCCCTAAACCCTTCTAAGGTAACTACGCGAAAGAAAAAGGTACGTTTTCGAGATAAAAAGTTAACGTAATATTGTAATTCGGACTCCGAATTACCGTGCTCGGGGGATGACAGCGACAACAGTCATGTTGCAAAGATAAATACTCGTAAGAAAAATATTACAAGTAAGGGCGCAATTCCAAAATCCGTAAAAGTAACTAGCGCGCCACAACGCGGCCTTCGGCCGCTATGTGGCTTGCCGCCTTGCATCGCTTCGCGATGCAAGGCACGCAAAACGCTCGCGCTTCGCGTTTTGCGCATAAGGCTCGACCGCTGACGCTCGCGCTTCGCGCTCGCCAGGCCCCCCGACGCTCGCGCTACGCGCTCGCCAAGCGCCCAAGCCCCGTCGCTCGCGCTTCGCGCTCGCCATAAGTACCTGCCGGTGTCGGCTCTGCACTCTCGCTGTCTGACGTTTGTTATCTAATGTATAAAAAAAAAAAAAAAACGATGAAAAAAAATTAATTTTGTATCTATTTTGTATACAATTAAAAAATGTGTTTGCCATGCGTAACTCGAAGTTTTTTATTTATTTTAGTTTTACTCATAATTTTCAATATTGTTGATCTTTGGAATATACATTCATAATTTTTGATATTATCTTTTATCGCGACAAATTTACTTTAAATATGATTAAAATAAACAATTATTATTCCGTAAGATTAAAAAAATTATCATTTTATATTAGCTTTAATTCAAATTATATTACTTAGATGGGAATTCGCCTTGTTAAGCGACAACAGTGCGCACAAGATATACGCGAAATTTCATAAGGTGGACAAAATCGGAACTATCCTATTGGTGGAATACACTTGCAGGTTTATGTGTAAGCTGTGACGTCATGCTTAACAAAGTGAATTCCATAACGTTTCTAAAGTCATAAATTTGTGCAAAGAAAATACATAATTGTTGGCTCTATGGAAGCGAGGCAGCTAGCGACCTCGACCACTGCGCATACATTGTGCGCATCGACTGCGACCGGTCAGGCAGCTGTCTGCCGTGTGTTGTTGAGCGTTATTGAAGTAACTCTCCGGCCTATCGCTAACGCAATGATTTTGCTCTGTACATCTTTTCGACGATATCTTAATGAGTGCGTGAGTGAAAACGACAAAAACGCGCGATGCAGTAGTGTTTATAAGTAGTTTAAAATTAGAGGGCAATAAGTGCTCTATGGTTCCTGTTTATCGCTGTATGCGTTTACAAGCAACTCTGGCTCACCGCATCATCGCTCGCGATACAGCTAATCGCGTCTTCTTCCTTTGTAAAACATGGCACAAAGTATTCACTAGGTGGTGGCACCCGGAATGGCAAGCATGCGATGATGTGTAATATATTCCTATACGAAGAATGCTGCAATATGTGAAGAAGCGTAACTTTATCAAAAATTTGAATGTTTTGGCTGGAGGTTATCTTCTATTCGTGACTACTTCCTGCGGCTCTCCTCTGTTCTTATTGCTAGTGCTGATATATTATTCTCGTCAGAGCTGTCTAGGTGACGATTCACCAATCACACAGATCCATAAAAGAGTATAGTTTTTGTGTTCATTAATTTTTTGATTATGTCAGTGAATCAGTGATTATTGTGATGTGTTGATCTTGTTTTTGTTAGAGTTTAAAATCAGTGTTGTAATGCCTGAATTGTCTCCTACTAAAAAATAAAGCTATAACGCATTTGGTTATCAACACGACGGACAGACAATATCCGTTGCCAATTTGACAATGAAGCACTACCCTGGTGCTTGATCTCGCACGTGGTCTAAGCGATGCAGCTGGCGTTTGCGGGCTACTTTAAACATCCTCAAGGTGTCGCCTGGAGCAGATTCACAACACTATCTGTAATTGATGGCAGGCTGGGCGTTGCTGGACTTCTGCAACTATATTAAGATGATCCTGGAGTAGATTACTTCTCCCCTGTGATGGTGCTGACTTGGCGTCTCTGGTTCTTCAACATTATCTGCTCGTGCTGCTTGGTGTTTGTATGCTGATCCACACCACCCGGAGAATAACGCTCAGCATATTCGAAGCTTTTTGGGCTATCCTGGTCGGCATTTTTAGTTGGCTGAGAAGCCACCTGGAATTGACGAATGGACCCTGTATTCTTGCTTTCTGACAGTCCTGGTTGGCGTTGCTGGCTGCTAAACCATGTCGAAAATGATGTTGGAAGCTGGATTCCTGCTTGCTGGTAGTATTGATGGATATTCTTGATTACTTTAACCTAGCTTTAATAGCGGTTTGGAGAATGGGTTTGTAACTATTCGACATGGAATATACGAACAAATGCAATGACTTTTTACTGTAATGTTTAATTGCATATTTAATCTCTAATAAGTTTTGGTTAGAATACCTTATACATGTTCTAAGTTTTCAAAATAAATATTTTGAATTGCTTGCGGGTACCTTAACAATGATTATTAATATTTTGCTAGTTTTCTGTTTGTAAATATAAACTATCTGAGAAAAGTTTGTAACATATTTTCCTGTATGTCTAGGTGTACGAGCAATGCTGCATTGGTTGACAATATAGTCTACTGCATGCACCGGACTACAACTAAAGATATTGGTATCATTCGTATCTGAGCCATCAAAATCATGGAGTTGGAAGAAAGCTCCAGCAAGACTCGGGCAATACTGCTTACTACTATTGACGGATGAGTGTTTTTATCAGGTGAGATCAGTGAGTTGAATAACTTTTTGTTTATATGAGTTTTTAATATGATTTCTTTTGTTTTTCAGTGTTTAAGTCATACTACAACTGGAGATATCATGGTCTGCTGGATGGGGAGCAGTAGGATCAAGGGCATCGGTTATATGCCTATATCAGTAATACTGGATCATCGTTAGTTTGTAACATTCAGGTACAATATGTTTCATATAATTTAAATGATTTCATGTCATTTATGTAATTTATATTTTTGCAGATGCAGTGCATAGAAGATGTAGATCATAAATGGTTTTACTTAAAATATTATTAAGGTACACAGAGGTTTCTTAGGTTTTAATTGTATTCTTTTTCTTTTTAGGTAAAAAATGAAACACAATGCCAAGCAGTTGCAGCAAAAAATTATATTTTGAAGAGGATATTGTTTTATAACAGAAGATTTTTATTAATTGGCATAGCCGTATTTACGTACCGCGTTTTCCTGCCTAAAAAATCGGTTCTAGGGTTGTTGTTTGTTAAATAGTGTAAGAAAAAATGTTTTCCACGGTAAAAAGTTGTGATTCAAAAATATCTACAACTTTTATATTTAACATTTTAATGTAAAACGTAAATCCGCAAAGTTTTATGGCAAATAATTGGTATTTTAGCTGTAAAAAATCGATTTTGGGCTGTAAACTTGAGCTATATGCATTTTCATGATTTCATGTCAATAGAAAAAAGTTGTATTTTTTAAATATTTACAACTTTTCTAATTAACTTTTTTTTGTAGAATGCCTAGAATTCGAGTTACAGCCAAAAAACCGTTTTTAGCGATTTTTTGAGGTGCCCGCATTCTGCGTATACGTGCAGGATCAAGCCCAAAATAGGACCGTCAGCTTACTATTATGAGAGAAGTTCGCACACGAATTTTCAGCCCGATTGATTAAAGTTTCTCCGAGATAATCGCATCACAGGAAAATTTGTATTAAAAAATAAGCTTAAAAATCGAACAAATTGGGCCCGCATTTCAAAACGACGTAGAGGATCGGGATAAAAAAAAATAGTTTTTTAGCTTTTGCGAAAGGAGACTTCTCCTAAAATTTCAGCCCGATCGGTCGAAAATTGTGCGAGATATCGCATGGTACACATTTTTCGCACACGAAACTATAAGGCACTTCCGTGTCGCGGTCGTGCCTAAAAAAGAGAATTGAGAAAATGCGTCCGTCCGACAACAACTACAAGGATTTCAATGACATTTTTACACAGACTCAAACAGGTAAAGTCTATGATACAAATAAAGAGAATGAAAACATAGAGTTATATAATTTCGATGCAATGAACGAGGCATTAACAGATATCGCCACATTTGAAAGGAAAGACGATGAAAAACAGGATCCTTTGATTCTATCTCGAAAAGATGCCTCGCGAGAAATGAAGCAATATATTTAATCGAATGTGAGAAAATTGAGGAGATATTAAACGATTGCCAAGACTACTATAAAAATCGTGAAAGTGAAGTGCAGGGACTCTGTGTGAGATCTAGCGCTCCAGCTTGGGGCGACGAGCAAAGGGATTACCGTTGCGTGATGCTCATAAACCCTGACGAGATGGAAATTTCCCGCTGTAAGAAAGTCAAGGCTTTATTGCGCCTCAATCACTTAAAACCGAAAGAAAGATAAACTATCAAACAACTAGACGACATGTATCATGAACAATTCCATTTACCCGGGGAAAAGCTTACTACTACGCATATTATTCAACATCGTATTCCGACTATAGATAACCGTCCTGTAAATGTCAAAACATATCTCCCCCCTAGAGCGCATAGAGTTCCAATAATGGAGAATATTAAAGAATTTTTAGATGGCGGGCTTATCTCACCAACAAATTCTAATTATAATAGTCCGCTATGGTGTCTGCGAAAAAAAGACGACAGTCACGGAAATCCAAGGTATAGAATAAACCTCGATTATCGAAAATTGAACGAAGTTACAATAAGCGATAATTATCCACTCCCAAACATTCAAGATATTTTCGATCAACTCGGCGGCTCGAGGTATTTTACGGTTTTAGATCTCGCATCGGGCTATTATTATACGATTTCGTTACATCCAGAAGATCGTCATGAAACTGCATTTACTGTAATGAATTCAGGATTTTATGAGTGGAATGTTTGCCCGCAAGGATTGAGTTCTATGCCAGCTACATTTATACGGTGCATTAATCGAATTATATATAATACACCCATGAAAGAGGAGGAAAAGCCTGAAAGTGCTCTCACTGTTTCACCCGAGGATGCGAAAGAATTATATTCTGGACCACAAGACGTGTGCGTTTATCTCGACGATATCATTATTTACGCGAAAACTGTAGAAGAACATAACGAAAAATTCGCGAAATTATTAAGAAGATGGAAAGCCGCGAATTTTAAATTATAACAGGATAAATGCGATTTTCTCCGCACAGAAGTAAGTTTCTTAGGGCATTTGATAAGTAATCAAGGAATTTCGCCGGACCCTAAGAAAGTTGAAGCAGTAAGAAAATTTCCGCGACCGAAAACTGTTAAAAATATACGTCAATTTCTAGGGTTAGCTGGTTATTATCGACGATTTATTGACGGATTTTCAAAAATCGCTAAGCCGCTAAGCAATTTACTCAAACAAAATGTACCTTTTGAATAAAACGAAAAAGCGCAGGAAGCTTTCGATATTTTGCGAGAAAAATTATGTAAAGAACCCGTATTAATTATTCCTAATTTATCAAAGCCATTCATGCTTACTACAGATGCCAGTCTGACCTGTATCGGAGCGGTACTTTCTCAAGGCACTATAGGACAAGACCGTCCGATCGCATACGCATCCCGAGTGCTAAACGATACCGAAACTCACTACGACACGTATTCAAGAGAAGCACTAGCCATGGTTTTTGGTATTCTGCATTTTCGACATTATTTATTAGGGACCAAATTTGTAGTCTGCACAGATCATTTACCGTTATGTTGGTGGAAGGATTCTCGGGATCCCGATTCACGCGCAACACGATGGGACTTAAATTAACAGATTATAATTTTGAAATTGTTTACGAACCGGGACGCATAAATCTTAACGCTGATGCTCTCTCTCGAAATCCGATCAAAAAGACACCCGAGACAGTTATGCTGGTTCGCGAGGATGAGGGAAACGAAGCAGGAGACTCGCTCGGAAACAGAAATCAATTGGCTTCAGAGCAATGGGCAGCAATCACCGATGGATCGACGGGTCGTATAACTCGCACCCGTGCGGGAAAATTGAGTGGGGCCGACTATCGAGAGAACCGTAGAAAGGCTCCAAGCGTAAACACGAGGACTAAAGGGCTTAGGGGGAAGGTGAGACCCAAGGAAGTCGACCCAACGACCGCTAATCACACTGCCGAAGAACGCCCCGAAAATTACGAAATCGAGGGCCAATTAGAAACGTCTATTGAAAGTACACACGCCAGGCCGGAACCGATGAACGCCGACATTGACAACCCAAACAACAGCAACATTGGGGGACCAATAATTAATAATGTCGATGGTGTTTCCCCAGAATTACCGCCCAATCAAAATGGATAGATAAAAACACAACAATTAAAATCGATAGATTTTTCTATAGAATTTAATAGACTTTAATTAATTTAATGGAATTTAATTGAGTTTTAATGCGAATAAGGCGATTAAGACTTACCATTCAATTCGATAGAGAATCTTATGGATTTTAATAGACTATTTTTAGCAGGGCCTGTACTTGACAGCCATCAGAAGGGACACTTAGTGGATATGAGTACTAAAGTAGGATAAGAAAAGATTTATTAGTTATTTAATCGATAATTAAGAGCAAGTGGCGTTGCAGACTTACTCTATTTCCGGAGGATGTTGGGTGTACCAACACCTGAGTTGCTTCGCGCAGCTCCTGTTGACAAATAGAGCAACGGGTAGTGGAGCCGGGCCTCGGCGTGTGGCATAGTGCTGGAATTTCGCCGGCTTTACAAGGAACTGCAGGCCAATGCTAAAATAAAGAGAAGGAAATAATTTTTCGAGAAAAAAAGATTACATTATTCCATTTCTGACATATAAAACAAAGGAAAAGAGGAGGCTTACCATCTCGCTGTCGTGGACAGGACGTTCATCCCTCTTCCTATCGTTAGAACATTTAAGATAAGCAGGCGCGAGCATAATTTTCTTGAATCCAAAAGGAACCACTAAAACACTCACGGCTATTAAAAGAAGCCCCACGAGTAAACTACACTTCCGCACTCTATACGCGCGCAGAGAGTCTTGATTCAAAAAAGAAAGGGGGACTAAGTACGGCAACGCGTCAACTGCCGATTTAAATAAAGAAAATTTTGAAACAGGACTTTTCCTTTTTCAAAAGGGTTACACAGTTCGAACGAGATAAAGAGACACGAGAGGACTGATCGTCGCCGTATATTAAGTGACGAAGTTTCTGGATAATTATTCGGAAACATCATGTAAAAATTACACTAAGCCAGTAAGAAAAATCCAGAAACTTCGACGCTTAACTAAGCCTCGAAGGAATGTACCGGAAACCAAAACAAACTTCTCCTCCCTCGGTTGAAGCGCGCGTGCACAGCCGACGCTGCAGTTTAGCCGTTGACCATAGTATTAGGCCCCATAAGGCCTAATGCGTAAGACAAAGAGCGCGGCTAGGCTGGAGTAAAAAGAGAGGAGAAGTAAGTACCCCGCGTGGGAGAAAGCTTCGACTCTCTCTGTAACGTCACCTCCCCCGCAAATGCCATTCCAGTGTGTGCGGTCCTAGAGAGAGGACGCTAATTTTGAGAGTTTGATCTTGAGTTTGCAAGTGTATTTTTCATTGAGTTTCTAAAAATTAAAGTTTCACGTTTCTAAGTTTCGTTATTTTTTTGAGTTGTGTCATTTCTTACCACTAAGCTTTATTTCCTGGATCACGAGGATTTGCATAACGCCTTTTTGAGATCGTCACGAGGAAAATTTGATTTAGGAGCATTTCATTTGGAGTTCTGGATCATTGTCTAGAGTTTTGGATTCTAATTTATTCCTCCTACAATCCAGCCGCCAACTACAGTCACCAAGTAAGTTACTTTGGTTAACATTTCAATCTTCCTTTTAATAGTTAAACCACAAACATTCCTGCCTCGACAAATTAGTGTTTCCACTGATCTCCCCCGTATGGGAGAGTAGCTAAGCGGCCGCGTAGTAAATTTTATCTTATTGTAAGCTCGGTAGACATGTTCTACCCTAACAAAATTGGGGGTTCGTCCGGGATCTAGCTTAGCTTTTGTTGGACGCAGAAGGGTTTGGTTTTCTGTGTTGAAAATAAAATTTTAATATGAATGAGAGAATAAATGAAAAAAAAGAAAAATACTAGAAAGCCATAAGTGTGTAGAGGAAAAGAAAGAAAGATTCAGTACGTACAAAGAACGCACAATCGCCGATAGTATTTGAAAACTCGAGACGCGCGCGCAAGCACGCAAAGGCGCCGTGACGTCAGTGCAGCCACACATCGGGTGAGACACACAGAAACGTTAAAGTAATTTCAAAGTAAATTCAATTCGATTCAATAGATTTTTGGAATATTATTGAGGGGAAAATAAACAAAATCAAAAACCAACGCACATTTGGTAAAATATCAGTGCAGTGCGACACAACAAGAGAAAATAATTTTTCATAACAATTTTGACAAATTAAAATCTGACATTCGGTTTTGCAACGGTGAACATAGTATTGACTCTTTTCACACTAACACTTCCACAAAATTACACACAGGCAGTTTGACGCATCCTGCCAAATTCATACAAAATCACAGAACAAATTGTCAAACAAAGCACATATACAAAACTCACTAAATTACATTACATTCAACTCAAATCACACATAAAAGATCAACTCTCAAAATTTGTACGCGGATTGACACTAAATTTTAGTTTTGAAAGAGATTCGCACCATATTCTAGTCAAACACACTCAATTTTAAATATACAGTTCAACATTTTGCAGTTCGATTCAAAACCATCAAAACTCTCATGATTTTCACGCCAATACAGTTCACTTTGACACTGTCTTAATAAATTTGCACACAGCATATTACAACTAATTTTGAAACACAAGCACACTGACACATCCAATGATACACGTAGGGGTGGGCCCGTTAGGACCTTGTAGAGGTTAGATTGAAGAATTCGAATAAAATCTTGGAAAATCTGGTCGACGAGTAGCACTAGAGTGCTCTGGCAAGCGATCGCCAGGAGTCGAACCAGGGCCTTATTCGAGGTTGCTGCGTAGAGTGTTGAACTCCGGCTTTCACAGGAGAAAACCTGGGCTTCTGCACTCAAAACAGCTAACTCTGGTGCTGACACGCCAGTTGAGACCCTGTAAAAAAATCAGCCACTATCAGTTTCATGCATATTTATGCTTTAGACAATAATTAATATTACATTTTGCTCATCGACGCCAGAAATGCCAAAAGTTTCATGCAAGAGACCCACTTTCGCACACATTTCCTCGCACAAGTTTGCGTAAAGCATTTGACCTAAGAAGTAGAGCATGGTAAAATACGGTTTAAAGTAAAGGGAGTAAGGTTTAATTGAAAATACATAGAAATAGCTTGGTCAGAACTGGGCGTGGACACACAAGCTGTCTAACCTAGTTAGACGCCAAAGTATTTCTGGCCAAAATCACAAATATTAATCATTTTGAGTAAAATAAAGTAGAATCCCAGGGTCTAGGTTAGAACATATCCATTTAGCATAAAAAGTACATGTACCAAAAAACTTTAAGTATAGAAGCACGGTTCTGAACAAAACACGGTTTCAAAACAAGTTTTACAGTAGATTTGACGTTTGATTATTCGAGATAAGCAATATTAGAAGCACGAATAATAATCTATCAACAATTACAACATAGAGACACGGTTCAAAGTACATGAAAGACGCTTGCAGTCGCACTAATTTTTCTTTTAATGCTTTCATGTCTATCGAATGACAATATTAAGTGCACGATAGATTTATTAACCACACACGCCACAATTATTGTTAGTTAAAATAGAAAATAGGGAGAGAGTAAGTGGTCGAGTATCTGCTTACACAAAACATACCTGTGGATCATGCAGACTCAGCACTGTCCTCCTTGATCTTGAGGATGTTTAAAAAAATTCAAGCTGCTGCTGACTGCCACAAAAGCTGAAAAGAAAGACAAAACAATTTTACACAAAGCAACAGTTCTCGGGTTGCTTGCAAAGAAATTTAATATTTATTCAGTGTGAAAGAAAACTTCTGAATCAGCTGATAGAGTTGCAACTGCAGCATTGGGGATAATCCTGGGCCCGAACTTTAACCTTTGCAGGAACACCGTGATAGTACACACACGCACCTTTGACTAAGTAACACGAGACGACACGTACGGTTCACCTTTTGCAATACTATTAGCAACAAATTGACGACGAAAACACACGCGACACGGCACGAGGCTAACAGCTGACGCAAGCGGACTCGACTAGAGAGTTTGACTGTAGCGAGAAGTTAGGCGCGGAGCGGTGCCACACCTAGGCTAGTGACTATATATAGACTCGAGTAGAGCGGGCGGACGCCATTTTGAGATCGGCGGAGCACGCGCGAATATTTAAATTTGAATATTGGACTTTGAGACTTTTCGAGAGAATCATTGTAAAGTAAATTCAGTAATTAAACAATTAAACTATTGCTACTGTGTTTAGACCGGATTAACGAAATTAAAGGCGTGTTTATTGGAATTAAATTATTTCTTTACGACTTTGAAATATCACGTGACAGTTTAAGACCATTCAAAAGCAATAGTGTTTTTTTTTGCGTAATAAGGCTTTCATATAAATATAAATAATCTTTACGGTTAAGACTATTATTCAAACATTATATGTTAATAATTATAGGTGAATTAATTTCGAAAACACTATTTAGAGGAAATTCTTTTACATAATCGATAACAACAAATAGTCATCTATTATTCTTAAATAAATAAATTAATTTTAAATTACACAAAATAGTTAGCATAATTAAATTTTCTTTTCGGGAATTTTGCGAAGAAAATAAATTACGTAAATATTTTAATTGAATTTACAAAACCGGACCATCACTCTTAATTTAAATTTAACTTAAATTTTTGACAGAGGACACGACACGAAACTTCTTTTTTTTCATTCAAAAAATCCACGATTTGACGACTCTCATTGGATAAGCCTTTAGTTTAGACATATACCCATGAACACTTAATACTAATTTAGTATTAATATTTTATTACAATATTTTATTGATTACTGGTTTTATTATTAATCATTATCACCATTTATTATTTATCGAACCCCACAATAATTAATCGATAATTAATTACCAAAAATCCCACAATTTCTTTTACATTACCCCTTAACATACTTTAATACATTATCCATACTCACATTATCAAATTTTAATTACAATAATAATAATACCGTATGATATATGTATATAACATTGAGACTGTGAGGAGAAGAAATAAGGTTTTAATAAAATAGTGGCACAAAATTACGAACTCTCTATAAATCAAGAACATTTTAGAAGCATTTGGAGAACTATTTAGAGGATTATTTAGAATTTTATACGGCAATTAAGAGGCAGTAAATCTATTCAAAATGCCAGACGAGACCGACAATAGGACGGGTGGAAACACAGGAGCAGACCTATGGCTACCACCATGGCCAATAGCTTCATGCTTATGAGTTGCGTAAGCGGTATACCAAGCTTTGATGGAAAACATGCCAAATTAAGAGACTATATACAGGATTTGAAGAATGCAAATGAATTAGTGACTGACGCAATACGACCACAATTTATGCGGAATGTGCTGCAGAGAATAACCGGAGCTGCGAAAAAGAGTCTCAATAACAAGACCATAACAACAGTGGATGACTTGATCAAACATCTAAAGCAAAGATTCGGTCCAGGTAGAGACTTTAGCTATTATAATACACGTATCCACACGGTCAAGATGAGACAAGAAGACACTGTGGGAGATTTTTATGACGAATTAAACGTTTTACTGAGCAGTGCCAGAAATGCATTAAAAGAAGAAAAGGGAAGTGAGAACCTTGATGCAATGGTGGAACCATTGGAAATGTTGGCAGTCGACATATACATAAGGGGATTACCAGCCAATTTATCGGAAAGAGTAGACTTATTCAAACCCAAGAATCTACAAGAAGCATAAACACGCATGGAAGCCAGAATCATACCGGACTCCAGGCCACGAGTGAACCGAAGTTATTACAATACCAGAGAGAAAGGATAGTTATAACAATGGATACCGCAATGAAGGTGGCGGATATAATAATAGAGGCGGATATAACAATACGGCGGATATAACAAACAGCGTAATAGCATAAAGAACCAGAGCAAAACGCACACAAGTACAAAGTCCAGTCGGACAATACATCAAGCAAGGAACATTGCCCAAAGCACCCAAACTTGTTGCGCCAAGAAAAGCCATAAAACCAACAAAGCCAGTGACAGCTGAAAAATCAGTCGAAACATCAACTGAAGCAGCAGCCACAGAAACAGCTTTCATCAAACCAGCAGAAATTCAGGAAAGTTCAACCGATGCAGACTCTGACACATCAATGACAGTCAACCCATCTAGAAGATCGTGGCTATCTTCAACAGCCAATGAAGACACCGACTTAGAGAAACCACCGATACCAGACCCGAGGTACAGTTGACTGCGACAAGAAGACACAGAAACTACAGAAGAGGAAACCGAAGAGGACGAAGTGTTTTCCTCAACAGAAAGTCAAGACAAAACTATAAGCAACTTTGCAATAGAGGTCAGCGCAATAGAAGGATCCAACATAGAAGAAAGTTCCGAAGACGAATCAATTAAGAACCTATCAGTAAATACGACTTTAACTAAGGAAGAGGTAGAAGAAGCAAGCAGAAAATTTGAAGAGAGTATGAAAAGATATGAAACGGATAGAGACACCAACACCACAGAATCAGGGACAGAAATTGAGATACATCTACAGATACCCTCACACTTTTCAGATAATCATGAAGTAGCAGATGAAGAACGTGAAGCAGTCTACACATCCGAACCACGGTTTCAAACAGAGGAAGAAATAGATATAGATAATGTATGGAGAAAAAGTGTGCAGAAATTAATAAAAAGAGCACGACAAAAGCTACAGCAGACAACAAGAGAAGAAAACTCAGAAAGCGACTCCGACGTCGAAAGCGTGGCTGACATAATCATGCCACCGCCAAGAAAAACATTATCCGTGACGCCAACGATAACAAGTGGTAGTCCTACAGCCAACAGCGCACCACGAAATAAAACCAAAACACACAGGAAATTAGGAGTGTTGAGTGAAATAGAAGCGGAAGAAGGATCAATAATAGATATAAGATTCTCACAGCCACCCGAAATGACAATGCCTTTTCTCTTACCTACACTACCAGATATGGAACCACTGAACAAAGGTCACATTTCATCCAGAAGCGATCAAGGATCTGATGAAGCACCAACACATATAACAGAAGAAATGAAGCGAATCCCTCATAACATAATTACTGTGAGGGAATGTCTCACGCACAAAAGAGACAACCTCGTACACTTCTTGTCAGCCGACTGCAACAATACGTGGTCTATAACAAGATTGCTAGTTGAAATTGGAGCCATAGACTTAACAAAAATAAAAAGCCAAAACCCACAAACGGGACAAGTTTTGAACACAGTTCAAAAAGTACCACATATTCACTGTGATAATAAAAGATAAGTATTTCCATACAATCAAAATGGAAGATCTAGATAAAGGACTTAGGAATTTGAAAGAGATACTCATCAATAAAGAGATTAAGAGTTTCCGAGTAGCACGAAAAGGAGACTTATTGGACGAATTAGGTCCACCAACCATCTTAGAACTAATCTATGAACACTTTCACAGAAGTGGTATTAGAGTGACAACATGTTATGGAAAGGCACACGTACCAGCCGAAAAACATCAGAAAGAAATAATAACCCATCTCCATGACAGTTTAACAGGAGGACACAAAGGAATCAACCAAACATACCAGAAAATAAGAGAGAGGTACTACTGGCCAGTAGCCAATGAGAAACGATGTCCAAAACTACATTAGAAGATGCGCAGGTTGCCAAGAGCAGAAAATAGTGAGATTCAAAACTAGAGAGCCGATGATAATAACCGATACACCAATAGAGGCTTTTGACAAAGTATCGATCGACACAGTAGGAAAATCTGGATGTGCTAGGACCCAAAATGGCCAGTAATGACGGAAGACCATTACATGAAATAGTTAGCAAACTAAAAGAAATAGGTGAACACAAACGACAAAATTACAATACGAACACTGTACTATATGGAAGCATGACCACTCAACTAATAATAGTGATAATAGTAATAATTATCATCATAAAAATGAAATGTCTAAAGAATTGGAGCTGCCCAAAGAATAAGAAGCGCAGAAACTCATCACCAATGATAAACATCAAAAGACAAAAGATCGAGACAAAACATAAGGAATTTAAACTCGGAGATGTCCCAAGTACCAATAAAAACCATGCGACCCTACAGTTAGGCCGCGAAAACCCCAGAGCGAAAGCCCAATCGACCCCAAAGAAACTCTCGTTACCCAAACAGGAAGCAGAGTACTCGTGAATGAATGAAATTAAAATTTTGAATTTCCAGGAAGCTTGTACATAGTAAAATAATGCCTAACCAATGTTCTGTGACATAGATATACCATTATCGAGGATAATAAAGGAATTTGAAAAAGTAGGAGAACCCCAGAAAGTACAAGTAGAAAAGCACAGATCCGAGCGAGAGACCAAGAAAATAACACTTTCTCTTAACACGGGAAGAGAAAGACAAAAGGCATATGAACTTAGATCCGTACTATAACAACAAAATAGACTAAAGAGTAATGACAGAAGATCAGCACCATACCAAATCCCCATAATAACCGCAGGACCAAAACAGCGACCGGAGACTTGATAGACCTCACTCCAAAAGAAGAACCAGCAATCAGATCTGAAGTTCATGTAGTCAACCAACAAGGGACACCACAACCAATTAGGAACAGACTGTTCTGCCTACTCCCTTAAACTACAGTAAACTACAGCCACTACAGGAGACAATCATGGAATTAAAAGAAAAAATAGCAAAACTGGAGAACCAAAAAGAAGACAACCAACACTCACCAACACCCAGGACAAATAGAGTGAGCCAAGAAAGACCCAAGACCCCAAAAGCCACCCTCCCTGACCTAGATGAAGATGATTGCAATATAAGCATAGAATAAGACAGATAAATTTACATTTTGCGACCGTGTTATATAACCATAATAAACAATAGTTAGAACCAATGGCCCTGTATGAACGAATAAATGAATGAAAGATGTGTCTGAAGAACATCTCGTCTTTTTCTCTATCGTTTCCGTCCCAAGGGAGTAGGCAGAACAGTCTGTTCATAATTGGTTGTGGTGTCCCTTGTTGGTTGACTACATGAACTTCAGATCTGATTGCTGGTTCTTCTTTTGGAGTGAGGTCTATCAAGTCTCCGGTCGCTGTTTTGGTCCTGCGGTTATTATGGGGATTTGGTATGGTGCTGATCTTCTGTCATTACTCTTTAGTCTATTTTGTTGTTATAGTACGGATCTAAGTTCATATGCCTTTTGTCTTTCTCTTCCCGTGTTAAGAGAAAGTGTTATTTTCTTGGTCTCTCGCTCGGATCTGTGCTTTTCTACTTGTACTTTCTGGGGTTCTCCTACTTTTTCAAATTCCTTTATTATCCTCGATAATGGTATATCTATGTCACAGAACATTGAGAGGGTCGTTCTTGGTCTAAAGTTCATATTGTAATCCATTCTCTGCAAATAGATTAACATTGACTGTGTTAGAAAAAGGTTATTGGTTATACATTGCATGAATTAAACAACCAAATACACAAAATATATAATTATCATACCATAATCTTTGTATCACCTTATTCAGAAATGGACCAATTACTCCAAAACGTCATTGCCTCAATGGTCTATAGTGAAGCCCTAAAAATAGTGAGGATAGAGCTCAACCAAGCATCAGAGCTACCAGCAGTCCTGAATATGTTGGACCAATATGGACCCTATACCATGACAGAGTTTCGTCTCAGTCACACAGGACCACAGCCCGATGCAGCTTCGGTAGCAATCAAATACAGGACGAGAGCAGACGCAAAAAGACGAATGACTGACTATGACGGACATCTGGATAGCATATCACTAAACGGTAGCTTTGAAACTGACAATGAAGACAACGGAAACGCCAACAGTGACCTCAATGATGACACCAACGTAACCGATGACAACCTGACAAATAACGACGTACGCAACAATACAATCAATGACGAGAACGGTAACGGAAACAATGACAACACGGCGGACAACGACAACAGAGACAGACACATCAACAGTTACCACTTACGATATAGTCCTCAAGACAATGTTAAATTAGTAAACGTGAACTTAACGGACTCCCACACAATTACAGCCACATACAAAGGCACGACAATAGACGCAGAAGCATTGTTTAGGCAGCATGGACCCTGCAACACTGAAAACCAACAGACCGCGACAAGAGACATCAAATAATAGTAGTGAGATATCAAATGAAAAACCATGCACTCAAAGTCATCAACAAATACAAACAGTACATAGGACAGACACATGAAGACCAACAAAGACCGCAACTGGACAATCAACCAGATAACTTGACAATCAGACAGCTTGATCAGACGACCAGACAACCAGTCAGCTTGACACAACGCACACCATCAAACGACACCATATGTGTACGAGCACCGCTGAACATGAATAAAGAGCAACTGATAGAAGCATTCACAGCCTTCGGTGAAATAATACACGTAAGACAACTAAAATCAACAAGTGACATGGACAACTGCCTAGCCTTCATACAGTACGAGGGCCACCACAGCACAAAAAGAGCAATAGTGGAGTGCGACAAAGCATACTCAGCAAGACCAGCTTTCAATAGACGACTGGCGCCACAAGAACCATCGACACCAAAAGTACAACAAACATTGCAAGCACCACCATCAGTACCACAGGCACAAACAGCAGATCCGTCACCAGCACCGAAAGAACAAGAAGAGAGACAGGCACGAAAGGCAGAAGCACAGGAAACTGAGGCAGAAGAAGAACCTTGCACTTTAGACACGGGCAATAACACGAAACTGTACATCATAGCCCCAAAAGATGTGACGCAGAGAGATCTCGAAAGAGACTTCAAAATTTTTTGACCGACGATCAAAATAGACTTAACAAAGGGTATACGAGACAATAACAAACAAGTTGGAGACGCTGTATACAAAAACAAGATAGACGCAATCGACGAAAGTAGTACCCCGGCACCATGGATAAAGTAAACAAAGCTGACCTTGACCCCCCACCCGAGCCAGTGAGAGGTCAAGGTCAAGATTGTTTACTCTCCATGGTGCCATTTGCACTTTGGAGAAAGCCCCCCTCCCCACTCTGTCTCTCCAAAGTGCCTCTGAATTTTCGAGACACTTTGGAGAGAGACGAGTCCCCTCTCCTCCTCACTATCCAAAGTGTCTTTGATTTTAGAGACACTTTGGAGAAAATCCCCCACCTTACCCTCCTTCTATCCAAAGTGCCTCGGGGTTTACAGGGCACTTTGGAGAGCGACGGAGCGACTTTCTGCGATGCTGCCGATCCGACGGCTAGTTGAGGACTGACGGATTTTTTTGTAGGGGTGCACGCATATAATACACACACAAACACACGCATACATACATACGACATTTTTCTAACCTTTTTTAAAATGTTTTATCTGCTGACTCTGCACACGCACACAAGTTTTTAATGTTTTTAAAACTAAACGTAAACACTAAAAAACTACTGTTTTTAAAAACTAAACTTATGCACTAAAAACTGCTGTTTTTACAGTTCTACACCAACTGGTTACGTTCACAGTGTAGTGGGTCCGTATTACAATCTGGACATAACCAGAGTCCGCACATTCCACAACGCCACCACCACCGCACACGCTGTGTCACGAATAACCGTCCACACCCGAAGCAAAAATCTCTATATTTGCGCGGAAGCTCTACTTGCGGTCCTGGCAGATTGCGTCGCTCAGCACGGGTTAATCTAGCCATATACCGTTTACGTCGCTCCCGCGCACGCCGGATTTTTCCCTCCATTCTGCTGACGTCTCGTCGACGCTTAAGCCGGAGCAGACGTTGGCGCACCTGCCACAGGTGTTTGCGGAACCCTAGCAGTCGATGCAGGCGGGCTTCCCGTTCCGGATCCCTTGCAGGATCATATGGCTCGTCTGCTTCGCTGTCGCTGCTGCTGCCGAAGGAACTACTGCTGCTGCTGTTATCATCTTCTTCCATCGGCTCGGGATCGCTGTCGATGCTATCGACACCTGAGTCATCCTCCTCCTCCTCTTCTGTGTCGGTGGTCTCGTTTTCTTCAGCAGCTTCCTCACTCCTATCGCTAACCTCTTCAGCCTCTCTGAGAAGGCGCACCCTTGCAGCCTCCTCTTCCTCCTCCTGCGCCACAGCCCGAGCCTCGGCCTGTCTGGCAAAAATCCTTGCGGCATTCTCCTCTACCTCCTGGACCTGCCATACCCGGTCAACCACTTCGACGTCGTCACCGACGACACTCTCGTTATCGACCGCGACCCCTAACTCCGGATACAGCAGTTGTGGTGACCCATACGCAGCAAACATGACGAGTGGTGCTACGTTAACATGGGGCCGTCGTCAAGAACCCAGCTTACCGTTGCCGGGTTTTATTTTCGCTACGCAAAAAGCACCCTCTACTGTCGAGTTTCGTAGCTTAGTGGCACTATAAAAGAGGCCTGAGTTGAGCAGTTAGCCATCAAACAGTATCCAGCAGTAGCCACGGAAACTTCAGAGAGAACTGTGCAATCCACGATGGACAAGCTTCAACTGTTGAGAATCGTGTTTACTGTCTTGAGTGTGGTTCTTGTACGTGAGCCGGCAACGTGCATTTTTTGCAATGAAGCATGGCGTCGTTCTTTAAAACACTGCTCCGTCAGCTGTTTATTGAAGCGCTTAAAATATATTTTGGGTTTCTGCAGTCTTCGTACTATTATGTACTTATTTAATCGTGGTTTGTTGGAGAGTGAGGTGGATATATTATCCGTGCTCTCGGCGAGTCTATCGTGAGTCGTGGAATGCAGAGTGCCTGGCAAGTTCAAAGCATTATGCAGCAATATCATCTGATTCTTGGGAAGATTCTTTCTCTCTCTCTCTTAAAGCATGTGCAAAAGTTCATTGTAAGCGTATTTTTTCTTTTTTTTTATCGTGAAATTTGAATGCACAGATATTGATAAAATGATGACCGACACCGAAGGAGATGCGCTGATTGAACTCGTACAACTAGATGATGAGGAGGGGGAGCAGAAACCCTCAGTCGTCGAAATGGAGACCAACGAAATGCCATTGGACCTTACAACAGGTGTAGTGTGGATTTCGTATAGATTAGTGCGAGAACTGAGCGCAGTTGAAATGTCAGAGATGCTGCAGAGTGTAACACAGAGTATCACAGACTTTGAAATTGATAATACACTCTTAGTCAATGTTAATACAGTGTCAGTGCCTCGAGGGGCGGGTCGAGTCTCGCTCACTTCTGAGACNAACTCAGAGCAGTTTAGACAGGGTGTAGTGTGGATTTCGTATAGATTAGTGCGAGAACTGAGCGCAGTTGAAATGTCAGAGATGCTGCAGAGTGTAACACAGAGTATCACAGACTTTGAAATTGATAATACACTCTTAGTCAATGTTAATACAGTGTCAGTGCCTCGAGGGGCGGGTCGAGTCTCGCTCACTTCTGAGACCACTTTTATACGAACTATTTTAACCATTCAAAATAAGGATAATCTCTGTTTGCCTCCATCGCTTGTTTGTGCGCATATGTATGCTATCCGCGGTGACGTTCGCACGGGGTATCTGCAGAAAATGTGGGACAAAATCAGACAATGTAATGGTAAATGGCAAAAAGAGAAGGCTATAAAACTTGCTAACAGTGCTAGAGTTGTTATACCCGAAACCGGCTGTGGGATACCCGAGATAAAACTTTTTCAAGAATACTACGCGTGTTTAGACGTTGTAATAGTAGT
>CM053168.1:21569144-21603041 GCA_012977825.3 Pteromalus puparum | reverse complement strand
AAATCACTTTTGATAGGGTTTATCGACGATTCAGACAGGCTATAAAACGTACAAGGAGAAAGAGATCGAGATTAGTCGGTGGGAAACAGTCAACGAATGGAGAGCAAGCTTGAAAAACTGTACTATGGCTTGCCAGCTCCATCAGCATACGCTGGTGGAGACAGACTTGTACGAGCCATGCGCAAAAAATTTCGCTCGAACGAGGTGCGGGAGTGGCTCGAGAGTCAAGATGCGCACACAATGCATAAAATGGTGCGATATCGTTTTCGTCGTCGCTCTTACCGGGTTTTCAGCCCGTGCGAATTGTGGGAGGTTGATTTAGCAGACTTTCGCTCTCTAAAAACGTATAATGATCAATACAGTTACTTACTGGTGGTCATTGATGTGCTTTCAAAGTATGCGTGGGTTGAGCCACTTCGTGATAAAACGACTAAAAGTGTGGTCAGTGGTCTGGAGCAGATTTTACAGCGAAACGATGGTAGACAGCCTATATACTTTCAAACGGATAAGGGCAAGGAATTCATTGGACGCGAAGTGCAGAATTTGCTGAACAAAAGAAACATTATTTATCGTACTGTGCGAGACCCCGACGTTAAGGCAGCAGTCGCCGAGCTTTTTATCAGAACTCTTAAAGAACGAATATGGCGCTACTTCACACATCTCAACACAAGACGCTACATTGACGTGCTGGACGGTATTGTACAGTCGTACAATAATTCGTGGCATAGTGCAATAAGAATGACGCCATCTAGTGTGAATATGTATAATGCAGCTAAAGCTCGTGAAAATTTAGCGCGGCGCTACTGTGCCAAACGACAGTCACGCTGTACCCATAAATACAATGTTCAAGACTTGGTTCGAGTTAGTCGTGCTCGGACAGCCTTTCGAAAAGCATACGAGGGTAGCTGGACTCTAGAATTGAATTATTTAGGATTACAAAGGTCGATACGACGAGACAGCCGCCCGTCTACACGCTCGAGGATCTGGAGGGAGAAAAAATTGACGGCTATTTTTACGAACAGCAGTTGAGTAGAGTGCGCAAAGATTTGTCTGGTGACGTTTTTCATATTGACCAGGTATTACGCAGTAGGGGTAAAGGAAAGAGGAAGGAGTATTTTGTGAGTTGGAAGGGTTACCCTGGAAAATTTAATTCTTGGGTGTCTGCGNAAAATTTAATTCTTGGGTGTCTGCTAAAGATCTCGTGAATCTACAAAACAATGATGATGATGATGACGGATGAATTTTACATGGTTCTGTCCAGTAGTAGTAGTAGATATGTTTTCCCCGAGAACACTACAAATCACTTTACCACACAACTCCCCCAAAATTTTTGTCAACACGGCAATTGGTGTGTCGGTCTCGCTGAAATTCAGATACCTCTCACCTTTCAGCACATACCAATGAAGGGGAAAGGAGAGGGGGTTGTTTGTGTGAGAAAAAAATCTACGCGCGCCGCTTACATCAGCAATAGGTTACGCGATAGTGTTGATGATGATGGTGATAATT
This sequence comes from Pteromalus puparum, assembly GCA_012977825.3. Lineage (NCBI taxonomy): Eukaryota > Metazoa > Arthropoda > Insecta > Hymenoptera > Pteromalidae > Pteromalus > Pteromalus puparum. The sequence continues at coordinate 21,601,535 of CM053168.1, read as the reverse complement.
ATGAGGAGACTTTTAGTCAAATAAAATGTGGCGTTTATGACGACCTTCTTACTCTTTTGGAGGAGATTAATAGCCTCGACAATGTGAAAGATCATCTTAAATTTGAGATTCAGTGTGGTGGCTATATTCAAGTCAGATGCATTTGCACTGAGGATGAGTGCGCCAACTATACTCACTCATTCTCTTTGTCCAAAAAGTTGTGTGAAATATTGGGTTTTAAAAGCGGCGAATTATTAACTTGTGATGGTAAAAAAGACTACTTCATTATCGGTAATAGACCAGCAAATCTTGTAAATGGTTTACCGAGTGTTCTGATGGTTTATAGTAGTATTTGCCAACCTTACGTGACAGGCGATGTTTGCTCACGATTACTACGTGCTGTGCCTCTTCAGTTATATGACTATACTTACGGTCGAACACAAATTCAGAACTTTGCCCCTCCAATGTATTTACCTCTGCTATCATCGTCTTTTCAGTCCATCGAGGTAGATATAAGGGGCGAGCATGGTCATTCTGTCCCATTTGATTACGGAACGTTGACGGTGACACTTCATTTTAAACGCACAAATTAAAAAATGTGTGACTATAGTATTTTTTTCACTCACCAAATTGGCTGTGGCGATGGTGGTGGTGGTGGTGGTGGGGATAATTACGTTGCAATTGGTCGTAGACGTTATCAGACTGGTGCGGGTATTGGTAGCTATTTGAAAGGCTTATTTCGCGGTGCTTTACCTCTTGTAAGACGTGGCGTTAAGTCTGTCGGTAAGGAAGCTGCTCGTGCTAGTGCAAAGATCATGGATGATGTGGTTAACGAGAATAGACCTTTCAGAGAGGTTTTAAGTAGCCGCATGCGCGAGAGTGGGGGTAATCTCAAGCGCAAAGCTGAACAAGTACTGAATAAAATGATGGCACCAGATGAGCAGGAGGCAGAGGTGGGGGGTGGTGGTAGTGGTGGAAAGAAGAAAGCTAAATATAAGAAGGCGCAGATGACGCAAAAAACGCAGTCAGGTTTTAGTCGTGGAGCTGGTAGGAGCGTGCCAACTACTCAGAAAAAGAAGAAAAAGAGGAAGAAATCTACAACTAAAACAGCATCGTCGGCAGTAGCTAAGGATATCTTTGTCAGCGAAAAAGTCTCTCTCTTCAAACAATATACCTACTTACTCTATACCAGGCAAAAACATGGCTTTTTTACACACTGACTCTTGTGACTCGTTGAAGTCGGAGTTGTCACTCTTTGAATTACCACCAACACAGACGGTCATTGAGGGCTCTCATTGGGTGCAGTATAAACCAATCTCGTCACTCACTGATCAAGCGCCAATAGAATTTACGATCCCTGGCAACTGTGAATATCTAGATTTAGCGCATACAATGCTGAGTCTACGTGTAAATATAACGCCAATGGCACCACTAGAGAAGGATGCGACAGCACCACCCGTCGGCCCTGTAAATAATTTTATGCATTCACTGTTCAATCAAGTGGATGTATTTTTTAATCAGAAACCTGTATCACCACCAAATAATGCCTACGCATACAGATCGTACATTGAGACGTTATTAAATTACGGACCAGCGGCAAAAAATTCACACTTGAGCAGTGTCTTGTGGTATGACGACACAGCCGGTAAAATGGATAACGCTGATGCCGGTAATGCTGGTTTCGTTAGACGGCAAGCAGTTATGACTGACAATAAAATTGATTTATTGGGTTACTTACACGTAGACGTGTTAAATATGGATAGATTGCTACTTGGTGGTGTTGAGGTACGTGTACGTCTTGTGCGCTCTCGTGACAGCTTTTGTCTAATGGATCCCAATTCTGCATATACAGTGCACATATCCGAGGCGACACTGTTTGTTCGTCGCGTAAAGGTTAACCCAGGCATTGCATTGGCTCATGAAAAAATGCTTTCTAAAACCACAGCAAAATATCCGCTCACGCGTGTAGAGGTGAAAAATGTAACCCTAAACAGCGGTGTGCATGGCCAGTCGATAGATAATGTCATACTAGGTCAATTACCGAAAAGAATAATCATTGGATTTATTGAGAATAAGGCTTACAACGGCGATACAAAACTCAATCCGTTCAATTTTAAAAATTTCAATATTAATTTTTTGTGTTTGTTTGTGGACGGTGTACAAGTCCCCTCGAAACCACTACAGCCTGACTTCAAAAAAACAAAGATGTATGTGGATGCGTATCACACACTCTTCTCGGGTACGGGTGTACATTTTTCAAATGCCGGCAATTCGATATCACGCGATGCATACCCAAATGGGTACTGCCTTTTTGCATTCGATTTGACGCCTGACTTATCAGCCAACAACGATACCCATTGGAATTTAATTAGAAGAGGTAGTGTGAGGATTGATGTGAGATTTGATGACGCATTAGACAGTGTTGTGAATTGCATAATTTATGCTGAGTACGACAATCTGTTGGAAATTGACTCGTCTCGACAAGTTTTGGTCGACTACAGTGGTTGAGGTTAGATGGCGCTCCTTGAAAAACCAAATAAAACCGCTCACCAACACGGGGCTCGTGTCAGTCGATACTTGTTTCTTGAGCTGTGCAGACAAGTTAAAATGGATCTAGTTATTGATTTGCAGTTTTTCAAGGACAACAAAGGCCGTGTTGTACCGAAAGAAGCGGGCTTGGTAGTGTTAGATAAAGATATTACAGCACATTGGATTATCGCACCTACTTGTAATACGAGATTCTTAAAGAAAGATATTTTAAGAGAGAATAATTGGCTGACTCTGCATCAGCATGGTCTGGATTGATATGATGGGGATGTATCGCTGAAAAAATTTTATAAAAGTTTACACGATATTTGCAAGAGAGCGAATAAAATTTACGTGCGAGGAGAGGAGAAGGCAGAACTGCTGAATAAGATCACCACACGAGAAATCATTAATTTGGAGCGTGAGCACGAGTGTCCGACTTTTCATAGATTACCTTACAGTGAGAGGTATTGTATGTAGACACTGCTCACTCAAGTATACCTGTGCACTCAACAACGCCTATAAGTTAAAACTTTGGTTAAACACCCGTGGTAGTGGAAGTGATATTGTTACATCAGCAGAACGCCCCTTCTCACCACCCTTCTACCTCTGTAAAAATGAATTCGCTGGATATTCTTCAGAAGTTGCGAAAAATGAGCTTTCATGCGGTTGGAGTGTATCCGGCAGATCGAATTCCGATAACGTGGGTAAAACCAAGTGGCTTTGTGTTTAATACGGAGAGTCACAGGAGGCGTGGTTCGCATTGGGTGGCAATATATGTGTCGGAGAGTGGCGTTGGATGGTATTTTGATAGTTTTGGCAGATCGCCATACATTCCCGATCACATAAGTCGAATCCAGAGAAATTGTAAGAGTATACGGTGGAATAATATTCGATTACAAAGCAGTTTTTCTGATACTTGTGGTAAATATTGCATCATGTTTCTGTATTATATGATTAATGGCTTGGGTATGCAACGATTCCTCCAAAATTTCTCATCAAACTTGAGAAAAAATGATCAGATAGCTGAAAAATTTGCTGACAGGTTGTAATGTAATATTGTGAAAATGTTATGTGAAACGACGGTGTAACAAGATATTTTAGTTAGCATTGGTTTTCAAAAATGTCACCACAGCAGATTTCTATTGGCTCCCCACTACAGAATCAGTGATTCTATTGGTCCCCCACCACCAGATAGGCTGGTTTTAATTGGTCTCACTAACCCCACCAAAACCACCAATTTTGAATATAAGCTGAATGCGTTGCAGCACAGAGACCACAGTTCTCTCTCGCCCGTAAGAAACTAGTAAGGAAGTTTGCTCTCAGAGGAAGAAGATGGCTGGACAGAAGAGACAGCACGCTGATAGTCAGGCCCAGGAGACTCAGGTCAGCAAGTATCGCTGCCATCAAATCCTACCAATGGTGTTTGGCTTGAACAACTCCTACGGGAAAATTATTCACGTAGGACTTGAAAATACCTCCGTCGGCTCTGGCGACTTTAACCCTGTTGTCCGACTGAGTAATCAGGAGTTTTACGGTCTATCCTTGCCGCTCGCCACCTGGATACAGTTCCGGGAGCAGTTTGACGAGATTGACCGATACTTCCAGGCATACAGTGAGGAAGAAATGCTGGATCAACGAATCACCATTACTGGGTTTACCATAAGATTCATGATCAGCTACTCGGATCGGGCGTTTGAATTGGTGATGGAGGAGGCCGAGGACAGTAAGGAGCCTAAAGCAAAACGACAACGTAAGCCTTCACTTGTATTTAAAAGAGTGACCTTTGACAGATTGAAGGCATTGTCTAAAATAATAGATCATAGAATTAAGTATTTATTGAAGGTTAAAGAAGCTATAGAGATTATTGTGAGAGAGGTGGGTGACTATAGCAAAGAAAAATTGATGAATAGCGAAAATTCTCAGTACACATACTTCACCGCATATAATGTTGAGTGTGCAATGAGAAATTTTGATCAATCGCTTGTAGATAAGATAGATAAATTGTTAAAAGATAAAAATATACACTTAGCTATAGAAGATATTTATATTATTATTTATGAATTTATTAATCTACATTTATATAATCTAGTTGCGTACTTAAATACAACCGTATATAAGGATAAATGATCATAATTGTATTTAGTTTAAGTTTTCATGAATAAATATAATTGTTAAATATATAATACTTGTTTCGGGATATTGTTATTCCTCTCTATATTTCAAAACATATAGTTTTTTATATAATACTTGTACTCACTTACCGTGTTACTCTAACCAACACCACCTATCCAGTAATCCTTCATATTCATTCTAGTTTTAAAACACACACACACACACACACACACACACACACACACACAAAAGTGCGTTGAGGAGTGGAGGAGGGAAGGGAGGGCTCTACCCGAAATGGAAAGGGTAATATGCTGAGTATGTGCGAAGGAGGCATAGTAGTAACGGAAACCACCCCTCCCACATCGTACACCAGTCGTCAGTCAACCGTCGGGGAAGCAACACCTCAAGAAGTCACTCCGACGCTCTCCAAAGTGTCTTGATAACTCCGAGACACTTTGGATAAAAACAGGGTAAGGTGGGGGAGTCTCTCCAAAGTGCCTTGAACCATCAGAGGTACTTTGGATAGACAGAGAGAGTGGGGGTTCTCTCTCTCCAAAGTACAAATGGCACCATGGAGAGTAAACAATTTTGACCTTGACCTCTCACTGGCTCGGGTGGAGGGTCAAGGTCAGTTTTGTTTACTCTCCATGGTGCCGGAGTACTACTACCGCTGACGCTCCCACTCTGCGCTTGCTGTTTGACATTATTTTAAATATTATTAGAAACCATTATAAATTCGTATAATTGAACAAATTTTTTTCGCTTCCTCCTAGAGGAAGCTTTATAAAAGTAAAATATTCAGTTCCGCTAAAACTTCATTTGGAGGTGTTTGGAATTCAAATTGTGACGAGACGCAAGTCTCGCACATAAAACAAGCAAACGCGGTCCCGAGTCAATCAGCTGACGCCGGGCGAGCGCGCGCGCGTACCAACCGAAAGGCCAGTCCGCACGAGCACGAGAGACAACAAGCATCTCAGCAGCGACGTGCCAGGCGGCGCGAGCGGCGCGCCGCGAACACACCTATATAAAGCGGGCCGCGCGGCGCAGAGGGCAGTCCTATTCAAGCTTAACTCCGGGCGGCATCGTGAGCACACGGTACCGCAAGGAACGGCCAGAGATAGACCGACGCCGACGACGTCGCCTCGTGAGCACACGTGACGACAGAGTTAGCGAACTCAGAACTCCGAGTTGTCGTCGTGAGCATACGAGACAACCAGGAACAACCGAACCGCGCCGAGTCTCGCCTACGTGAGCACACGTAGCCGTTACCCGACGTCGCCATCTGCTCCTGAACCCCATTCCCAGGGACTTGTTGTTTTCCCCGCCACCGTGAGCACACGGGGCTGTGGAAACAACTAAAGCCCCGCTGATGATTCCCCAGGTCGTGCGCTCACGTCCTGGTGAAGCCGCGGCCAACTCCTGCCTGTTCGGAATCGATCTCACGCCGACATCTCAAGATTCGCCTGGTCACTGTGAGCGCACAGGACCAGAAGAAGAACAAGACGAGCGACCTCGATCTGTAGAGCCGTGCGCTCACGACCCTATGGACCCGAGGGATTTTTAATTTCCGAAAACCCGACAATATCCCGAATCCACGTCACCGTCCGAATCTCCGATACCGCGTCCGTAAAACCGACGAATACACCAAAACTACGTGACTCAGTCAACGTTGCGTTGATGTACCGTTACCCGCACTAGTTTAAACCAGACTGGTTGTAAAGGCGAAATATTCTAAACAAACCGCGATCTCGATTTCTGTCACAGATGGAGAGTAATAATTGAACGAACAACTTGTTATCTTATTTACTAAAATATACCTATTCTGTTAATAATTTACATAAACAGTCTCTTCAATTAACCTTTCCCTTAACCAGTTCCTGGCGTCCGGCCGACTACTCAACATACGGGGAAAGTCGAACCGTTACAAAATCATGCGCTTTTAGAAAATTCTGTGCAGATGGCTCTGTGTGTGTGTGTGTGTGTGTGTGTGTGTGTGTGTGTGTGTGTGTGTGTGTATGTGAGTGAGTGTATGTATACCGTCATGATTCTAGCGCCACGTGACCGATCGTAATAAAATTTGAATATGAGAAAATTCTCATTTTGAATATGAGAAAATTTTTTTTTAGGATTCTGACCATTTTACGGCCATATTAATGATATGATCTATACAATATATTCAACAATAGTGTATCCAAAAGAGCATAAAATTTCCTTCTTTTTTTCGCAAGATTTTCCAGATTGACTGTTACGTTCAATTTTTTATAATAAATAAAGTTCATATCTTTAAAACTAAATGTTCAAACATTTTCAAAAAAATAATGATAATAGAAAACAATAATATATCCTTGCTGTAAAAATTTTAAGCCATTTTGACGACAAGTTTTCAAGCTAAAATATGAAAACCAGAAATGTGAGTTTTCTATGTCGTACGATCACCGAAGTAAAAAGCCATTAATTAAGGGGACAGGCCACTTTTAAACCCTGAAAAATAAAATTCTTATAAATAATTACAAAAATAAAAAATTATAATCGTTATATAATTTGTATACTAATATAAAGTTATTATACCTGTATTTTTACTATGGTAAATCCATGTTAGCGCGGGGAGCCTGTAACCCCGTATGCGGCGCGTTCCCCAGGTGGCAGATGGGGGTGTGCTCGCCAAAGCGCTAGCCTCAGAGGGAAAGACAGAAATCAAACATGCTTCATGGGCCAAACAGGCCGCCGTGTTTGCCGTGCGGTGCGACCCGTGAGCTGCCAGAGGGAGATCCTGGATGAAGAGGCAATCCGAGGCTGCACGCTGAAGTGACCTAAACCATCTTTGGCTTCTGCTGATGGCAAGACGGGAGGCTGGTTACCTAGCTAGTACCGGTCAAACGGCTTGAGCGAGTGTGTGATATCGCGTGACGTCCGCCAGAAACTCTTCATAGAGCCAATCACGTTTGTTACGTGGAGTGGGAAGCTCGAGAGAGCGGAGGTGGACTAGTGCGACAGCGCATGCTATATCCTGGTATGATGTACCCGGTCTGGCACCGCCTTCAGTCATGTGTTGGGGCCATGTCAGCTGCCTCATAGACGGGGGGATCCGGGTGGTCAGACACATGCCGGGATAAAGAAAATTGATCTTCAAACATGGATGCTATCAACGAACGGAAAGGAGAATCACAGGGTGACCAAAGAGTTGACATCCTAAAGGTGCCAGCACGGCAGCACGGTAAATACCTAATCCATAAGACAAACAGCAGTACTAGAATAGCTAGTGCGATAAGTGCTGCTCAATATGAGAGCAAAACAAATTTGGGCCATGGCTAGAAGAACATGCCAGTCTGCAAGAAAAGCTACTGGAAATAAGACAAACGAATAGAGAGATGACAAAAACTCTGAACGAGCAGAAGAACGTGAATAGCACGAGGGACTACCTGTAATAGTAGCCATCATGATTGAAGTTCTTACGCTTGTCGACAAGATGGAAAATGTCGTGAAAAAGCTGCCATCTCAACAACCCGGAGAAAATCATTTAACGTCTCGTAAGTCGAAGAAGAGGGGACGGACATCATCCGACGGAGGTGGCGGTACCCCCGCCAAAAAGGACAAGAAGGAGGACAGATCTGCACCCTCTACAAGCAAACCACAAATGGAAACTGCAGATACACAAGGAGCTTGGCATCTAGCTGCAGGAAGGAAAGCAAAGAAGAGAAAACAAAAAAAAGAAACAGGAGCAAAGCCAGCCTCAACAACTGAGAAAAAACGCAGGGAAGGCCTTGCGGCGGAGGGGAGACGCAATCCTCATAAGACCAGAAACGGGTAAGACCTAAGCCGAGATCTTGGGAGAGATCAAGGCAAAGGTAAAGCCAGAGGAGCTGAATACGGAAATTAAGTATCTCAGCAAAACAAAAGACGGTGGAGTTCTGGTTGTTGTATGTAAGAGTGAAGACAAAATGGAATCACTCAAAACGGCCATACAAACCTCTATAGGGCATGCAGGTACAGTTATGGGCAAGATCTCCAGAACTACATTGGAGATCAGGGACATTGATAGCCTTTCGACGCAAGAAGATGTCCGCAGCGCTATTATAGCCGAGACGGGCGAAGGAGAGGACAACATTCATCTGTTTGAGCCGAAAACGAGGGAACAGTGGGTGGCGGTGGTTGAAATAGATCAGACTAAGGCTACCGCTCTACTCGAAAGAGGAATGATCCGTATCGGGTGGGTTAAGTGCCGGGTAAGGATTCGCGCAAATGTTACGCGATGTTATCGCTGCCTAAGCTACGGACACGTAAAAGCAAGATGTGAAGGCCCCGACAGGAGCGCTAACTGCTGAAAGTGTGGCGTGGATGGGCATAGAGTAGCAGAATGCACTGTACCGATCCAGGAGATGAGGTGTTTCCTATGTAGAGACGCTAAGAAAAGACGACGCACGCTTCAGGCACCGGTGCATGCGCGGTCTTTCGGGCAGTCCTAAACGCGAGTAAAAACCGAACATAATAGCGCGAATACTTCAAGGCAATCTGCACAAAAGTAAGCTCGCCCACGATCTGCTACAACAATTTGTAGTTGAGCAGAAAGTGGATATCGTTTTAGTCAGCGAGCAATACATGGATCGTGACATACCTGGCTGGGTGTCTAACAACGCAGGGACCGCCGCTGTCTGTCATCACATACTTTAGCGTATATCTCTGAGCGAACCTCGCCGCGGCAGATTTTACATAAAGCTAGAAGCACTAGAAGACGCGATAAGGGATGTATCCGGGGAACTCGTGATAGGCGGCGACTTCAACGCTGGGGCCACAGAATGGGACATGCCGACAACGAACAGCAGAGGAAGGGCCATCCTCGAGATGGCAGCTAGATTAAGGCTGGTAGTGACAAACAACGGAAATACCCCTACTTACCGTAGACCAGGTTTTGTAGAATCTATACCTGATGTTACTTTTGCGAGCGAAGCAACGATCCCCCAAGTTAGAGATTGGCACTTCACGGAAGAATATACTGCGAGTGATCACCAGTATATCCTTTTCAACATCCAGGACGATCGCGGAAATAGGACTATAGCAAAAAAAAAACAGACACGCGGACGCGATTCAGGAGGCTGAGCTCCCATCATCTGGGCTCCTTCACCAATTGAGAGAACGCGAAAATGCAGAAGTGCTAGTAAAACGCTCTACGCGACGTATAATGGAGCTCTGCGACGCTGCTATGCCAAGGGTGTCCTGCAGCCATATAAGACGCCCAGTATACTGGTGGACAGACGAAATCGCGGAGCTTAGTAATGATAGCTTTCGCGCTAGGAAGAGGGCTCAGAAAGCCGTAAAATGAAACCGAGTCTGAAGCTTGGGACTTGGGCATGAGATACGACGAGGCACGAAAAAGGTTAAGGGACGCGATAAAAGATAGTAAGCGTAGACGGATACGCGATCGTAACCCGAAAGATGGGCGAAATGAAGCAAGCTGAACCCATAGAGGCAGAGGTGATAGAAAAAGTGATCGACGGGCTATTCCCTACACACCCCATCAGACCTCAAACAGAAACGACGAACGTGCTGTTAGAACAATTACCCCTTTTCACTGAGGGTGAACTGAAAAGCGGCAGGGCACCGAGTCTGGATGGCATTCCTGCGGAGGTGCTCAAGGCCGTTGCAGTCCAACGACCGGAGCAACTCCTGGAAATGTACAACCAGTGTCTAGTGAAGGGCGTATTTAGCTCAAGATGAAAAAGGGCAAGATTAGTGCTTATCGAGAAACCGAAAGGTCAACAAGGAGCGGACCCGTCGTACCGACAATTGAGTCTCCTGGATACAATGGGAAAGACAGGAAAAGCTCTAATCAAACCTCTAATACTGGGAGCCGCTCAAGAAGCAGGCAACCTCCCTGACAAGCAATACGGCTTCAGAAAAAGGCGGTCATCGATAGGAGCGATTAGAAAGGTTACTGACACGGTCAAAAGAACGGATTTAGCCTGCCACGCGGCAAGACCAATCGTCGTACTTGTGACATTGGACGTCGAAAACGCGTTCAACTCGGCTATGTGGGTAGATATACTAGATGCTCTTCGACCGTTTGGAGTACCACCCTCACCCTACATTATGCAACTAGTGGAAGACTATCGCAGCGATCGGGTTATCGAATTCCAGACAATGGAAGGGAGAAGAAGCAGATCTATTACGGCAGGGCTTGCACAGGGCTCGATCTTGGGACCGGACGTCTGGGGCATTCTGTATGATGGGTTGCTTAGGATTGAAATGCCAGAGGATGTCATACTCGTAGAGTATGCGGACGATGTTGCGGCGGTTATTACAGCACGGAACGTAGAAACTGCGCAGGTCAAGCTTAACGCGATAATGTATAGCGTACTTAAGTGGATGACAGACCACGGACTGACCTTAGCTCTAAACAAGACGAACATTGTTCTCCTGACTTGGAAGCGTATACCAACCATCATGCCGATGTAGGTAGACAAAGAAATGATTATGTCTCATCCAGCGGCTGAGTATCTGGGTGTAAGGATACGAAGCTGAATTACGGGGCGCATTTAGATCGCGTATGCGAAAAAGCGACGATAAGAGTAGCGCAGCTTAGCCGATTAATGGCTAACGAGCGCAGACCGAGACCAACTGTTAGGTGACTTCTAATCGCGACCACTAATTCTATCCTACAATATGGAGCTGAGGTTTGGGCCGGCGCTATGGAAGTAAATAAATTGTTTTTTTTTTTTTTTTTTAAGTGGCATTTCGAACTCGGAAGTTCATCGCCTCATCTACGCAAGCCTTTCACGTATCCCTATTTTGTGCTAACCCTATCCATTTCGCGCCGTCCTGTCCGATTTCAGTTAAGTCAGCTTTGACATTGTCCTCCCACTTGCGTCTAGGTCTACCTAGAGGTCGCAACGTATTTAGCTTTTCTTCCATTATACGCGCTGCCGTGCGATCATTTCCCATTCTTGCAACGTGCTCTGTCCATCTTAGTCTTCGCGATTTAATTATTCTGTTTATATTCGGTGACGCGTATAAGTTATGTAGCTCGTCGTTGTGCAGTTTCCTCCACTCCCCGGTTTCCTCATCTTTCTTTGGCCCGTATATTTTTCGCAGAACTTTATTTTCGAACACCCTAAAACGGTTTTCCTCTGCTTTAGTGAGCGCCCAAGTTTCGCATCCGTACAAGATTACCGGCATTATTATAGTCCTATATATCCTAATTTTTACATTTTTAGACAGCAGTTTTGATTTTAGTAGTTTGTTCACGGCGCAGAAGCAGGCATTATCCGAATGTAGTCTCTTATTAATCTCGGCTTTGATTTTGTTTCGATCATTTATAGTTGTTCCTAAATATCTGAATTCGCTAACCTTTTAGAAAGTAAAATTTCCGACTCTAAGAACCCCCTCTCCTTCACAAATGCCCAGTTTATCCATAATCATATATTTCGTTTTCGATTCGCTCACCTCTAGCCCCGTTTCCTCGGCCGCATTTATGAGGATTTCCGCGTTTCTCGCTACCGTTTCGCCATTATCGCCTACTATGTCCAAATCATCTGCATATCCTAGAATCTGCGTTTTTCCGTTGAGTGTTGCGCCCAGCCCGCTAGTCTCCATTTGTCTAACAACATAATCTAGCGTTAAGTTAAAGAGTACCGTGGAGAGCCCGTCACCTTGTTTCAAACCGTCGTGTATCATGAACGATTCAGATACATTACCGCCTACTCTTACTTTTCCCGTGCTTCCGTTCAGACATATTTGTATTGATTTCACAAGTTTTTTTTGGTACGCCGAGGAGCACAAGGATTTGATACATTTTGCTTCGCTTGATAGAATCATACGCTTTTTTAAAGTCTATGGATAACTGGTTTATCGTTTCGCAATATTCCCATTTTTTCTCTAACAACTGTCTTATAGTAAACATTTGATCGCTCGTCGACCTGTTACGCCGGAATCCACACTGATAATTCCCTATTATATCTTCCGCGAAGGGTGTGAGTCTGGCCTGTATTACGTTTGACAGAACTCTGTAGCAGGTAGCTAAAAGTGAGATTCCCCGATAGTTATTGCAGTCTGTCTTATCTCCCTTTTTAAAAATCGGTATGATGATGGATTCTTTCCAGTTTTCCGGCATTGTTTCATTTTTCCAAATAGAGCGTACTAGTTCAAAAATTTTCGATGTTAGCGCAGTGCCCCCATATTTAAGTAGTTCAGCTTGTATAGAATCGTTTCTCGCGGCCTTATTGTTTTTTAGTTTTTTGATCGCGGCTTCTACTTCTTTGTAGGTCGGTTCTTCCAAATGGAGTTCAGCAGTGTGGATTTCGTCTCCCGTTTCCTCGCAGTTTTCATGTACGTTTAGCAGCTTATCAAAATAGCCCTTCCACAGCTTTAACAGTTCACCTTCGCTTGTGACGAGATTCCCGCCCTCATCTTTCATTAATTGTGATCTACTCTGGAAACCCTTCCTAATAGCGTTAATTCCTTTGTACATCTCGCGCGGGTTATTTTCCTTACTATTAGTTTCTATTTTTCTAATCTGATTCTTTTGATACTCGCGTTTTTTGTTCCTGTAAATCGCCCCCACTTGCCTTCTTATTTCGTGGTACTCTTCTACGGCCCTATCGCCTCCATTGTGTACGCTGTCTAATTTGGCCTTTTTGCGCCTTTCAAACCAGAGTTCGCACTCTTCGTCAAACCATGGTTTGCTCTTTGGCTTTTTCTTTCTACCTAGCACTTTATTCGCGGCCTCTTTTATCGTTTTTTCGATATCCCCCCAAAGACTGTTCGGGTCGTCATCTACCTCCGTCGGTGCATCCGTTTCTTCGAGTACCTGAAACCGATTCCTTATTTCTACTTGATACTTAATTCGTTCTATCCCGTTCCGTAGCTTTTCAATATCGAACGTTTCTACTTTGCTCGCCCGTTTACTATTTTGCCCAGCTACTAATTTGGCTCTTAATTTGGCCACTACTAGAAAATGATCCGAGTCGCAATCCGCCCCCCTATAGGTTCTTACGTCAAGCACGTTCGTGTGGCGCCTCTTATCGATAAGAAAGTGATCGATTTGATTTTTCGTGGCTCCGTCCGGCGATGTCCACGTTACTTTGTGTATATCCTTGTGCTTGAAGCACGTACTCTTTACTATAAGATCTTTTGCCGCCGCGAAATTTATGACTCTAATACCGTTATCGTTGCTGGTTTCGTGCAGACTTTCCTTGCCTATAGTGGGCCTAAACATTTCCTCTTTCCCTATTTTAGCATTGAAATCCCCCACTACTATTTTGGTGTCGTAAGACGCGAATTGGTCGATTAATTGCTCCAAGGCTTCGTAATAAAGATCCTTCACTTCTTCCTCTTTGTCCTCCGTAGGACAATGCACGTTAATAACCACGTAACTGTATCACGCTCCTTCGATGATGATATACGAGAGTCTGTCGTTTACGAATTTGAAACTTTTAACCCCGTGTATAATTCTTCTGTTAATCAGGAATCCGGCACCTAGGGAATGTCCGCTCGCGCCCCCGTACATAAAGGTGAAGTTTTCGTTTCCTAACATACCGCTATCTTGCCACCGAATTTCTTGTATAGCTACTGCTCTGTATAAACTGCGCACATTCCATGTTCCGACCTCTAAGTCCCTTTTGATTTTGGTTTGGTTTTGGTTTTTTTGAGCCATGATAGTAAGTGAAACCCACGCGTTTTGGATCCTGTTTCCGATCGCAGGTGAATCATCCGTTCTAGAGGTGATAACTCCCATACCTCTCTAGAACTAAATATGAGAGCTTTCCGATTTTGTTGAGGACGGAGTCAGCTCATCGTCGGACACACTACGGAATCACGCTCGTATCCTAACGCCCCCCTGCAAGGCAGCGCGCCTTCGCTGGCTTCGTTGCCGTGTAAGACCAGGTGGCGAATCATTCTACACATCCCCTTTCGGGGCAGTTGTCATCGCTCCCGCATTCTCCACGACAGCAGGATTTTTGTAATGTGTGCTAAGAGAGATAGATTATAGACATAGTTAGGTATGAAGAGAAAGTGAAATAAGAAATATTGTTGAGTGTCTGTTGTTGTGGTGCTTGCGTAGTGTTTCTAGATGAATGCGTTCGATCGCCAGTGCGGGCTCATCACACCCACGGCCGTTGGTCTATTGGCCTACTGGCTTTTCGCGGCTGTTTATTCGATTTATTCGCAGCTTACCTCTTTCTCAGGGGCCGTTCCTCTGTCCGCAACCTGAGGACGCGCTGTGCAGTGGTGATAGGCACCCACCCGTCCGCTCTGGACGCACAGGGAAGTAAAGAAATACCGAAAGAAAATAACGGCGGTGCGACGTAGAGGGGCATTACGAGTGGCAAGCTCCTACCGAACGGTCTCGGAAAAGGCTGTGATGATAATTCCGGGGCTGATCCCGGTCAACCTGCTTGCTATCGAGCGCAAGCGGATATACAAGGGTCGCCTGACTTCGGATAACATTTTGTTGACCACCGAAGAACGCAAGAGAACAATGCGAAAATGGCAAGAAAGATGGGCTCAATGCCAGCAAGCGCAATGGATGAGAACACTGATCACGGAGATAGGTCCTTAGGCGGAGCGAAGGTGGGGGGAGGTGAACTTTTACCTTACCCAGTTCCTCTCCGGGCATGGCAACTTTAGAAGCTACCTGTTCGCGATGAACAGGGTGGCAACACCGGCGTGTAAATATTGCGGTGACGAACGGGACGACGTGAGACACACTTTCTTTGACTGCCCACGATTGATAGATAGACGTAGAGTACTAGAGCTGACAATAGGGGCGTTCACGTCCGAGACAGTAGTTAGTACGATGCTTCACAGCAGGCAGCAATGGGACGAGATATCGGTGTACGTGAAGACAGTCCTCTGCGCGAAAAACAACGACGAATGTTTGACAGATTAGCTGACGGCTAGAATAGCATAAGACAGGCGACCCCCCGAAGGAAAGCGAGAGTGGCTGCCGGGGCGATTTTTGCGGCTGCTATAGAGGTGGAGTTTTAGTGAGTATGCCTTGCGTCCGTCCTACGCCAGGAGAGCCTCACACACGGGGAGTCTCGCACGGCCCCTGTCATGGTGCGTTACGAATTTCTCCAACTCTCCGGACGGAAAAAAAATTCATATTAACACCCACTTACCCATAGTGACTCTCCGTATACTGTTTTGAATATTTTGGCACTGTCCGTAGGATTCGAACTAACCACATGGTTTTATTGGGCTGAAATATCAGAAGCATGCTTTGCACACTTGTATTTTTGGTATGAATGAAGGGATTTTGATTTGAATGCTTAGAAATTGTTTAACAATGAAAATAGTGAATTTTTAGTCTTTTTTAACCTATTTATGCCACATTTTCTTTCATAAAAGATTTTTCAAGCATTCAAATCAAAATCCCTTCATTTAGACCAAAAGTACAAGTGTGCAAAGCATAAAAAAAAAATAAAGCTCCTGATATTACAGCCCAATAAAACCATGTGGTTAGTTGGAATCCTACGGACAGTGCCAAAATATTCAAAACAGTGTACGGAGAGTCACTATGGATAAGTGGGTGTTAATATGAATCTTTTTTGTCGTCCGGAGAGTTGGAGAGTTGAAGTATGCTCCTAAAATTTTAGCCTAATTCAACCATGTGATCACGTGCGGAAAGTGCCAAAATACTCAAAACAGTATACGGAGAGTCACTATGGGTAAGTAGGTGCTAATATGGATTTACCATGGTAAAAATACAGGTAATATAACCTAATATTAGTATAAAAATTATACAACCATTATAATTCATTTTTGTAATTATTTATAAGAATTTTATTTTTCAGAGTTTAAAAGTGGCTTGTACCCTAAAATCGAAATTTTGGAAAAAGATCTATCTTTCGATGATGTCGGCTAGGTTTATTTATTTATTTATTTAGACCATATACATATGTCTTATAAAAAGACATCCTATAGAGACAAACTTAGTTGTCTGTACATAGGGATGGTACATAAAAAAAAATAACTTAGAATCTAAACTTAAAAAACTAAATAAGTAAGTACAGGAAGATGTCGAGCCAATCTTCCTGATAACAGTTTAAATATTAACGCAAAAGTTAAGTAACAGTACAAAATAAATCTCTCTTTGATCAATCAATATTTCTCTCTTATAAATACTTTTAGTCTCTTCTTAATCGCGATTTTGCTAATCACAAGTGCTTTCAGATCATTTGTTAGCAAGTTGAAAATATTTAACGCAACAAAGTAGCTATTTTTTTTGCTTATAGCTTTATCAATTATTGGCAATTGAAGACTCTTATTTCTAGTATTGCTTTTGCTATTTATATATTTATTTCTTAACGTAGCATAATGATAAGATATAGCTTCTAAATGGAATAATTGCTTTACTGTAAGTGGAGGGTCTTGACGCTGAAAATTATTTTTGTTTATAATTTTCAATATTTTCCTCTGAATACCCTGTATTAGATAAACACAATTATTGTACGCTCCACCCCAAGCAATTATGCCATAATTGACTAAACTTTGGTAAAAAGCATAGTATATCATAGTTAAAGTTCTATAGTCCATTATATTCCTAATTTTGGCAAAGATAAAAACTAAGTATTTTGTTTTTTTAACCAAATAATTTACATGTTTATCCCATTTCATGTTATAATCAAAAATTAGACCTAGATATTTATAACTTTCTACTCTTTTTATTGTATTATTGCCTATCTCAATATTAAGTGAGACAGGAACACTATGGCAGTAGCTACCATAAGCAATATATACAGTTTTATTAACATTTAAAGATAATTTATTTACAGTAAGCCACTTTGCGACTTCCCTAAGATATTTGTTCATTTTCTCTTGAGCTGACTCCCACGTGTTATCACTAGCAATGATAACGGTGTCGTCAGCATAAGAAACGACAGTATCATCTTGCATACCTCTCAGTAGGTCATTAACGTATAAAATAAAAAATAACGGTCCTAGTATGGTCCCTTGGGGAACTCCGATGGGTATATCTTTGTATTCACTTTTCAAATTCTTTATTTTAACGCATTGTTTCCTACCAGAGAGGTAGCTGTTTATTAAATTTAAGGCACTGCCTCTTATTCCATAATTCTCTAGTTTATCCAATAGGTTTTTGTGATCTACCGTATCAAATGCTTTAGCTAAGTCTAAGAAAGTAGTTATAATTGGCTTCGATTTGTCGATTTTTTTATATATTATGTTTGAGATATAATTTAACGCATCCGTTGTGCCTCTATTTTTAACAAAACCAAATTGTTTTTCTGATATGATATTGCATTCCATTAGAAATAAATACAACCTATTATACAAGATTTTCTCAAATATCTTTGCTAAGTTCGATATTAGTGATATCGGCCTATAGTTAGTCATACATGACCTGTCACCAGCTTTGTAAATAGGAACTATGTCAGCTTGTTTTAGAGCAGATGGCCAGGAGGCTTGTTGTATAGACGTATTAAAAATATGTTCTAATGGTTTATCTATATAGTTAACTAGGAATTTGATCGTTTTTGCATTGATATTATCAACACCTCCAGTCTTGTTTTTCAATGAATCTATAGTTTTTCGAATCTCAACACAATTGGTAGGATATATAAAGATTGATTTGCTATTTTTATCTGGTAATGTAGGTTGATCTGTATCTGTATTAGGGATTTGTTTACTCAAGTCTAATCCTATTTTGCAAAAATAATCATTCATGTGGTTAGCTATAAATAATTCGTCTTCAATTTTTTGGCTGTTTATGACTAAGTAATCAGGTGACTTGTTTTGTTGCATATTTTTATTAAGTTTAGTATTAATAGTATTCCATAGCTGTCTTGGATTGTTACTAATTTTTTTTATTTCATTATTCTCAAATTTGTATTTCGCATCTTTAATGACTCTATTTAAAATTTTTTCATAATTTTTATATTCATTTTTTAATTCCAAATTAGTTGGGTTCAATTTCCACAATTTATATAAATTTTCTTTAGTTTGACACGAGACTTGGATTGCTTTGTTATCCACTTTTTTTTTGGCAGTGCTTCTTTATTTTTTTTCTTTATTTTTTTGGAATATGTAGCTAACTCAAGACAACTATGTATCATTTGAATAAGTTCATTTACTGCATCATTTGGATCCTGTTTTGTCAGTACTATCTGCCAGTCAACATTTTCAGCTATGTTTTTAAATTTTTATAATTTATGCATTTGTTAACTGTTTCACTTGCTTTGTGTATCTTAATCTGATCTATATTTATGAATATATAACGGAGATCGTTAAACGGTGTATTTAATTTAAAAGATTCAATTTCTATATTCTTAGTTCTAGCGAAACAGTTATCAATGCACGTTCCCTTCTCATTATTTAAGGATGGCCGCGTAATTCCTCTGAAGTACGGTACATATTCACGTTCAAGATAATTAATTACAAATTCCTGACTAATTGATTTGTCGCTAGTTTCTAGATTTGCTACATTATTTTCTAGTATATCAATATTGAAATCTCCAAATATACAGTGATTTTTAACATTCCTATGTCTTACCAAGAATTTTTTTACACTATTGACAAATTCAGACTTTGGTATGTCATGACATCTGTACATAGCAGAAATTCTAATGGATTCACCTGTCATAAGTTTTATATCAGTACTTACAATACTCAATCTATCAACAACCTCAATTTTATCATTACTATATATGTTATTTTTTATATAAACTAAGACGCCATCAGCCTTATTAATTTTACTTTCATTATAACAAGTTTTGTAGCCTTGCAGTTGATAATATTGAGTGTATTGTAAGTTCCAAGTTTCAGTACATACAATTATACACGGCTTTCTTTCTAGAGACTCAATAAACACTTCTAGTTTTACAAAATTTGCATTTAAGCTTCTTATGTTTACGCATAAAATAAAGTTCTTCTTTGTCATTAATGACTTATTGAGTTCTTTTAGATTTTCGACTTCACATTCAAACTTGCCTATGTCCTCAGTGCTGATATCTTGATCCATTGTTATGTCTTACTCCTTAGTCTGTCTGCTATATTATTATTCAATGACTGAAGTGACATTGCCGAAATACCAGAAGCTTTAGCTACCATACCTTTCGCTGACGTTCCTACTTTGCCGATATATCTTGGCAAAGTAGGTTTCATCGTATAGTCGGTATAATCAATATACTTCCTTATCTTGGATTGCAGAATTCCGCATTCTTGGCTATCCATTGCCACATGTTCTATATTGTACTTTGTTTTATATTTTTCATTACTGTAAGCACAGTTTGCACATTTGACCTTATTTGCTTGACAATCTACTGTTTTATGATCACCAGCACACTTTAGGCAAACAGCTTTATTTGTACACTTCCTACCGTTGTGGCCAAATCTGCTACAGTTAAAGCATGGTTTAACATTACAATAATCATATACTCTGCAGTTCTGGTATCCTACAAAAAGTCTATTCTTGTTTTCTCTAATGTGTTGGTATAACTCAGCAGGAACTTCCAATATCACAGACTGCGATCCAGTTTTACTGTTCTCGTATGAATTCAAAACAACACATTTTTTTTTGAAAGCACCAAAGTTCCTTTCATTGATGTCTAGTTCAATACTAGCATTGTCCATTTTTTCTAGGTTATTTAATCCTACAACTTTAACTTTAGGATTTATAACTTGTTCTTTATTTACATCACATACCTCAGCAAGTTTACTTTTTAGTAATTTATGTGCTTTGGTGACACTTTCCTCATTCAATAAGTTTATGACTATTTCATCTTTTTTCTTGATAACCTTCTTCGTTTGTATTGATTTATCCTTTATCAAATAGTGAGATACCTTTTTGTTTAATTCATCAATACTCTCATCATCTTTTTTTTTTAATATAATATTAGGAACACGTTTTGTCTTTAGGATAGTTTTGGTACTTGATATAGCTTCAGCAAAAGTTTTGCTTTTAATCGTCGGTATTTCATTTCTATTCTTATCTAATAACTCCTTTAATAATTGATTTTTATCTCTTAATTCTGTATTTATCTCCTTTAAAAAGGCATTTTCAAGTTTCAAGTTGGTATCCAATGATTCACTATTACTTTCTGTTAGAACATTTTGAAAGTCTTCTAGTATCTGTTTCCTAATTTCTTGTTTTTCAAAGTGCTTTACTTGAGCAATTACAATCCTCGCATCATTACTCAGCAATTTATTATCTACTTTTGAGGTTAGGTCTAGGTCCTCGTGTTCATGACAGATTCCTAGAACTTCACTCAATAGCACTGCTTTGTCATTTCTCACAAAATCACTAGTATAGTAAACTTCTTCACAAATAATACACACTACTACTTTAACTTTTTTATTAGGATGATTTTTATAAGATTTGGTAGGATCACCACGCGGCAAGCCTCCGCTCGCCACGGCCATCTTGGGCCGCCCCCCCCCCCAAGGTTCTTTTTGCATTTTATAAAACCGTTAAGTTTAAAAGATACTAGGATTCAAATTCTTTGTGTCTAACCCTGTATACCCAGTAGGACTAAACATTATTATTTTTGTTAAACTTTATAACTCGCTAACTAAAACTCAGAATGTTTTAAGAACATTTATGGTTTAAAACATTCAAAAAAGGTAGAAAATATCCGTGCATATGGCTTTGTGCATGTGTGTGTGTATGTATGTATGTATACCATCATGATTCTGGAGCCACGTAAACAATCGTAATAAAATTTGACATGCATATATGTTTTCCAATTCTAAATTTGGGTACATTTTATTTCAAAATTCTGACTATTTTATGACTATTTTATGGTCATTTTATGGCTATTTTTCGATTTTTGATAAAATCTTTTTACTTTTTTTAATGATATTATTTATACAATATATTCAACAATAGTGTATCTATGCGAACACAAAAAAACATGTGAGCTGTCTAGGGACAGTCAATGAGAGCGAAGCTCTTGACTAATTAAATATTGATTTTATAGTGATTTTGGAAATGTAAACTGAATGAAAGAATACGCTTTATTTTTGAAAGTCTTATTTTTAATATGTACACACACCGTTAAAAGAAACTTTAAATTTCCGGAAGTGCCCGCCATGTTCGCGCCACTGACGGTCGCGTGTTAACTGGGCATAGCAGTGCACATGCGTCGCCCAAATTCGATTGTAGCGACTGCGAATAACCGATGGTAAATAGCTGACGGTAAATTGAATTCCGTTTGAAATTAATAATTTTAAATAAAAATAACACGAATGTAAATTTTATACCTTTTATTACCTTGTCCAATACATAAATAAGTTAATAAATACATAAATAAGACTACTGTGTACTATACCTAAATTTTGGCTTGTTAACGGGCTCGTCGAGCTCGGCCTGCAAGCTCTTGCGTCCGCGCTCCAGCTCTTCGACCTTTACAAGGCGTTCTCTCTTTATTCGATTTGATTTTGTTTTTTTAACAAAGATCGTAATTAATAAAAATAATGAGAACAGGAAAGGGATTAGGAAAACTGAATTAGTGAATAATAACACTTTTATTATTATATACAAAAATTAAAGCTTTTTATTTATCTATGAACAACAAGTATTTACATTGAATAATGTAATACAAAATAATAATTTGTTAAGTCTGATCTCGAGTGCGCAGATAGGAACTCAAATCACACAAAAATTTTACTAACTAATTCCAGTCTTGCATTAAAATAAATAATCAGTCTCATTGGAATGTAAAAAATAAATTACTAAGAACTACTTCGCGTCTTATATTACATTTTCTTCGACAGCTCCGATGTTATGAGCTGGAAAATTTGTTTTTTATTTTATAGTCAATAAGTGTCTCTTTAATCAACTTCCTCAACAGTTGGTCCTGAGTTTCCACCAGCCACCTGTCTATACTGGTTTCCGCAATCTTGGGGCCCAGATGCACCTCCCGTGTGAATCTTGGTCATGAGGTCCGCATTGTCTTTGCAGCTCCTCCAGTTTGTGTTTGTACTCATCCTTCTCGGCCAAGGTGTTGTTGTCGAGGCAGCGGATGGTCTCGTCGCACAAGCTCAGCACTCTATCTTTGTCGGATTGCGTGAGTTTGTCGCCGCTGTCCTGGACTGCTTGTTTAACAGAGAACACGTAGCTCTCAACCTGGTTTCGAGCAGAGACTTTCTGGTGCTGCTCCTCGTCCTGGGAGCGGTATCGCTCGGCGTCTGCCAGCATCCTGTCGATCTCCTCCCGCGACAGGCGTCCCTTGTCGTTCGTGATGATTCTTTTCTGCTTCCATTGCCAATTGTCTTTATGACATGGGAGTTTGAAAATAACATCCTAAGTAAGAATCAGAAAGCTGCAATAGAAATATATAAATTGAATTATAACTGGAATACAAAAATAACAAATTAAAATAATATTACTTGAGTATTCTTTTTGATTGGTTGAAGGGCGTATATAATCAGGTGCATATCCACTGTAAAGCATTTTCTGATATTTGGATCGCAACTGTGATTTAACATACTAGGTATAGGAGCAATGCAACCACCTCTTGCACAACAACGATCTTCATGACACTTAATCAAATTTTTAGAAAATCTACAGAAAGAACTTCCCTCCATTACCTATAAAATAAACGATTTTTGACTTTAAATAAAAAATACGTTAATTTGCTAAATATTTTTTTTTCAAATTAAAAAGCTTCTTACTGAATGTGTATTAATATCACTTATTTTTAAGAATTTCAACAGTAGTGAACCAATAAATATTACATCTTCAATGGACAAAAGATCTTTGCTTTTCATAAACTTCATATTTTTTCCAAATAATGTAGTGGATTTTGCTAACACTATCAAACTCAATACAGCATGATCAATGTGTACCTCTAATGCCTCTTGTGAAACATTGTTGGATAAACTATAAATGCTCTGAAAGCGATCATTATAAAATTTTCCATTCAAAAAACCTTTGTGTAACTTACCTGGAAAAATTTAGACATATCATTAAGTAATTTGTATAACAATAATTTTTTTCTAATTAGGGATACTTACTGTTACAATTGTCTACTAAATATATCTTCTAATATATCTTCTTTGAGCTTTTGGATCCCTCCAGCTTCTCTAATCGCCATAACAGTTGATCTTAAAGCAAGTTGCTTCCAGTAATCTCCCAACTGATCAAACATTATGTATGGAATAACAGGGCACTCAATATCATGATATTTTTGCCAAGCCTCTTGCTTACACTCTTCTGAACAGAACATACACCAGTTACAATAGTCACATGGAATGGAAGCCCATGAAGTTTTTAAGCAATGTCCACAAAATGCATGCATATTTTTTAGATTTAGACTCTTGATGTAAGGATTTATGACCATAAGTATTTCTCCTGGTTTGATGTAGCGATTAGCTATCAAGTGCCTACCAAACTTTTCATCATGTTGAATAGAAACAGAATCATATGGATCTGCTGCTTTCTAGCAGCTGCCTGATAGCTGCCTGAGCTCTGTTTTGATCAAGCCTTGTCATGGCTGTGAATTTCTCCTTTGGAATCTAAGGAGCATAGTGCGAGCAGATCAAAGCGTTTGTATTGGCTGGGTTACCCACAACCAAAACTTTGACATCCTTCCTTGCAAACTTGTCAAGAGCTTCTCCCTGGATCTTGAAGTTCTTGACATTGGCAGCAAGAAGGTCCTTGCGTTCCATACCTTCTCTGCGAGGCATGGATCCAACGAGA
This sequence comes from Pteromalus puparum, assembly GCA_012977825.3. Taxonomy (NCBI): domain Eukaryota; kingdom Metazoa; phylum Arthropoda; class Insecta; order Hymenoptera; family Pteromalidae; genus Pteromalus; species Pteromalus puparum. Next base: position 21,577,261 of record CM053168.1, on the reverse strand, counting down.
AACACAGCTGGTGCATCTTTGAATGCTGGCTCTGGATCAGCAGTGGGCAGCACATCTGAAATGGAATGATTGTGTTATAAGATGGTTCTTTATTAATTAAAAAATTCTTTTCTTTACAACAGAAATTGTTGTACCCTTGAGAAGAGGAAGAGCAAGATCTTCAAGTTCCATGACAACTCCCTTGAGAACCCCCATCATTGGCACAATGTCCAGCAATCTCAGGTTGATGGGCTGGTCTGGTCCAAATACCGAACCAGCAGCCAGCTGATACAGCAGGGAGTAGGCAGTCTGCCCAGCTGCTCCAGTAACAACAACATTGATGGGTGCAGCCTGCAAAAATGTAATTCAACTATTAGTCTTTGGTAGTCGTCTAATAATTCTTCATTTCCTAGCTCTGTTTTTATAAATATCTAGCTCTCATTACCATTTTAAACTCTTTTCATTCAAAATGTCAACAAAGTATAGGAGTGCACTGTATGACTACTTGGGTGGGATGCTCTATAGTTCAACAACATCTGCGAAGGGGCGGTCAATCCGAAGCCCGAAAGCGGCCCAGGCCGATTCATCCATCAGCTGAAGGAAAACTTGGGCCTGATTACCGAGAAAATCGCGCCCCTCGCGACATCCAGTACGGACTGAAAGATAATCCAAAAGACCGACTTGCGGCTTATCGCTCCGCGTAACGTGAACCCCGAGCTACAATGTAGGGACTTCGCGAAGCCAAGAAGCGAGCGGAGAAATTATTTCTTTTAAGCAAGCGGCGTTACCAGATCGAGTAATATTCATAGAGCTGGAATTTAAAACAAAAAGGAAAAAGCCAAGCTGGTCGGAAAGCGCGAAAAGACCAACGTGCGCGCAGTGCACCCGCGCGGTGCATCTAAGCATCTTCCTTGCTTGTATAATATAGTATATATAATAAAATATATCTTCGTTTTTCAGCCATATATGTTATATTATTTTATTATATATCTAAGCGCCACGTGCTATTATTTTAGGATGTTTCACCGGGATTATTTTTTTAAAGTATATATATATATGTATAAGATGAGCTCCGCTCGCAGACCTGTGTAAAGCAGCAGCGGCTGGCTCATCGACAACATCCGCGCCTACACACACACATACATTACACACTATAGCCAATTATGGACAAACACGCCTTCGGCGGGAATCCAATGCGCTACGCATATCGGTGCACGCAGTGCACCTGGCATCCAGGGACAAAAATTTTATTTTATTCACTCATTCAAATTGCGAGTAATTTAACGCTCACACACCATCGGTACGCGCTATCACGCGTCCCACCGCCTCACACATACACCAGCGCTCTAGGCACGGCTATTAACTGTTTTTTTTTGTGTGCCGAGGTCGGACACCCGCGCGGCCGCGGACGTGTCACGGACGAGCCGTGGGCTATCCGGTGGCACCGCGACACGTGCGGTGCAGCGTAAGCAGACAGAGCCGGTGCCCGGAGTCTCTCCGTGCAGAAGTGCAGCGTATGCACTCCTGCACGCGGAGCCGCTCGCCATCGACGAGTCGCGTCGACGGCGGAGCGGGCAGATCACCGGCGACTGCCAAACCGAGCGGAGCTCTAGTTTGACAATAAACGAGTATCAACCGTTACTGCTGCCTACTTCATTACTCGCTCACAGAGCAGGACCAATCCACTATCCGTCCGTAACATCTGGCATCCCAAGCGGGACTCTGTCGCAGCACCTTGAAGCAGCAGAGAGCAATCGTCCAGCGTACCGCTGGAAATATATATATTTTTTTTTCGGACAACCAGCTGCCCAGCACGCAAGAAGTCACTGCACCGACCTTCGTCGCAGAGCGTGCCAAAAAGGAGCTGAACACCGAACGAGCTTGCAGTTATCAGTCAACGAGCGCCCGCCGGGAGTAAAAATATTTTTATACTCCGTAGTCGCCGAGGCTCGGGACAAGTCCCGAGCTTAAGAAAAAAAAGAGGAATAATTTCCGCCGGCCGTCTGAATCTCGCACTCCCGACTCTTCGAAGAAGGGAAACAAGACGCGCGCGTTCCACCGAGCAGCCCAGCTGAACATCATCATGCGAGCGACAATCATCTGCGTCTTACTGTAAGTCTTTTCGCGTTGTTTTCTCGAGCAGCTTGGCTTTTCGTTAGGGCGAAATAAAATTCGCAAGAATCGCGGACCCGTTTTGCATTAGAATTTAGCACGAACCCCGGCTTCACGATGGCTCCCACCGGAGTACTCGGCGTGGCCAAGGCCGCGCTCGGCCTAGGCGCACGAAAGAAGGATTACGCGAGAGTAGTCGAGAGCGACCCGGAGCACTCCAGAGAGCAGGAGAGGCTCGCTTACGAGGGATTCGAGCAGTTCGGTAAAATGACACCGCGCACGGGTAGAGCTTTCGTAAAATCCGCCAGCCAGTTAGTCCTGGATTCGGACAATTCGGACACCGTTCACACAGAGAGAGGAGAGAGAGAGAGAGAGATAGAGAGAGAAAGAGAGAGACAGATAGACAGCTGCGACTGCGGATGCAGTGCTGTGTGCGCGCGAGCGAGGCGTCTACTCGGCGCCGGCGATGCGGCGTCGGAGCCGTGTCATCGGCCCGATTCCACTGCGACGGGCCTCATCCTACTACCTCGCTCCGGATATTCACACACTAGCACACTTGTTCCGTCGTCGTCGTCGTCGTCGCCGCCGTCGCCGTGCACCGCTCGGGTATAACGCGCGCACGATTCTGCTTCCTGCAGCCAGCGGCCTACTCGCTGCACTCGAGGGCGAGCGCTTCAACGTCTGTCGCGACGCTCGCTCAGAGTCTGTCTGGCTCGTCCGTTGGCGCACGCACACCCTCGACCGTCGTCGCTCGCTGCTACCCCCTCGGCCTCCCTCTCCGGCTCTGCGCGCGCGCCACACACACTCATCAGCGACGGCGGCGGCGGCAGTGGATGATTCCGACGTTGCCGTTGTTAGCATGCTGCTGCTACTGTTGACGACGACGGCTGCTTCGTCAGCATTCTCAAAACCTCTCACCTATGAATCGAATAGTGCTTTACGCGCGAGGAAACAATGACTCGTTCGTAAATTTAATATAAATTTTTATTAAATTTCATGTACATTAATTTTAATGTAATGTACATTAAATTGCGTGTCGAAGTAAGCCATATTGTATTTAATGTTGAAGCTTTATTATATATACTAGCGATATCTGACACACTAGGAGAAGCACGGTCATAGAAAATGGTTGACGACAAATAGCACACTTGACACAGGTCATTATATGGCCACATGGTAGGAATACCACCCCGAGCTCCTCGATGTAGCAGATCTTGCAAACAAATGCATCGTCGATAGATTTTTTATCACTTAGCTGTTGAGGTTTGGGTGTTTGTGATTCTGCATTTATTCGTTGCATCGGAACCGTGCATTCCACGCTGTTAGTCCGTTTTTCTACTTGTTCAACACAACTTGGAAGTGGCCTTTTCTCCTGAAACATTATAAAGAATAAGATTATAAATAATTTTATAAATAATAACTACTTTGATATAACTTCATTGGTTTATTCCTAAAAATAAAGTGTGAAAAATTCTTACCTCTTTTGGTAGTAGTGTCACATGATTTGCATTCACATTGTTAATGAACTCCTGACCCTTGACCAACCGGATGTAAATACAGGTGGAGAACCACTTGGCGTGCTGCACCCACGGATCGTCTTTGGACTCCCAGTTTTTTAGACCACCCCCGCAATAATAACATGTAGTAAGATCACCAGTTCCACTGTAGAAGAAACCAGCATCCGCCAGTTGCTCTTTCATTTGAGAAAAGAGAGTAGACGGGCATTCGATGTAGGTCAACAGTCTTGCTTCGTAGCTATCACAGTCCGGGAAGACAGGTCTCCTGGGGATAGCAATGGTATGTCTGGAACCACGGTACGAGACGTAGGTGTCGGCCTCGGCTCCTGGTCGGTAATCCAATCTGTATGATCCACAAACGTCACCGATGCGTGGACGAGGTTTAGGGATCATGTCTCCATTGGCACCGATGGGTACGTTACCGCAGGATAATTTCCTGATGAAACGACATCGACCACCCCAACGCAGGTGTTCGGTCATAGGATCATCTCCCTGCTCCCAGCAGCAGATCTCCGTAGAACATTCGAAGCAACGCACCCTGTCTATTTTTTTGGTGAAGTAGAAACCTGCAGCTGCCAAGTCCGCTGTAACTTTGTAATCTTACATCTTCAAACCTGCTTGATCAACAGAAGAAATATCGAGTTAGTTATGATATGATTTTGTAATTGATTGTGGTAATCATATAGAGGTACAGTTTAAATTACCTATTATCCATCCTGTCGGTATCATCTAACGCGTTGGGAATTTCACGTGGAATATAAATGAGTTGGTCGCACAGATCCAGCAATATTATTCTCTGACGTATGTAGTTCACCGATTCCGTAAATTAGGATGTCTCTCTCATAGTGCAGAGTCTAGATGTAACGAGTACGAGTAAACTCGAAGAAACGGTAATGTCGCCGAGTCGCGTGCGCACGACTTTATATAGATGCAACGCCAGTGGGACTGAAGAAAAACTATGTTATGCACCAGCACCACTATACTGGTGTTAGCAAAACTTCTTGAAAAAAGTTCGTTGTATGGTTTCATGGAAGTACACGTGCACTCGTCGTCTAATTGTTGAATTTTTCATACCGTCGTCAGCAAAAATGCAATCGGTAAAAATAGATGCAGCTGTGTAGTTATACTACATACATGTGTGAATTTCTTAGGGTTTCAACGAATAAAGAATAAATGAATAAATTCAACGAATAAATAACGAATAAAATTCAAACGAGTAAGTAAGAAGATACACTGTGCAGTACGTGGTTACAGTATGGATGTACAGCTGCTTAGTCTAAAGTTTTGCAGAATTTCACCTCTAAAGGAGAGATTATGAGTCATAAAGCACCTGCGCGGCTATACTACACCCCGGAAGTTGATACGACTGTCTTGGGAGCATCGTTGTATCAAATTTTTTAACGTTAGCGAGCAGAGTATGACTCAGAAGATACAGCTGTGCAGATCCTGAGTAATTTTTTTTCATTGGTAAGCACACCCACATATCCACAGATACAGCAAAACAGTTAGCGAAAACAATTTTTTTAAAGCTCAGCGAGCGTTAGTCTTTATCCAGACGTAGATACGTGTGCATAAGTTTTTTTTGTATCCTGCGTTTGGTTAATCTAAAGTGTGCGGACGCGCACGTTTTGGAGAAAATTAAATATTATAGTGGTGTGCGGGTAATGACAAATTCACCCACCTCTTCATCATTAGAACAACCGTCGCCAACCAACTTCTCCCTACTGATGGGTACTGAGGCTCTCGCTACGAGGAAAACCGAGGAGAGTCTTTTACAACGTTCACCGATCGCTTTGATCGACTCATCCTCATCAGAGACGTCCTCAATAATTGATATTGAGACTATTAGTAATAAGAGTCTCCCGGTTAGTAAGACCGAGGAGACTCTTTTACAACTTTTGACATCGTCAGACACGTCTGACTGCGAGATGGTTTACGAAAATATGAAAAAGGTCGTTATACGTGCGGACGAAATAACACGCATCGTCCGCAGCGAGGAGGAAGAATCAATGAATGTATCCATCGTTTCTACTAGCAGCATCAGCAGTATCAGTAGCCATAGTAGTGAAAGTGATTTTAAAGGTTTTGACGAAAAAGATAACACTGTTTCTTGTGAAATGTGTGATTTTAGAGTAGCAAGTGAAAAAGAAACGATCAAATTGATTCCTATGAAGCAACCGCGTATAACCAGGAAAGATTATTGTTCCTACTGCGACAGAAGGTTTTATCTTCAAGGTAGAAAGCTCGAAAGTAAGTGGTACTACTGCTACGGCTGCTACACCTGGATATGTCCTAAGTGTAACCGTGAGGAGTGGTCATGTCTCTGTCCACTTCCCTGGTTTAAGAAGATAGTATAAGAACTGAAAAAAACTAGCATGCACTATCATCAGAAGAGGTAAAAATTTGTCACTTATTTTTTCGAAATAAGTAAAAATAGTTATATCAATGTCATTAATTAGTCTTATTCTTTCTATCGTTTTAGGAGAAAATATAACACTCCCAAGTTATATCAAAACAAGTAGAAAAAACGACCAACCAGAAGTTGTACGCAATGTATCTCGGTTGTCACCGCGAGCTCACGACGACTTTTTTTACGCAGTTATGTACACCTGATCGCGGGTACAAGAGAGAGCGCCTCCGCACACGCTACGACGTCTACAATTTCAACTTAAAGTCTTGTGTCGGGCTCTTCTTCGCCGATCGGCTGCGTGAAAGCTCTTGTGACCGGAGAGAGGAATCCCCAAGTGCGGATTTTTTTTTTTTCAGTTTGCGGAATTTCTATGGCTGCTCGTGCTCACAATAATAACAAAGTACTTACATCCTCTCCTCCAATGCTACAATAGATTTCAAAAGAAGAAAAGCTAAGGTCGGCTTCTCTCGCTCAGCTGTTGAGAAAGAAAGAAAAGAGTCCGACCGAATGGAAGAGCATCATCTCTAAGGCTAATCCCTCTTAATTAAGAAGCGTGCTCGTTTATTAACAATGTTTTTTTTTTCAAGAGTTTGTTTTATTTAATTATTCTACTTTTGTTCCTTTGTATTGCTGGCCAAGTCAGCCAGGTGGCAGCAAGATTGATGGAAAAAATTGAAGAGACTGTAGCTTACCAGCAGCAACAATCCAACTCCACTCCTCCACTAGATCTCTTAATTCCCCTCGTGAGCATTCCTCGTGCGCGTAACGCGGCCCCTTGTTCGGCAGTGCACCAGCTCGCTACACGCGGCATTCGAGGAGACGTCTTATTAGTCATATACATTGTTTCGTATAAAGTGTTAGAAATACGTAAATCAAGTCAACAAAAAATGTTCGAACTGCAGGGCGCGCGATGAGAAATTTAGTAGCGCCGCGGACGATCAGCTCCTATAAGACGACGAGAGCCTTGGGGCAGGCTGCAGCACGACGACGGGGAAACTTAGATAGGTAGTCCCCTCCAGTATATTGGACACGATTAATTTTCCGCAACGCTACACTACACCGGCCTCTCCACCCCGCGGTGTGTCTCACATTGTTGTCAACGACGTCGATTGCTTATATAGCCGGGGAATCTTTAATTGGCGTCGATCGTTGATCTCCGGACTCTCGAATTTCGATTCCGAGCTCAATTTTAATGAACGCTAGCTCGGCCGCCGCTCGATAACGCCACCCCCGCGTGGCACCGTAATGTATTACGGGGCAGCCACGCGATATCTAAACTCTACCACCTGTACTACGTGTGTTTTTTCTTCCTTTTTTCGGTTGCTCGCGCGCGCTCTTTTCGACTGCTGTACCGGGCGCTTGCATGGATAATGCTTTTTTTAGTTCGTCGTATCAATTATTCAGATNGTCAGTTGGCAGCGGCGACTCGACAGAGCAAGAGGTCGTGCAAGGACCTTTTTTTGTTAGACTTTATAAATAAAGTTTGACTTAAGATCGACAATAGTTTTTATAGTTTATTTAAACCCTTGACATTAGTCTTATCCCATACAGGCTCGTGTATTTTAGCAAAGCAGAATTGCAAAGGGTGGCTCAGAGGTGTCTGTTTTGATGCGTTACCCCTGTATTTGTCTAGGATTCTCCATATCGCGTTGGGAAAAACCCAAACCGAGTGAAGCCAAAGGGTGCAGCATCCTTTGGGTGACTGTGGAGCTGTGCGAGCGTTATCTGCAAACTTCAATTGCGATGCCATTCTACCTACACGAACACGCGGAGCAATTAAACTTAATTTTAATGTACATAACTTATACGTGCGGACTGTTAGAGCGATATTAATACCAAACAAAGCAGTTTTGGACTAGCCCCTTCACGAGCCCCTTTTTCACCGCCCAACTCTCCGTGTCTGTAGGCAGGTAAAAATAGGTGGATGGACACTTTTTCATTTAGAGAGAGAGAGAGAGAGAGAGAGAGAGAGAGAGAGAGAGAGAGAGAGAGAGAGAGAGAGCGTTTGTCAGAGCGGTGTATAAACAAGTAGTCAATCCGTGATTATAACGCTCGATAGACTATAACGCGGGCGCCAGTATGTGCGAGTGCTCTCTCTC
>CM053168.1:21507125-21554649 GCA_012977825.3 Pteromalus puparum | reverse complement strand
AAAAGAGAGATCGCCGAGCCCTACGTCCCACCACACCCCCCTATCGAAACATCCCCCCCACTCCCCGACCATGCCGTTAGACAGACACCTTACCATGGGCAGGTGGGGTTTTTTGGCACATAGCCGGGTATACTACTGCGAGAAGCGAAAATTCTCCGATCCAGTTGATTTAGACAACTAGCAATAAAAAAGAGGCATTTTATTTTGAGTTTTCGCCCGGGATGTCAAAGAAAAGCTAGCCTACACGGACTGCTCCAGGGACGAGACGTTCGCCTATACGGGGTACTCTTGCCGCGACACGTCATAAACATCGACAATAATGCCTAGAGGGCATACAGAGTATAACGTATCACGAAATAAAGAGGGCAGTTTGGGAGGACCCAAACGAGCACAATAAAATTATAAAAGATCGCTCGATTAAAGATAACCGATACGAGGAAAAATACGTTGGCGCGAGCGCGGAGACCAGAGTGCCAAATCCGATGTGGAGGAGGCGACGGCTACCCGACGGCGCGACGAATCGTGCGCGCAATTTATTGACACACCCGAGGGCCCCAAGTTCTAATAATCACACCGACCCACGCCCCGGAGACGGCCAAGCCACCCGATCGCGCAGGACGGCTCCGACACCCCATTCAGGCACACACGCCACTGAAATCTCCAAACCGAGGGCGAGCCATTCAAAGCGCAACTCGCACGCGCAAAGCCCTGCGCGGTCGCGCACGAGCTTGAGTAGCGATAGCGAATTCAGCCGTAGCGATAGGAAAGCACGCACGATGCGAGGCGGTTATGTCGAGCAGCCCACGGTAACAATTAGCGTGGAGCACCTTCAGGCGCTGATCGAGCAGGCCACGGCGGGCAACGGGTCCGAGCACAGGAGCCACTCGAGCGGCAGCCGCAGCAGCCGCGGGCACCGCGGAAACGGTCGGGACCGCGAGCGGCAAANGCGAGCGAGCATAAGGCAAGGCTGGTAGCATTCGTCAGAGACACCCCCGAAATGCGTGAGCGCGAGAGCCGAGCGAGGCCCAAAGCCACGGTAGCTCCCAAAGAGTCCGGCGAATTGCAACAAGCGAATCAAGTCACCGAAAAAATGAGATCGGGAAGTTTGCAGCAAGTAGCTAGCCGCCCAGCTCGCGGCTCTCTCGTTCACGCACGCACCCGCAATCGCTCAAATTCGAGCCCTCGCAGATTGAGACAGCAAGGGCGATCCCCCCTCAGAAATTCAGGCGCTGAAGAGCAAGCGCGGTCGGACACGGAGTCCGATCTCGAATTCGACAGCGAGCTCGACGACGATTCCGAGCGCGATTCGTTCGTGATATTTGGCGACGTGTCGAGTGCTGAAAGTAGCTACGTCTCAGAATCCGAAACAGTTAATGGAACCGAGATTGCCTCCGAAAGCGAGTCGAGCGACGAGTCAGTGTATAGAACCCCCGCGGGCGCCTTTGAAACCGCGAGTGAATGGGAGGACGATCGCTTCCAGCGAAGGCGCGATAGGCGTTCCAATCGCTCCGACAGCGAAAGGACACACAGGCGCGTTTCAAGACATGGAAGCTCGCCGGCCAAGAATACACGAGGCCACGGCTATAAAAGCACGCGTTGTAACGACGAGAAAGACTCACGAAAAGAAAGCGATAGAGGCACGCGCCGGAACGATGACAAAAATTTGCAGAACAAGAATAGCAGAGACAAAGGTAAGCGCGGCGAACGCGAGCCGCCACGGCGAGGGCCATCGCGCCGCGAGCCGTCGGACGGCGACAAGCGTCGCCCGCCGAACGATAGATCGGGTAGAAAACCCAATCGCCCGTCGGACGATGAATCGGATAACAAGCCGAGATATCGTGCCGAGTCTCCGCGCCACGAGGCGCCCATGGAACGCGTAACTACGGCCGGGTCGGAAAGCAAAGTTTATGAATCAAAAATGCCGTTCCACCAGGCGGCTGCGTTTATTTCGTATTTTGATGGCGATCCCGATAACCTCAATTTATTTTGCAACGCGATCCGCGATGTCATGAGTTCTTACGGCCCGAGCCACGAAAAATATATGCTCTTACACATTGCGAATAGATTAAAGGGCAAAGCTACGGAAGGTTATCGCGCGAGGATAGCTAACTACACGTCCGTAGGAAAGCTCCTCCATGACCTTACACTACACTTCGCTAACATTGGGATTGCGGACCAAATTCACGCGCGAATCAGGTCCATTAATCAAAATCCGGACGAGCCAGTAGGTGATTACGGTTGCGCGTGGAAAAATTGTACAACCGGTTTATGACGATCGTAAACTCAGCCCCCGACCTAACCCTCGCGGATAGGGAAGCTAGAACTCGGCACGCGAGAGGAGACGTGTTAGAGCAATTTTTATTCGGGCTGAAGTCGCCACTGGATCATTTGGTGCGCAGCAGAGATCCGAAGGATCTAGGAGCCGCAATAACGACGGCCATTGAGTTTGAAGGGAAACAGAGTGGCCAAAACGCGAGCCGTACCGCACCCCCGCCCATAAAGCCATCCACGCAAGTACGTAGGGCCATGGTAAAGGGGGTCAATGCGGAGGCAACCCAGCAACACGAGCCGTCACCCGGAAATTCAGGGGAGGCCCAATCCCAAGGCCAGAAACCGAAGGCCAGACCCCACTGCTGCTATTGCGATCGAACGGGCCATGCGGTTAAAAGCTGTAATTTGCTAATCCGACACGCGGCCCAAAAAGTAATCGCCAACCCCGATAAGAAAAGCGACGGGGGGGGGGGCAGAGGACAAAAAGTCGGGCAAAGGCAACAACGGGAACAAAAATGGTAAGTTCAACAAGAAGAAAAACCAGAAACACCGTAATAAAAATCGTTCGGACCGATCGAACGACAGAAATGAAAATAACCGCGGCGACGACCGCGACAGTGAACATGCGGAGGATTTAAACTAGACATACGTTTGACACGATCCTCAAGCGTCGAGCGTGAGTCTAGCGAATCTGAATACAGTACCGAGCAAGAAAACGAGCAACATTCAAGGTCGGCAAAAATTAAATTTCTCACCGCGGGGAGACAACCGCCGATCGTCACCGTAAATTGCCCGCAATTATTAAATAGATCGGGTAAATTTTACGCAGATTCCGGTGCAGATATTTCGGTTGTGAAAATCGGGAAGCTAGCACCCGGTTATCCTTACGACGCGCAGAAAATAATCAAAGTGCAGGGGGTGACAGCGGGTACCGCGCACACGCTCGGTCAGGCAGTGATACAGCTGCAAGGGCTGGTTTGCAACGTCCAAGTAGTACCAAATGATTTTCCGATTGAAAATTCGGGAATCATCGGGTGGGACATGATCGACACCCATAATGGATGTGTCGATGCGGCAACCAAAAGCCTCAGACTCGGTGACATTACATTGCCATTCGAGTCCGACGAGCAAGTCACCATCCCAGCACGGGTTAAAATGCTCATAAGCGCGCGCGTTTGTAATAACGATACGAAAGAAGGGTGGGTCCCGCTGATGGACTTACATCCGAACCTATTGTTTGGGAATTTCGTATCTAGAAATATCAACGGTCGGGTCATCGCGGAGTGTATTAATATCGGTGACGCAGACGTGTCTATCCCAATGCCGGTGGTAGAATTGATTGAATGCGAAACGATCGCAGAGAATAATTTATATCAAGACGATGAGGACGGCACAGCCGAGAATGTTGCGAGTTTTTCCGCCAACCTACGCCGAATGTTTGAATCCGATAAATCGGAAAAATACCGTGAAGTTCTCCACTTGAACAATAAATTAAAGGAGAACGCCGAAGCCAGGCGCGCTCGGATCGAGAAAATCATGGGCCTAGCGGACCTCGAAGGGTGCAACGCGGAGGAAAGGGAGTATATTCGTGAAATCGTCGACGAATACGCAGGAGTGTTCGGTCTAGACGGCGAACCGTTGCCCGCGACTCACTTATTACAACACAAAATAGTGTTAAAATCCAACAGGCCGATTAGAAATCACAGATTCCGCTTTCCTCCGGCGATAAAAGAGCACATGCTCCGCGAAGTGGCCAAGCTCCGAGAGCAAGGCATCGTGGTACCCTCGAACTCGAATTACTCGTCCTCGCTATAGTTCCCAAAAAACCAGACGTGAACGGGAATAAGAGATTTCGCTTAGTAACCGATTTTCGGGCCCTTAACGAGGCCCCATCCGCTGCCTTTCACGAGTGATATCCTCGAGCACCTAGCCGCGGCGAACTATATCGCGGTAATGGATCTCAAGCAGGGTTACCATCAAATTGAAATGCACCCTCATTCCGCGCATTTGACGGCCTTCTATGCTCCCGAGGACAACCATGGCAATCAACAGGATGGCCATGGGTCTCAAGGAGGCAACTATAACGTTCACTAGAGCAATGTCTCTGGCAATGGCCGGGTTGCAAGGCGACGAGGTCGAGATTTACCTCGACGACTTGATGGTTTTCAGTGAAACCCTCGATGAGCATAGAGACCGTCTGCGCTGCTGCCTAAAAAGGCTTTTAGACGCGAACATGACAGTCGAGCCAAAGAAATGTCAGTTCTTGAAAAAAGACGCTCATGTACTCGGGCATATAGTCGGCGGGGGCTGTATAAAAACAGACCCAGCTAAGACTCATGCAATGGCGAATTATCCGCGAGAAAACTAAAACAGGCCCTAGGCTTATTTAGTTATTATAGGCGCTTTATCCCGAATTTCTCCAAAATCGCGTACCCGTTATTCAGACGCTTGCAAAAAGACGCGGAGTTTGTCTGGGGCGACGCGGAGCGCACGGCCTTCGAAACACTGCGCAAACTAANGTGTACACATTATTTCTCCTCAAGCATGCATGGTCCGAGCACGTTAAAGTCTCAACACATCTCCACTTATAGACTTATACTTGGCAATGCGATCATGCATAATTTAACAATATGCTGTTGTATCAGCATGTTGGAATTGTTATGTTGAGTAAGTGACTCCCTCCATTTTTTTCTCGTATCCAGTGACAACAGCAAACGGAAACACAATTTATTTTTGTTCCTTTTTATTTTATTTTTTTACTCTTTTTCTCTTTGTATCTTGAGACCTATACTCCGTAGAAAGTGAATGTTTTGACGTGTTAACGGTTTGACGACTTTTTGACGACTGACATTCTGACGACAGAACAGATTATTAATATACTAGCACGCCATACCTCGCTCGCTGACGCTCACTCGGTTTGATCTATTGTTATAAAAATTATCATGTATAATCAACCAATAATAGCAATTAATAACATTTCTTTTCGATATTTAGTTTAATTTTTAATAATATTTTTTGCATATTAGAATTTGATTATACGGGATAAGATTAATCTGAAAAAAATTAACTTTTAAAAAAGTAAAAGGTTAGGCGAGTTTGATCTATTCTGTAACGAAATCACAGATAAAAAAGAACTGAGATCGATCAAACAAAGTTAAGTTTATTATATTTAATCACAATGAAGCAACAAAATTATTGTTTTTCATCTTACTTAACTTAAAGTTAAGTTATACGATGATCAATGAGGAACAACTCTCAAGATACTTACTACGTAACTTTCCATACCCGTCTCATTGTATACTTACGGTGTTTGTATGGCGTTCTAATACATAAAAAGAAAATTTTAGTTTTTCATCAATAAACAAAATGAAACGGGCATGGCGAGTTACGTAGTAAGTATCTTGAGAGGTGTTCCTCATTGATCATTATATAACTTATGAGTGATCTCAGTTCTTTTTTATCTGTGATTTCGTTACAGAATAGATCAAACTCGCCTAACCTTTTACTTTTTTAAACGTTAATTCTTTTAAGTGATTTCAGTCCATTTTAGTAATTTTTTTGGAGTATTTTATATTTATCTTAAAAATAAAATATAAGCATCTTTAACGAACCTGGCTTTTTCGTAACATTTGTATCACTAGCATGCTCACTGATTGTTCTGATACACCAGCCTAGAATGATTTCTACACCTAGATACTGATAACAAATACGGTGCGAACTACATAGACCTCGTCATCGGTCACCCCGTATACCTAGATACCGCCCTCGAATGATTTTCACATCTAGATACAACTAGCGCGCCACAACGCGGCAACGCGCTTCGCGTTTTGCGCATAAGGTGGGACCGCCGACGCTCACGCGCGCGCCGTGCCCACCAGTACTCGCTCGCTGTCTGAAAAAACATATATTTTTTATCTTTTTCGTATACAATTAAAAAGGTTTTGGGCTTGAATAACTTGAAAGTTTTATAATTATTTTAGTTTTTGACTCATGATTTTCAATATTGTTGATTTTGGAATATAGATATTGATATACAAATTTTAACGTGTATTCTTTTATCGCAACGATATTTATTTTAAATATAATTGAAAACCCATTATTATTTCGTAAGATAAAAAAAAAATCTTTTTATAGTTCTTTAATTCAAATTATACACGTGAAATTCCATAAAGTGGCCAAATTCGGAACTATCTTATTGGTGGAAAATGCATTGGTTTATATGTAATCTGTGACGTCACGCTTAACAAACCGAATTCCATCCTATTCCTAAGGTTATGAATTTTGTGCAAAGATAGTTTATTACATAATTTAAGCAGAAAAGTATTAGTTTTATTATCAGCTAAGCAAAGCCGAACAGCTGTTCGTTGGCTCTATCGAAGCGAGGCAGCGAGCTCGACCACTGCGCATACATTGTGCGCATCGATCTGGCGACCGGTTGGCGACATGCACACGCTGCAGCCTTCTGCCGTGTGTTTTGACGTTTTGATATAACCTCCTGGCCTCTGCCAACCGCAACGTTTTGCTCTGTTTAACTTTTCGGCGATATAAGTGAGTGCGTAGTGAAAAACGGAAACGCCGACGCGATGCAGCAGTGATATATGTAGTTTTAAAATCAGAACAGAAGTGCTACTATAGTGCCTATATGAGTTTACAAGTAACCTCTGCTCACCACGATCCCGCTCGTGGATCAGCTGCTCGCGATTAGTGCTTTGTAAGACGGTGCAAAAAGTATTCAAAAGTGATTTACCCACAATGGCACTGACGATGCAATGTGTGAGCGTCAGTTCATCAAGAAGTGCTACAGTATAGAAAGACATGTAGCTCCAACAAGAAACTTGAATTTTTGTTTAGAGGTTATCTTTTGTTTTTGTGACTACTCCTGCTGCTGCTCCTGCTGATTCTACTATTGTGCTGATGTATATTTCTTGTCAAATACTGTCTAGGTGATGATTTAGCATCACGCAGTTCCACAAAAAGTATTGCTGTGTTCGTGTGTTCATTATTTTAAAAACAGATATTTATTGTGTTATGTGCAGTGAAATCAGTGACTATGTGATTGTGTGATCTGTTTTTAGAGTTGAACCATTGTGTTGTAATTCTGATGTCTCCTACTGATAGCTATACGGCATTGGTATCAGAGGACAGAGAATTTAGTATTTATCGTTGCCAATTTGACCATGTAAGCACTACCATGGTGCTGATTCGCACTATCTGGGTGGCGTAGCTTGGCGTTGCTCGCTACTTCAAAACCCTCAAGGTGTCTCTGGAACTGATTCATACCATCTAAGTAGTGCAGGCTGGGTTGTTGACTTCTGCCACTACATCAAGATGACCTAGGAGCTAGATTTACTCTGTCTGCCGTGGTGCTGATTGGCGTCTCTTGGTGCTTTAACATTATCTGCTCGTACTGCTTGGTGTTTCTGGCTGATCTAACAATCTTCAAGCTATATTCGAACTTTCTGGATGACCTTGAGACGTTGCTATTTGCTTGAACCACCTGAAATTGACCATGGATCCGTATTCTTTCTTTCTGACAGTCCTGGTTGGCGTAGCTGGCTGCTTAAACCATGTCGAGATGATCTTGGAGCTGGATTCATGCTTGCTGGGAGTATTGATTGACGTTCTTGGATACTTCAACGACTTTAATACGACTCTGGAGATGGGTTTGTACTATTCTACATGGTAATATCCAAAAATTACAATGACTCGTAATATATGTTTAATTAATATTGAATCTTTATTTACCAAACCTACTGTGAAGTGCTCAGTTTTCGCATTTACATAAAACTAAGCAGGAAGACATTTAAACGGGTCGAATTCAAAATATAGGTCAATGCCCTTGCCTCTAGGATGACACGAAAGAGAGAGCAAGCGCCGGGTCTAAGAGCAGGTAGTCGAGACCACACAATAGGTCATAGGGCAAACTCTGAAGCGCAGCCGCTTGAATAAATTAAGGAAATGAGAGGAAACAGAGTCGACGACACGAGCGACAATAACAAACAATATGTGAATGGAATAGAAAAATCGGGTTATATAGCACATTAATAATAATTAATACGCGAGAGATCGAATAATGAGAAAATTGCAAAAGTCGGATAACTAGATTTTATTTCATCTTTATATACGTATCATAAATTAAAATCACGCGAGACTGATCCGCATACATATGGGCGAACGAGCAACACTGTGAATAATAGATACACATACATTTCTAGCAAACACATTAGTAGAAGAATTGCGTCTGAAACTGCGAGAGTACCAAGAAGAAGGAGATGCGCATCCAAACAGCGAGTACACGTGTATATATGACATCAGAAGGAGAGCTTAGTCCGAATCTGCCGAAGAAGAAAGCACGCGTCCGAACTGTGAGCGCCTGCACGCTTGCAACCCCAGCAGGAGGGCTTCGTCTTAAAACTGCGAAAACATCATGAAGGAGAGGGCACGCGTCTGAACAGCAAGTGCACGTGCGCCCCCTATACCAATGAGAATACCACACCGAGGTCATGGGTGAAGAAGAAGGCGAAATCAGTCGGGAATTTCATCGTCGTTGCAAGAAGAAGGCATATTAATGAGCATAAATAAAAGGGGTCCTAGACCACTTGCACTCTTGTATCGAGAGATAAGATCTTGAAGTCAACGGCGGCGACTCTACCCACAAAAGAGGAAAGACACTCTACATAGGGGAGCGAGGGAAAAACCCATCGCCGCTACAAGTACAAAAAAATGCCTTTTAAAAAATGCCTACAGCAACAAGACCCGAGTCTAGAGAAACCATATAAGGAAATATGCAGCATCTAAGCTCTCTGATTGGATGTGCTATTCACAAATGTTCACTACTACCTATGTACGTAAAGGGTGTCGGTGAGGGCGATTTCGAGTATATNCGGCAACAAAACCCGAGTCTAGAGAAACCATATCAGGAAATATGCAGCATCTATGCTCTCTGATTAGATGTGCTATTCACAAATGTTCACTATTACCTATGTACGTAAAGGGTGTCGGTGAGGGCGATTTCGAGTATATAAGGCCCTGGTCCGCCGGGTCCCACAGACAGTATCTCATCGATATTTCACCACGCGGAAGCTCTGTCCGAGCGGAGCCCGGTCCGGTATATCGTCTAGGGACTTAAACTTTTCACGTGTAACTCCTTTCAAAAACTTAGAATATTTTCGACGGTTCAAAAACTTAGAATATTTTCGATCGTTCAAAACCTTATAATATTATTGTCGTTTGTGTCGTTTGTCGTTCTGAGGAAAATAATAATTGTCTAAGATACATCCGTTAGTTGCAAGCGAGCGTTAATCAAATTCTGTCTTTAATAATTCTTAAATAAACTTGCTTACAATAAATAATCGAATCGTGAGTGCACATTTTAACCTTTAACTCCTAATTCCTGACGCGACTGTTTGCATTCGTATAATCATTCCGCTTTGAAAATCGAGCAAACACCCACTGAGAGGATGCGCTGGTAGCAGAACAGGTCAGAAGCGAATAAATACGAGGTAAGTGATATATATATCAACAGACGGCATGTCTCCATACATATTCTCTTTCTTTCTGTCATAATCTATTGCACAAATAGTCGATCTCATCTTACAAAAGTCTAAAATGATATTAGTCCTATTAATTCAGACTAAAATGCATAACGGCTTACTGCGGGTCCAAAGTAATTCACCGGCGGCTACTGGAGGCTGTTCTCGAATAGATCGCTAAGGTAGCCAAGCACCGACGGCGCTAAGACTTTGTGTATGGGAGCTTTGTCATCGTCCGTGCTTATAAAGCTTAATCAACCCGTAGAGTTACTGTCTGGTGACAACTATCATAAGTTTAGGACATAACAGGTTGTTTACTTATAATTTTTGGTGCATCGGCCAGGAATATATTTTGAAACGCAGAAATTTCGAACAATTTAGACAATTATTTGGGAAAAACTCGTGAAAAGTCAAAAATTGGAATCATGTCAAATCAGTGAAATTATTGTATTTTGTGTAGTCCTTACTCCAATCCCTGTAGAAAGTTTGAAAAACAGTAGTAACGCTTTTACTAGCGACCTGTTTTGCAAATAATCCTTCCAAAAAGTATTGAAAAACAGTAGTATTGCTTTCACTAGCGACCTGTTTTGCAAATAATCCCTCCAAAAAGTTTGAGAAACAGTAGCATCGCTTTCATTAGCGACCTGTTTTGCAAATAATCCCGCCAAAAAGTTTGAAAAACAGTAGCATCGCTTTCATTAGCGACCTGTTTTGCAAATAATCTTTCCAAAAAGTTTGAAAAACACTAGTATCGCTTTCACTAGCGACCTGTTTAGCAAATAATCCTTCCGAAACAATAGTATCGCTTTAATTAGCGACCTGTATTCAATCCTTTTGACGCAAATTAAATAAATGAACACTGAGGTCCAACTAAAGTCACGCGAAAAAAACAGAAGGGGCAGAAGGAAATTAGCAGTGTTGAAGACCATTAAAAGCGAAAATTCAGAACCGTCGGAAGAAAAATTAAGTTCAGCGTTCGAAAAACGCCAAAGTAACGACGAAAAAGTAAACGCGAAATTGAGAAATAGAGTTGAATTGTCGGAATTTCAAATTGAGATCGGGAAAAAGTTTGACGCACTATTCGCATTTGCTGAGAGGGAAATTCAATCGAGTAAACTCAAGAGAGAAAATTTAAAAAAATGATAGTCACGCGAAGAAGTCAAGTAAGTCGAGTAGCAGCGGCGAAGATACAACTGTGATTAATCGCGACGAGAACGTAACGAAAACGCGCGGAGATTACAAGTTCGAAATAAACGATAGCCTTTTAAGTAGTGATTTAGAAAACTTGAATCAATACGCGGAGTCAAAGAAAAACGACGCCACTATAAATTCAAAATTTGAGAAAAGAGCAAATCATAGTTACAAACGATGGGATCATCAACTTTCAAAGTATAATTTAGATAACCCTTACCAACGTCCCAAAGCGAGGAGAACACTCCGATCTAGTAATTTTGGTACAAAAAAGAGCCCTTTCTTTTCATATAGAGAAAATAAATTAACAGACGACGAGGACAATATTTTAGCTAAACCATCGCGCGAAAGTATTACGAACCCTAAAGCCCCTCCGAAACCACTTAGAATTCGACCATCGCTATTGCAGTTGGGTAGAAGCGAGCAGGTAGATTTGAGTGTTGACCCGGGTAATAAAGGGACTGCGCCACCTACTGATTCTAATCAATTTGCAAATTCTATTTCACCGGAGAACCTCATTACCTTTCCAAAAAACGATCCCCAAGAACTGGAAGAGGAAAAGGCGATAAATGAAGCGATTGTTAATTTACATTTGTCCGACGATTTACACGACCAAAGTGTGCAAAATACGTCTAGTCCCATAGTAAATTCGGAGTCGGAAATCGCCGTCGTTATCGAAAATTCGAGAACGGAAGTTGCAACCGTTGCTGACGCAGGGACCGTCAATTTCACGTCTCAAGGGGAGAAAGAAAATAACGTAACTGCGGGAAAGTCATTGGCTATTGAACAATTAGCATCAATATTTAAACAATCATTAGAGCCGTCGGTAACTGAAGTAGCGCGAGAAACCGAAGAATTACGCAATAAATTCATTAATCAATTGGCAAACAAATTGAGCCCTTGAGTAGGTGAAGTAGGCCGGTTCTGGCGCAGTTGACGCTACGCCGTCCTCCAACTGCGCTACGCCATCCTCCAACTGCGCTACCCCGATTTTCCTTTTATCCCGATATCCTTTGACCCCGATTTCCTTCTACCCCTGATTTTCCTGATACACCGATTTCCTGCTATGCCCAATTTCTAACTGTGCTACCTCCAACTAGCTCATGCTACCCAGTTAAATGCTGCGGTCCCCAGGCCCCTGCCAGCTGCCCCAGCCAACCGCCCTGCAACAATCTTCTCTGCTTTACCGACCTGCAGAGCTGTTTTATCAATAATAAGGTATGTATATATATATATATATATATATATATAAAATATTTGTTGCTGAATCTGTTAATTGCGGGATCTGACACGATCTCTGCTGACGTAAGCAGTACCAAATTCTTGCACGCGATTGGCTTAAAATTCAATATGGCTGATCGATTTGTATTATTGATTGTGTCCCGAGCGAGATTCCAATTTCAAGTATATGAAGATAAATTGGGAATGGGTAGGAATGTAAATAATAAGTCAAATATTGTTCATTTCAATTCTTTATATGAAAAAATCCTTATTATACGAATATATAGATACATTGAATTATTTATATCAAAACACATAAATTTCTTGTATATACATACAAATCTAACCTGTCTGAAGAAATATAGAATACCATGAATATATTTATACTAAAACTAATCATAATCATCTATACAGTAAGAATTTACATATTTACTTAGCCTATACGGCGACGCTACTACTACTTATACAATGCGATTATCTGAATGGAGTATATAAATATGTACCTCAAGCAGGGAACTGCACTCATCCATGAAAAACATTATTCGAATTGAATAATATTATTGCCTCAATGTTTAAGCTAGACATAACTAATTTATATTCCTGCTTCAACTTTGTAGAATCACATAAAAACTCTTAATTAAAATAACTAAACAATACAAACTGTTTTTAAACGGTTATCTTTCATAAATGAATAATTATTATTAGAATAAATTTGACGTTAACATATTACCATACTCATATAAGATGTATGTATCTTACAAACTAATGCATTCAAAACTTCTTATAAACTCATACCTTATATAAATAATCTATTTAGGAAAAAAATATTTGCAATTTAACATTATTATTTTGTGATAATTAGCGCATGATAAATATTTTAATAAACTTTTTATTATTATTTTGAGAAGAAATATAGTTATAGAAATTTATACTAAAACTAATCTTTTATGCAACAATTATTTCAAAACAAATCTTTATTTTTTGCAAAACGAAAAAGTATTTACATTAACTCAACAAAAACAAAAAAATTATTATAACAATAATTATCAGTGTTAAGAAATACTTGCTTAAGTCAAGCTAGGAAAGCTGTGATTTGCTAAGCATTATAATCGTATAATCATTTAAAAAAAATAAGGTAAGTGTAATTATTTTTCTCATTAATAAACAGTAATCTGTTCTCATATATACAGTTTCAAATAAATTCATATACAAAATATATAAAATGTTACAAAAGTGTCGAAAAAATTAAAGAAATGCTCTGTTAATAAATATACATAATTGCACAAAAATGTATAATTTTCTGACATAATGCTAGACTTTAATGGTTTACTAGTGTTCAATTGATGTTTAGCGTACAATTTACAAGTGTCGAAATATTAGGATAATTACTATATAAGAGAATTTTAAACAGAACTCGACACTTTTATTGCTTATTCAAATATTTCTTAAAACAATAACTTTAGAATGAGAAAAAGTATGANCTTTATTTGTCTCACTGTTGACCCTCATTCAGATATGACATCGTTCTTTCTCTCCCTCTTATACGTTGCAGACTCTCTTGTATGACATCTCGCTCACTCTGATAGACATATTTCCCTCTTACCTCTAGTAGATATTTCTTTTTTTATACATCTCAAATATCTATTTTACAGGACAAGTAAACTAAATCTAATTTCTTTATCTTGACTAAATCTAATGTCTTCAATAATTTATGAATTTATTAATGTTAAGTAATTTACAAAAATACATAAAATATGTACATATTAAAATAATCCTAAGTTGAATAAATTAAAATAGCTGAAAAAAAATCGACAAACTCCGACAAAAAAAATGTGTTAAAAAATGTAAAACATTAATCTTTTCCTTTAATAGTCCTCTTTAGTATAAGAATCGTTCAGATTTGATACTTTAATGAGTAATGTTAATTTAATAGTATAATGATTAATTTGCAACAAAGTGTAATTTTAGAATATCTGTAGCAATACGTATAAGGTGTTTTTCCATGACTTTTTAAATTTAATTTTCATGTTAGTATCAAACATATCACTTTGAGGATTCTCTTCATATTTTTTATTATCAAACATTCTTATGTAAAAAAGGTGATTATGGGGAAGCCTATATACCTATATACGATAACTTTTACTAAATTTTATGTACTTATATACACGTAAACTCTATAAACTAAAAATTTATATACATTTATTCTATATTTATCTATGAATACAATATGAGGGAAGCCACATAAGACGCATCAACGAAAAAATCCTTTATCAATAACCCAGAGGGCTCATGTACAGGGCGAATTTTGTGCATTCTTGATGTGATAACCCAATTCTTGACACGGCGGCAGCGGCAAGATATCTTTAACATAGAGATTTTTTTATGTTAAAATTTCGTCCAAAGCAGCATTTAATCCATCTTCTAAATCCCTCATTAATTCTTTCTTCATCTTGACTTCCATATCCCACTCTAAGGAAATATCGATGTGACTCATTGCAATATTCGATGCTTCTATTGTTTGCAGCCTATCTTTTAGCATTGTCTTTATATTATTGGCGAAATTAAATTGCTCATGTTGTGTTTTCAATTCCAATAATTTGTCTCTGTTTGACAAGAAATAAGAATTTAAATCTCTTTCGACCACATTTTTTCTAATACAATGGTCGCTTTCGTTTACGATGTAAAGAAACGTAACATCACTCATCTCTTCAAAATATCCAAGAATGGTCGACATTTTAACTTCAAGGTCCAACCGTATATCATAATTAATGTCCAAAAATGTGGGAGCTTCGTTGAAAACCATCAAATCACTAATCATATGTTTTGTTGCCCAAGCCATAAATGCAGCTTTACAGTTCATTGAGTCTGTCACTTCGATTAAAGTAATATATACTTTAATTACATCACTGTTTTTAATATAGTCCCGTATGATGCCTTGTTCATATGAACATACAAATTCACGTAACAACAACGAACGTGCTATAAAGGGCACGTCCTCTTCTGTCTTCTGTCCTTGTTCTCTCGACATAATATATTTAGCGATATTCATTTTGTTGTTGACACACTAGAGCACTCAGTTTTATATTGAAAACACTTGTTCCTCCAGTTTCAAACATATAGTGGTCTTGTTTTACGTATAGGCGAGAAACAAAATAGCAAACATTTCTATAATAACTTTAGCCCTATTTTTCATATTTCGAGCAAAAATTCGTAAAATTTGTAATA
This sequence comes from Pteromalus puparum, assembly GCA_012977825.3. Lineage (NCBI taxonomy): Eukaryota > Metazoa > Arthropoda > Insecta > Hymenoptera > Pteromalidae > Pteromalus > Pteromalus puparum. The sequence goes on along the minus strand of CM053168.1, from coordinate 21,539,209 downwards.
ATTTACGGTGTTGACATCAAACAATGACTTTTTTATAAATTTAAAGAATAGATATCTATTAAAAAAATACAACGGTTATTCTAACGCCAACAAACGTGAAAATATGTTAAATCAACGACTAATGCATGAAAAAATCTAAGCACACTACCTAAATATTGTAGACTTTCTTTTACATACGAAGCTTTTCGATTCGTTCACACACACTTGTAAGTGTATCGGTAGGTATCCTCTCTCTTACACTTTCACATATGTTTCCATAGTTCCCACTCTACGTTAAAATGCAGCTAGATGCGATCCTCTGCAGGGCTAAAATGCTGCGGTCCGCATACATTTCTATTCGTTGAAATCCTCAAAGCATCAATGCAACAAGCTACCCTCTCTCTCTCGTACTTTTAAATATGTATCCCATAGTCCCCACTCTGGCGTATTGCACCGATTCTCTAGAGCGCGTGCGGTGCAGCCGAAACAGCTAGATTCTCGAGTTTTTCGACTACCCTCTCTCTCGTACTTTTTAATGCGTTTCCCATAGTCCCCACTGTAGCGCATTGCATCGATTCTCTACAGCGCGTGCGATGGTGTCGAAACAGCTTGATCCTCGGATTTTTCGACTACCCTCTCTCTCGTGCTTTTTAATTCGTTTCCCATAGTCCCCACTCTAGCGCATTTTCGGTGCATCGATTCTCTACAGTCCCGCGCGGTGCAGCAGCTAGATCCTCGGATTTTTCTTTGAACACACGCAGCTACCCTTTCTCTAGTGCTTTTAAATGCGTTTTCCATAGTCCCCACTAAGGCTCTACTTGCGATATATCGTAGTCAAGAATGAAGCAAGTAATCAGAGTTGCTAGCTGTACATCAAAAGCACAGAATTTCCCTTACTCTTCGAATGTCGTACTACACCCTAGTAGTAAACATATCCCTACTTTTCCAGACTTTATAATATTTAAGCCGTTTCACAGGGAGAATGCGCTTCAGTTGGTTTTTACAGATTATAACTTTAGTCAGAATATTGCAAGTTAAAAAAAAATTGGAATAAGCAGAATATCAGGTAAAATATTAATTTTACTTTCATAAATTTTCAAAACTATCCTATATTTCTCATTCTTTAAACTAGTGTACTTGATTACACGTATAGAGCCAATGCAGTAACAGTGTGTGTATATATAAACAATAGAAGTTTAGATGTTTTGAAAAAAATTTAAATACTTATTGTTAAATAAAGCATTAAGTACTATTGTCACGTGTGGACACACGTCACGGATGTCTAATTACTATAAGAAGACGAGTAGAAGAGTGCAATGTGGGTGGCGGCCGTGGCGCGACGACAGAGCTTCTACCTCGCGAGCCATAAGATCTCGGTTCAAGCCCGGGGTCCGTCACTTTTTCATTGCACTTTCACTCGTAACACTATCATCATTAATAATAATTTATACTCCATTTTTCTTTCTCATTAGCAAAACTTGTATTCTTTTTCTCACTAGTAACACAACTCTCTTATGACATATAATTTATAGGTCCGAGTCATCTTACATTTCATTCTCTCTCAAAATTTATAAATTATTTACATATCACAACCTTAGAATTCTTAAAAAATATATATTGTATCAATACAGAATTGACTGATCACGTTAACATTATACTTCATTAGACAGTTAAAACCATGCTATACTTAACCATATACAAAGTCTACATATGTCTTTTGCTATGCAAGTAATAAGCTATTGTTGTAAGAGTCAATCTTTATTAAAAACGTATTACAAAAAAGCTATCCATACATATATAAAAGACTTACATTCACTTTCTAGCCTGATTTTTACTATGAGTGCTTATATCTTTAACTAAACATTTGTGATTGTAGTGACATATAAATTATTATATGTTATTTTATATTCTCGTATAAAAAGTTTACGTTGGTGCTGTTTTTATTAAACTAGCAAATCATTTATACTCGTGAAAAAATTTTTTTGAAAGTGTATAACTTTCTTATTACGGTGATACGAGTGAAACCCAACAAAATATTCTCAAACAAAAATTATTGTCTAACTCCTCTTAGCTCCTGGTATGCGAGATTCAAAGACGAGTTTCTTCTAACAATATTATAAAGCGTTTCGTCCTAGACTGTTGGACTGGACTCCTCTGTAAGGATCCAACAGTCCTCCTTAGACGCTCTGCTGCGAGATGTTACTACAGCCCAATAATTAGACAATAATTTTTGTTTGAGAATATTTTGTTGGGTTTCACTCGTATCACCGTAGTAAGAAAGTTATACACTTTCAAAAAATTTTTTTTTTCTATTTATACTCATACATGACTGATTGTTTAAAATCAAACAGATATAGAAGTCATTATTTTATATATCATTTTTATTTAGTTAAGGCTTAAACAAATTATTATAATAGTATGATTTAACATAAACATATAGGTGATTTCGCCGTAACTTTTTCAAAACTGACCTTAAAATGTTCATTTAACAAAATCAATTATTTACAACTACTGGATCGGTTTTCTTAACTAAAATAAATATATTATATAAAAATAAATATATAAAACAAGTAACTAAACCGAAAAGCTCAATTAAATAATTTTTAAAATTTGCATATCTAACCCATGTATAATTTACATGTTTGGTTGCGGAACTGGCATTTGAGTGATTATTCGCTCGTACAGCCTAATCAAATTATGTATACAATTTTTCCGTTTATAGATTTCAATGTGCTTACTATTTACTCGATAAAATCTCATCTTATCTTCATATATAGTATCTCTAAACAGTAGAGGTACGGAACTGTCTTGTTGTGCTTTTTCTTAAGCTTTGGAAAAACAGAGCAGCTCGCATTTGGAAATTTTAAAATTTCGGAAGCTCCAATCAGATGCTTTTGGTATAACATAACGTATAGTTTGAGAATCTGCCAGTAGGTGGCGCTCAATAATGAAGTAGGACGGTTTTGAGTATCTAAAGTGTAGTACTTAAAATTTTCTCATAAAGTGATAAATAAAAAGTTAGCATCTCGTTTTAATAATATTAGACTTTGAACTGCGTGCTGAGCATGCCCTAACCTAGTAAAATTTCAGATTCGACGTTCTGAACTTAGACGCATACGCACTACATAAGCCAATCTTATAACGTCTATCTTGGCTTCACAACATCTGATCATGATTTTTTGATGTGAAACATCTAAAGCGGCGCTATGCGGGAGTAAAAAAGTATCGATGGCATAAGGCTGGTGGTGGAACGACGCTTTATTAGCGCAGCGAGATATCCCCTCTTCTGCACTCCGCATGATAAATATAGCCTCTCCCTATAGATCCCTAAATATTCCTTCTCCCTCTCTCTACGCGCACTGGTTATATCTATATAGCTATACTCTCTTCTGTTCTCACCACTATATACGTGAGCCGTGTCGAGCATCTATATATCGGTATTCGATATATCGAATTCGATAATCTCTACTACGATTATTCAATTCTTTAACTCGTGTTTATCAATATCAATTTCTACTTCTTGTCTTTAACGGGAATTTATATCAAGTTCAACCCTCTAGTACACTAACACCGTCTCCCAGCCTGTATCCAACGAGGTTGATGATACTGACAACATGGACTACAGGTAATTTAAACGAAAATCTCTAAATGATTACAACAATCAATTGTAATAAAATTATATCATAACTAACTCTATATTTTCTGTTAATCAAACAGGTTTGAAGAGGTAAGATTGCAAAGCTTTAAGGACTGGACCTCAGAACACGTGCGACCAGCGGACTTGGCAGCTGCAGGCTTCTACTTCATCAAGCAAATAGACAGAGTGGGCAGAGCAAATAGACTGAGTGGTTGCTTTGAATGCTCCACAGAGATCTGTCGCTGGGAGCAGGGAGATGATCCTATGGTTGAGCACCAACGTTGGGGTGGTCGGTGCCGTTTCATAAGGAAATTACCCTGCGGTAACGTGCCCATTGGCGCCGATGCAAGTATGATCCCTACGCCTCGTCCACGTAGCCGTGACGTTTGCGGACTATATGGAGATAGCAGACAGGCCATGGCTAATAAGAACTGACTTCCCAGACTACGCTAGCTATGAAGCAAGGCTGCTAACCTTTAGTGAATACCCATCTACTCGCTTTTCTCAAACAAAAGAGCAATTTGCAGATGGTGGATTCTTTTACACCGGAACTGGTGACCAGACTACATGCTATCATTGCGGAGGTGGTTTGAAAAATTGGGAGCCCAAGGATGATCCGTGGGTGCAGCACGCCAAGTGGTTCCCTAGCTGTTTTTATGTTAGCTTGGTCAAGGGTCAGGAGTTCATTAACAATGTGACTGCAAAGCATATGACATTATTATCAGAAGAGGTAAGAATTAACCTTTTTTTGTTGAATGAATCAAGATAGTTATATCAAAATAATTAATCTTATTCTTTAAATTGTTTCAGGAAAATATAACACTTCCAAGTTATATTACACAAGTGGAAAAACAGACTAGCAGCTTGGGATGCTCGGTTTCGATGCTACGAATGAATGCAGAATCACAAGAAGATAAGTCTCAACTGTTAATTTCTATTGACAATGCATACGTATGTAAAGTGTGCTCCGAGTATGACAATGTGCGCTATTTGTCGTAAACCGGTTTCTATGACTGTACGCGCCTTCTTCTCCTAATGTATCAGATATTGTAAGCTAAAGAGAGATTGATGAATTCAAGTAGTTATATAATCAAATCATTAATCTATCTTTAAATTGTGTTCAGGAAAAAATAACACTTCCATAGTTCATATTACACAAGTGGAAAAACAGACCTAGCAGCATTGGGCTGATCCTACGGTTTCGAATGCTACATGAATGCAGGATCACAAAAAGATACAGTCTCAACTGTTAAATTTTATTGACAATGCATACGTATGTACAAGATGTGCTCCGAGTATGACCATGGGCGCTATTGTCGTAAAACCGTTTCTATGACTTGTACGCGCGCTTCCTTACTCCTAATGTCTCAGATATTTGTAACTTATATATATACTAGTGGGGCTTCAGCCCCCCGCTCGCTCGCTCCGCACGGGCCCCACTTTTAAGTTCTTGTGTAATTTTTTTTTTCAAATTTAAGTTTTAATGATCTGATAATTTAGTTTATTGTTAGTTAAGAAGAAAATAGATTAATGAATAAAATTAACAGTTGATAACGATTTAAAGTAATTATATTGAAAATAACTATCCTGAGGCGTGCTTTACAAATAAGATTATGTATTCAAATTGTGTATCTGTATGGAGTCATGTATGCTATGTGACATCGCTGCCCCGGCGCAACCACGACAGACTCGTACAAGTCAATCGCAATCAATCTTCGCGCAATAGTATATTACACACTGTTCACTCCGCTCGCCAACGCCCCATTTACAGTTGCTGATAATATACAGTTGTGATTACGTTTATATTACGTTAAGTGGGAAAATAAATATTTACAAGAAAGTTTAGCAAAGTAATATAAATATAATTTATTAAAATCAATAAAGAGTATTTATAAAAGTATGGATAAGCATTATTAGAGTACTTACTTACTGATATACTATGGCCGTATTGTACGTTGCTTTTGTTATTTTAAATGATTTTGAGGCATATTTCGCAAAGTATGTTTTTTTTTTCATTTGAATTGACGATGGCGACTGATGGGCGTCATTACGTAAGTCTTTTTTTTTGAAATTCTTTCTGTACAAATAGTCAGGCATGTGTAGTCACGGAGTACTTTGCTATGTAGCTTTCAAATGGGATTACAAAAGCAATAGACAATGCTAAGTATAAACAGCATCAAGTGTCGAACAATACAAAAGCAAAAGTTCAATCTAAGTATACGCACCACGTCAAAGGTAACATACAAAAGCAAAATAAAAACTTATAAGAATTGTTACTTTACTTCAAACTAAGTGCAAACTTTTAAGTCAAACTTTAAACAAAAAATATAAAAAAAACGCTCCTGTCTATTAACGCTCATTATGGTGGTGTGGAAAAAATAGAAAATAAAATTAAACAGTTATATCTCTTTATATAAGTTTACTCTACCTGTTATATATAATTTTGATACTTTGAATTTGCTATCAGCCTGTTGAGGCTTGGAAAAGTTTTGACAAAGGATGTACGATCTTCCGAGCTGAGGACATTTATTTTAATGTCAACAAGTATTTGTATGTGCTCGAGTCGTTCGGTTGGTAGAGTCGAGGAAAGTAACCTTATATATAGCATCATCTTAATATAGTGCTAGCTAATATAGCCTAAATATTTAGAAATCGAATAATTATAACGCTCGCGAAAAGTTGCACGACTAAAATGTCGTAAAGATGATTCAAAAAGTGTGTCATAAATGATCCGATTTTATCCGATGTACTATTACAATTGTTGTTAGTCAAATTTTTATGCTAATAAAAACTTAATAAAAAAATTGTACTAACAATTAATAATTTAGGAACAAGCTGCTAGATAGGAGGCTGCGGGGGGGGGTGTGGCGGGGGGGCTGCGGGGCAGGGGGGGGGCTGCCGGGGGGGTCTTTTTTCACATTATCCAAATCACATGAAATGAAAGAATTTGCCTTATTTGCGGGGGGGGCAGTTGCGGGGGGGCTGCGGGGTGGGGGGGCGGGGGGGTGCGGGGGGAGTATCTCCAAAACAACTACTATAATATAGTTAGATATATCTTCCTATATATATTAGTCATTTGGCAGACTCCCGCCCCCGTCCAACCTGGCATCCCGCCCCCAGCATTTCCCATATTGGAGCATTAAAAGTCTGATTAATTAATTATATTTGAGATTAATAGTTTATAGGGTAAGTGAGTACAAGTTCAAAGAACTCACTTACCCTGTGCATATGATTGACTAATTATTAAGATTATGATTTTTATGTTGGAAGTTCAGAACAAAGTATAAAATTATCAATAGAGTTAGAAAATTAACTATGTACTATTATAGACAGTTTTCCACACCACCCAAGGGGTACTGTCATATATTATATTATTATATAATATACTTCAGGCACGTTGATTTTTTTTTTTGTTTCTTTTTATTTTATTGTATGAAAATCACCAATAATTTCATATAATTTCATGACATGATGAAATTATACGAAATTATGGTTATTGATAACAATGAATTTTGTTGTACAGTGGCCTTTAATTGATTCTTTGAACGGGAGAACAGAGCTTTCATCATGACCACCGGATGTTCTCTCGGACGAGTTAAGGTTAGGTCGTACCGAAACGAAGATGGAGAAGCCGCTCTACTGTAGCGCGCAATCACTGGACATATGAATGAGGGGGGAAATGTCGCAAATGTTTGAAAATGAAATTGGAATAAAATAAAAAATAGTTTTAATTATTATTATAAGCGTTTATTTTCAATAACTAGTAAGAATTAAGACGATGGGAGTACAAATTATTAGAATGCATATTTTAATATAAAAATGTTTATTAACATCTGATGCTTTGTTCATATATATAATTAGAACTTAAAGTAATCGAATGCCTCATCTTAAAACTATAATATAAGAATCTTGTTACATTATAATACTACTACGCAAAGCATTAAGAGACTTATTGCAAAAAGCTCGTCGAAGCATGCAAATGAGCTGGCACAACGGGTGGACTAGCAAAAGACTGATTCGTAAATGTCTGAGTAGGGATGGGGGTATTGAGAGTAACCGCGGCAGCAACAACAGTCCCCTTAGGCCAGCTACGAATAATGACTGTATTTTGTCAACTTTTTTCATTCCTCAAGATGTTCCTGTAGTGGAAGCTATTTCCTTTAATTTAGTGTAGACAGTATTTACAGTCAGTGGTGGGGGCTGGAACATCATTTTCTGATTTGATCGACTACCTTCTGCAATTACACCTGCAAAAAAGTTGAATTTAATTAATTTTCTCACTTTTAACTATTAATAATGATGTTCATTTATGAATCAGAAAAAATATTTACCTAAATCACCAATTGTAGTTCACTTTTTATCTGAGCAAGAGTTCTACAGGTTGAGCTAGCTATGGCTTTCATCAAGTTTGTTTCAGCAATCCCTCGTTCAAGGCCTTCGTGAGCAGGAGCAAGTTGATTTAAATACAAGTAGATGCTAGCAAGAAAATCATCAGGGCTCAAAACAATTACAGAACGAAAATACTTTATTTACGGATTTCGTCAGACTTGAGGAGCCTGGACAGGTCAGTGTTGGCCATCTTGGGTATGGGCAGGTTGTATCCCTTCTTGAGCTCAGCCTCCTTGCGCCACGTGCCGTAAAGGGCATCGAGCTTCTCGAAAGCAGACTTAGCCCAGATGACGAAACGTCCAACGTGACCACCAGGAGCCAGCTTCAAGAGGTTGATTTTGTTGATTTTGTTGATTTTGTTCATCAAGTCAACGCCGGGAATGTTACGGAAAGCCTTGCGGATACCCTGAAAATAAACAAGTTATTGATGTTTAGAATACCTCGATTAAGAAACGAGAAACAAAATTTTCATTTTAATTTTTTTTCAGAAGTGGTGATTGAATAATCAGTGGCAAATCAGCAACACGGACCAAAAATGATCATCATTATATGAACCAGTTATTTAATCTTATCGATTTAGAAAAGTATTTACCTGGTCGTTTCCATAGACAATCAATGGTCCACGACGCTGAATGCGGCGACGGTTACGCATCTTACCCTTACCGGCACGGAAACGCTGCGACTTGTATACCTAAAAAATAGCAAATAATAATTAGATTCGGCGATTTTATAACAGTGAATTATAAGTATGGTTTTCATAAAGAAATTGTGCAATGATCATGTCCCTATTTCACGCAAATTTAATAAAACAAGAACGCCTGATCATCATATTTCTCTAGCACCTGATGGATCATTCAAGCAAATGATTACAAGAATGAGGACATTTGCTACAGTGCACATTTTTGGTTAATGCTGACAAAAGTAATATTTACCTTCTGGATGTCATTCCAGGCCTTGATGCGTCTCAGGAAGATGACGGCTTGCTTTGTCTTGTTGTACTCCTGAATTTTGTCAGAGACTACCAGGGGGAACTCTGGTACTTCCTGGATCATGTGTCCTGCAAGAGTTGAATAACGAGTTACATAATTCTTTTTTAATTATAAGCAATTGATATAATTGTAGTTTTTTAATCAAGAATCGGTAATCATCAGTGACAAAACAGCAACATGGACCAATGAATTTCATCATATTCAATTCGTTTAATTTGACTAAAATTAATCGCATCATTTTGACAGCTTTTTACCTTTAGATTGAACGAGGGCGGGTACACCGGAAGCAGCAATAGCCGAGACGATTGCGTATCTCTTCTGGTTTACATTGACGCGACGATGCCAGCGTCTCCATGGCTTGGTTGGGGCGAACATGCGAGCTCCTCTACATATGTTACCGAAGGCACCCTGACCGGAGCGATGAGTACCACCACCACGGACACGGGGAATACGAGCAACGGCACGTCCGGTACCCCATGATTCGGCGGAAGTCTGGTGACCTGTAGAGTTGATAAAGTTGGATTAGAAAATCTGTTGCATGAGCTAGAAAAGAATATTCTCAATTTGGAAAGAATTGTGCAATGATCATGTCCCTTTTCCATGCATATTTCACAAAACAAGAACGCCTGATCATCATTTTAATCTAGCACCTGATGGATCAATCAAGCAACAGTTTACAAGATTGAGGACATTTGCTACAGTGCATATCTTTTAATAAAGGATTCTAAGTATATTTAAAAATTATTTATTAGCTAATTATTCTGGGTTTGACAACTCACCAGCTTCCTTCGAAACGCTGTAGGGTTGACGGCTGTTCTTTGAGACCTGTTGGTGAACGAAGTTCACAACATCAGGTCGGATTGGTGCCTTGAAAACTGAGGGCAGAGAGATGGTTTCTCCGGATGCTTCACTCTTTTCAGTGAACACCGTGATCAACGGGCGCGCTGTAGACAACGACTTTAAAACAAAATAATAATCCATGAGTCACATTGGAAATTTTCACTAATAAGCATTTATGGGGTAGTGCAATATTCAGTTTGTAAATTGGAGTTCTAATCAATGGCATATCAGCAAGACGGACCAATTTTATCATCATTAAGTAGCCGTAAACAAAAAAGGCCTTACAAGTAACAATGGCTAACCTGTACATGTGGGTACCCACGAGCAATGTAAATATGAAATTAAGTCACTTTGTAAAGTTTGATGATGTGTAAAGAGGAGTCAAAGTGCCAGGATCTCTGTGACTCCGCTCATGCTTAGCGTATACTTTCTTACAAATCAATGTTTGAGAGCACTCAAAACAAGAATAGGGATAATCACTAGTGTCAGTTCTTTTATGCACTTTTAACGCAACAGCTCTTGAAAAACTTGAGCCACATTCTTCACGGGCAAAAGCAGTGAGCGGAATAAACAAATTATACATATATAACACTTTCTGAGAAACAACAAGAACTGAAATAAAAAGATAACAACAAATTACTTTCAATTATAGAAAATATATAGCTACACAGTTAATATATGAACAAAAAATGTGTTACCTTATTTACATTATTTAAAAAGTTTATATTGCGCTATTAATATTTTGTGTAGCATCCAGCAGCATTAATAACACGTTGTAAGCGTGCAGGCATGGAGTTGCTTAATTGAAGAAAATACTGAGGTTGATCAGAGATGTCCCTCCAGCTCTGTCTCACTTTCTCAATTAAGCGTTGTTCATTGTCCGCTGCACTTGGCACCCAATCCTTTACCATCTTCGCCCACATATTTTCAATATAATTAAGATCAGGAGATCTAGGTGGATGGTTGAGCCTTTGGATCCTAGGGTTGTTGGCGTACCAGTTAGCAACAATTCTTGCTGTGTGAACTGGGCTATTATCCTCTATGACGAACACTGGCTCATTGTCAGGATAGCGAGCGTTGACACCTGGTAGCAAAAAATCCTGGAGAATCCTGACATACATTTCAGAATTCAATTTGCCTGGAATCATGATGAGGTCACCTGCACCATCGCCAGAAACCCATGCCCACAAGGACTTACTGTTTCTACCACTGGTCATTTTTGGTAGGACATAGTTTCTTTGGAACCGGGAACCATATGGTCTCCAAACTCCAACTCTTCCTGAAAAAAAAACGATTTGTTATATTTGTCTAAATATCTTAGTATTGATGCTAACAATAAAGAACTTTATAGGTTAAAATATATAATTATAGGATAAAATGATACAACGCTAGAACTATATGAAATATTTCAATATTACAAATCTATACATTAATATTATGATAATATTTTAATTAATTATAACAAAAACAAATAACAAATACTCACAAATTGTCTGAAGAATCAACGGCACGGAACACAGTACCGCTTACCGCAAACACACACTTGTTGCAGACGATGTAGAGGTTATATATGCGCGTATGCGCGTGACCATCGTATACCGAAATCTGTATGCCCGCGTAAATATAAATGAAATTTTGGAGATATTTTTAACTCCATTATAAACAAATTTTTTACAAGGCACTTTACAGCATTTTAAATATTTACGCGATGTATACAAATTTCGGTACGTTTTTAGAAAATTTATTTGCGCAATGGATAAAAAATATTACTTACCATCCTTGCTCGTGGAGAAGACCTTCTCGTCTACTGCAACCGTCCTTCTCCACTGAGCTTGCGTGCGGTTCACGTGCTCATTAGCATACGCAAGCCGCGTAGCGAAATCTTCATTTCGAAGGTGGCATTTTGCCGCTGATTTTCGATATTTTATCTGCAGGCGCTTCTTTATAGATGTCCTGAGAGTTTGCACCGAAACAGCAGCAATCAAAGTACTCCGCAGTCTCCGCGAATGTATCGCCTCTATTCCACAATGCCCTCATTTGGTGAAGATTTCCGTCAGTCGGCCTGAATGGCATTGTGGTAAATAATAACGAACAATAAACAATAATAATATAGACGTTCGCGTGCAATAGGAGACTCGACCAAGCTATTTAACGACTTCGACAAATAACAAATTATTTGTCGAAGTCGTTATATATATATATATATATATATGTATATTCGACGACACAGTCAAAACAAATGAATAAATTTAAAATTAAACATTTATTTATTAACAAAATTTGATACATTCGAATACATTTTGGAAATATAATATTTTTTATAAATTAAAAAACATACTTTTTTCAAATAAGTGTAGGAAGAGTTCGCATCGCCTCAAACAATTTCCAATCCATGGGATCGAGTTGCTCCTTCTTTAGGTAGCCTCTCCTCAAAAATTTGCCAATTCTTTTATATTGCTGGACAAGAGCTTCCCACATCACCTTCACCTCAGCTTCTGCAAAATAAAAACCGCAAACTCTCATAACATAATTTTCTAAACATTATAATTTTTTGACTGCTATAATTATTTTATAAAAATCTTACCTGCGATTTGTGTAGTGAGATATTGGCGGTTGAGCTCCTCCGTTATCCTAGCAAAACGGCCTCTTTTCCGTCCACGTCAATCCCCAAGCCAAAGACATTTTTTAACTCCTCCTCCAAATGTGTGCTCATTAAAAAGGGCAAGACTCGACGCAGCTCGTAGGTGTCGTGACCCTCCATTATGGGCATTTGAAGTCTGTAATCTGTGCGATATTTTCAGTACAAAACGTGCAATATTTACAGTAAAAAGGGGAAGTGCAATATTTAGAGTAAAAAGGGGCGAAGTGCAATATTTACAGTAAAAAGGGGAAGTGCAATATTTACAGTAAAACGGGGAAGTGCGATGTTACAATCAAAACTAGTGCAATATTTACAATAAAAACAACCAAAGTGCAATATTTAAAATTGCATCTGTAGTGCAATTGTTATATAGTGAAAAAAAACAAGCAACAATTTTTTTACTTACCACCGAAAAATGAGCCAGCCATCGTTAGAGCCAGAAGATTGAAGGAGCGAAAGAAAGGTCGACCAGTCGATTCCGTGCAGCAACAGCAAATGGCATTTTCAAGAATTACACTCGATAGTTTCGCAGTAGGTAGCATGCATTTGTTTTTTAACAAAATCCCGCGCAGCGGCAAAAAACAGTATACGCAGTGTATCTGCGTATGGCCATGAGTAATGTCGATTGGCGCGCATGCGCGCTTACGAACGGAGCACCATGCACTTGCCAGGCTCGACGCGTAATAATCTTCTGCTCCTTTGCTTGTATACTTATGCGCCGTTGCCCTCACTTAATAGGTTATAGTATAGTAGCTCTCCTCGGTCCAGAGCAGCGCCTACGATGACTCTCAGCCGCCTTGTCAAATCGTTGCCGACTGCACCTACAGATCCATCGTTGCCGTCGCTTTCAACCAAGTTATTCATAAAATGGTAAGTTTCCCCCCAGGTCTCCCTGTCTCGATCATGTCTCGATGGCCATCGCATAACCTCATTAAGTAGAGCTTACCGCGAAGAGTCGAGTCAGAGGCTGTTTTCTCGTAAAATGCTCATCGACTCTTTTGAGGCGATCGAGTATTTTAAACGTAACAATCATCTAAGTATTCTCATAGATTTTTCTATCAACAAATTATAAATAAATGAAAGCCTTATCTTATTTTAACAGGTTTTATATGATGATGAGGATCAACTTTAAGACAATTGTACTGCTGCTGCTTGTTGGAGTCTTAAGTTCCATATTAACATCATGGAATAATTGCAGTAGCTCTTTTTTCCTTAAAAATACTGATTGGAAGTCCCATTTTCAGCATAAAGTGAGTTTTTAATTGTTTTTTTAGCTATTCATTTGATGGAGCATATACTGAAACTTTAATTTTGTAGGATCGATCAAATAATGAACTGGGATACCAAGAAATTGATTGCTTGATTAACGGTAGAAAGACACTTAGTTGTCGCAAGGAAGGAGATGAAGTTTATATTCCATTTTCTTTCATTCACAAGTATTTTGAGGTAAAAAATAATCTGTTAGCAAGTTGGACTGTGGTTCAAATCAAATGTATACAATGTCAAAATATTTACTTTTTCAGATTTATGGTAAAATAGTAAATAATGATGGACTGGAACGTTTCGACTGGTATCATAGCTATTCCAAGATTATTGACAGAAAAGTGAAATATGATTCTAGAGGGGTATTCATGACATTTGAAAATTACAATGTCGAAGTAAGAGATCGAGTCAAATGTATAAGTGGTATAGAAGGTGTTCCAATATCGACACAGTGGGAAAGTCAAGGCTATTATTATCCTACACAAATTGCACAGTTTGGTTTATCACATTACAGTAAGAATTTAACTGAACCAGAATCTGTTAAAAAAGTTATAGAAGATGCAGACAAAGTAAAACAAGAGTGGGTTGTACCACAGGGTTCAGTTATGAGCAGAATTTATGACAAACGAGTTAATAGCTACGTACTGAAATATGCAACCCCAGCAACAAGTACTTCTGGCATATCTATTAAACTAGATCATATCCTCAAACTTATGTTAAAACTTGATCTTTGCATTCGTGATAATGGTAGCATTACTGTTGAACTACAAATGAGAGAGAAAAAAGACACATATTACCTGCATTATGTGACAAATAATCTGGTACTACATACATACAAACCATGTTTATTATGGAATAGGACAAGTGTACAATCACTGGAGACGCCTAACTAGAGACTTAATGATTAATTTACAAAAAGGTCTACCCTTGTTGATAAAACAAAAAAGAAATTGTCCAGATCGAAATTAAAAGTTGTCAGAATTATTCTAAATGGTTCAGGAATGATTGATAATGTTACCCTTTCCACAAGTGAACATATGGAGCAATTTTACGATGCAGCTCGATGGTTTGTGGCTAATCAAAACATTACTTCAGGGGGATGGCCTAATCCTGTCAAACGTAAGGTTGCTAATGGCCTGGCAATCCTTGAACCTGGATGGTATGATTTTATGATATAAAAGACCTGTTGAAACTTATCAATAAAGTCGATCTATTTCTATTCTTAGTAGACTATTAATTTTATTAAGACTATTAATTTTAAAAAATGCACTCTGTAATGTTATTTATAATTGCTAGGTACTCAAGCATGGGACAAGGACATGCGATTTCTGTACTCTCTCGTGCCTACTATGATTCAGGGGATGAAAAGTATTTGCAAGCAGCTGTCAGAGGATTGCGGCCGTTCCGATTGTCTTCAAGCAAGGGTGGAGTTGCTGCGTACTTCTACCAAAAAATCTCCTTCCACAAAGAAAACTCCAGCATCAAAGAAAACCCTTGTATCCAAGAAATCAGCAAAAGTGGCTGCAAAAAAAGAAGAATCGGATGAAGATGATGAAGTAGTTACAAAGAAACGTAAAAAGACAAGCAATGCATTATCAGAATCACCAACTCAAAAGCAGCAAGAAAATGAATCCAAGGATAGCAGCAAATCACCAGAGAAACAAAGTGGCAAAGGCAGCGAGATGAAAGAAGAAAAAGACAAGGAAAGTGAAAAAGAAGAAAAAAAAGATTCTCCATCAACAAAGAAACTTAGTTCTAATGGAGTAGCTAGTATATTTAGAGGAAAAGCCAAACAAACTAATGAAAGTCTTGACTACAATCCAGCTAAATCATCATATCATCCAATCAAGGATGCTTTTTGGAAAGAAGGCCAAAAAGTTCCATACTTGACCCTCACAAGAACTTTTGAATTGATAGAAGATATCAGTGCCAGATTGAAAATTATTGAAATATTGTCAAATTATTTTCGTTCTGTAATTGTTTTGAGCCCTGATGATTTTCTTGCTAGCATCTACTTGTGTTTAAATCAACTTGCTCCTGCTTACGAAGGCCTTGAACGAGGGATTGCTGAAACAAACTTGATGAAAGCCATAGCTAGCTCAACCGGTAGAACTGTTGCTCAGATAAAAAGTGAACTACAATTGGTGATTTAGGTAAATATTTTTTCTGATTCATAAATGAACATCATTATTAATAGTTAAGAGTGAGAAAATTAATTAAATTCAACTTTTTTGCAGGTGTAATTGCAGAAGGTAGTCGATCAAATCAGAAAATGATGTTCCAGCCCCCACCACTGACTGTAAATACTGTCTACACTAAATTAAAGGAAATAGCTTCCACTACAGGAACATCTTGAGGAATGAAAAAAGTTGACAAAATACAGTCATTATTCGTAGCTGGCCTAAGGGGACTGTTGTTGCTGCCGCGGTTACTCTCAATACCCCCATCCCTACTCAGACATTTACGAATCAGTCTTTTGCTAGTCCACCCGTTGTGCCAGCTCATTTGCATGCTTCGACGAGCTTTTTGCAATAAGTCTCTTAATGCTTTGCGTAGTAGTATTATAATGTAACAAGATTCTTATATTATAGTTTTAAGATGAGGCATTCGATTACTTTAAGTTCTAATTATATATATGAACAAAGCATAAGATGTTAATAAACATTTTTATATTAAAATATGCATTCTAATAATTTGTACTCCCATCGTCTTAATTCTTACTAGTTATTGAAAATAAACGCTTATAATAATAATTAAAACTATTTTTTATTTTATTCCAATTTCATTTTCAAACATTTGCGACATTTCCCCCCTCATTCATATATCCAGTGATTGCGCGCTACAGTAGAGCGGCTTCTCCATCTTCGTTTCGGTACGACCTAACCTTAACTCATCCGAGAGAACATCCGGTGGCCATGATGAAAGCTCTGTTCTCCCGCTCAATTTACATAAAAATTTATAAATAAACATCGATTGATTAGTTTGCTCAAGATCCTAGAAAATTGTAAACTAGTTTGAAGAATGAGAAATGTAGGATCGTTTTGAAAATTTATGAAAGTAAAATTAATATTTTACTTGATATTCTGCTTATTCCAATTTTGTTATGAGAGTTTTTTTCCCAATGTATAAAGGCTCCAGAGGTACGCAGAATTGGGAGGTTACTGTGGAATCACCCATATAGTTAAACAAATTCATTAAAAAATAATTAATTGATTTATTTTTAAACACATATGCACCTCTTTCAGATCCGTTTTATCATACAAAAGTTATTACAAACACTTAATAATGAAACTTTTAAAATAAATTTTGAATATAATTAAACATTGTATAATGTTTTATTCTAAACAATTGCAATACTTATATTTTCTCATACTTCATTATGTTTTTTCAGTATCTCTTGCAATCACACTCTACGAGAACCAGTATTTGTTTAGCTAGTTAAAAGTAGAGTATTTCAATCTCCTCCAAAAATTTAGTGCTTATACTGCGTATACTTATTACAGCTTATTGAAAATAATTTTGACTTAGTATGGATCAAACAATGTATTTTGTGGACACTGTAAAATTGTTGTGGCATTGTGTAAAGAATGTACGTGATGGGGTTGCGGACTCTAACGACTTGCAGAGATGGATTGATTTAGCCTCTAAAACTATTATTGAACTTAATGAATTAATTGATTTCCCAAGCTTGGATATTCATAAGAAAAAGACTTGTCAAACCTCATGCGGACAATTATATATTATACGGCGATTGTTAAATGATTCTCTATTAAAAGTTGGTGCTGGTCTCCAAGAGAATATTTCACGAGTTATGTGGGACGATGTGAAATCTGCATTTAAAAACAATCTTAAAACCAGTGTTATTACTAATTTTAAACATCTCGATATAATCTCTTTCATTAACGACTCATGCGCCATGTTTGTATCAAAAATTAAAGCTGATTTGCTAATGATGTTCCAGTAATAATGCATAAATCATTGAAGGTGGGCTGCATTCTCGCTGCAGAATGTGCAATTCTAAAAGATGATAAAGAAATAGTTGAAGTGAAATATTTTAATACAAAGAGTGCTTCAATCTATACGACTACAGACTTGACGGAGTTGTTCGGGAAAAACGTTAAGCAACCAATTGAGCGTGACATGGAAGAGTTTCAAGAACGAGACTCTGGTTGGACTTTGAAAGCTATTATCAACGTGACTGTAAATATGAATAAATTAAGTCCTATGAAAGCAGCTTCGTACATTGAACTGCCAAAGCTCATTCGAAACAGGAAAGCGTGTGTCAACGTTCAAAATCAAGATAATGAATGCTTTAAATGGGCCATTCTATCAGCTTTACATCCTGTAGATAAGGATGCCCAGCGAGTTTCAAAATATGAANTTTGCCAGTATCTATCACACAAATACCAAAGTTTGAGAAACAAAATGATGTATCTTTAAATGTATTCATGCTCAAAAAGAAAGGTAATACATTTGATGTGTCTCCGTGTCATTTGACGACTTCAAAGAAAGTTAAACACGTGAATCTACTGCTTGTTCAAGATGCTTATATAGATGAAACTGACAATAAACACCAAGAATACTTGCAAGTTCCACGATTCCATTATATGTGGATTAAAGATTTATCTCGTCTTGTCTCTTCACAATTATCGAAGAAATTTCATAAAAAACATATCTGCGATCGTTGCCTTCACTATTNTAAGTGTAAAGTTTTGTTGCCTAAAAATGCTGAAGATAGTTTGTTGGAATTTAAAAACTTTAAGAACAAGGAAAGAGTTTCAATAGTTGTATATGCAGACTTTGAATGTATACTAAAACCTGTAAAAGGTAATGATCAAGTTCTCCAAGAACATGAACCATTCAGTGTTGGATTCTATGTAAAATACAGACATGATGAAACCAAGAGTCAGTATATGAGTTATAGAAGAGAAGTAGAACATGACGAAAACCCTGCAAAATGGTTTGTCTCACAGCTTCATAAGCTAGCTGAAGAACTTGACAGTATGTATAAGAATCCGCTATTTATGAAGAATGAATATAAAAAATGATTTGATTTGGTTACAACCTGTCACATTTGTGGTGGCTCTTTCAATGAAAAAGATTGGAAAGTCCGAGACCATTGCCATCTCACGGGAGTGTAAGTTTGATATTATTCTTATATATTTATATACGCATGCTTTTTATCTTTCTTTATACCTTTCATACCTTTCATATTTTAGATATCGTGGCGCGGCTCACAACAACTGTAATCTTCAGTATAAGGATTCAAGAAGTATTCCCGTCGTCTTCCACAACTTAAGCGGTTATGATTCACATTTGTTTATAAAACAGCTTGCTAATAGCTTCAAAGGCCGAGTCTCAATTATTCCACAAAACAAAGAAAAATACATCTCATACATAAAGTACATCGATGGAAGTGATATTAATTTTAGATTCATTGATTCATTCTGCTTTATGCCATCTTCGCTTGATAAACTCGCCTCATATTTGGGGGAGATGGAAATTGTTGACAAAGAGTTCAAAAAGGAGTTTAATGATCATCAAATACAAGTGCTTAGAAGGAAAGGTGTATTTCCTTATGATCACATCAAATCCTTTGATGTCATAAATGAAACTTCACTCCCGGACAAAGAGAGTTTCTACAGCAGTCTGTATGATAGTCATATATCAGATGAAGACTATAACCATGCACAAACTGTTTGGAATGTTTTCAACATCAAAACTCTCAACGAGTACTCGGACCTCTACCTTAAAACAGATGTACTTCTCCTTGCCAATGTATTCGAAGACTTTAGAACCATATGCATTGATACCTATCAGCTAGATCCGGCACACTATTATACTACTCCAGGTCTCACTTGGGATGCTATGTTAAAATTTACTGGTATCGAGCTTCAGCTTTTGACCGACATAGACATGCTGCTTTTTGTCGAGCGAGGCATCCGTGGTGGTATAAGTCAGTGCTGCAACAGATATGCCAAGGCCAACAATCGCTATATGGAATCAGGATACAACCAGGATGAAGAGTCAAAGTATCTAATGTACTAAGAACACCTTTTTATTCGAATAAATTTTTAGATTAATAATAATATACTGATAAATCATTTATTTCCAGGGCAATGACTCAATCCTTGCCTTACAATGGTTTCAAGTGGGTAGAAGACCTCAGTAATGACTTCTTTAACGTTTCTGATGATGCTCCAATCGGTTATATTCTGGAAGTCGATCTTGAGTATCCGGAAACACTACATGATACTCACAAGGATCTACCGTTATGTCCGGAGCATGTTGCATCTCCAGGCTTGAGGCAGAAAAAGTTACTTACAACATTGAACAACAAGGAGCGGTATATCCTACATTATAGAGCGCTTAAACAAGCTCTCAAATATGGCCATCGATTAAAGAAGATTCATCGAGCCATCGAATTCAATCAGAAGCCATGGTTGAAACCATACATCGATCTTAACAGCGAGCTGAGGAAAAACGCGAAAAATGAATTTGAGAAAATGCTTTTCAAGCTCTTCAATAATGCAGTGTATGGTAAAACCATGGAGAATGAGCGTAAGAGAGTTGATGTGAAGCTGGTAAATAAATGGGAAGGTCGCTATGGTTGTGAAGGGTACATTGCCCAGCCCAACTTCCACAGCAGTGGAATTTTCGACGAGAATCTTGTTGCTGTTCAGCTTTCTCGTACAGAAATCTCAATTCGTAAGCAGTTTACATTGGATTGGCAGTACTAGATTTATCGAAAACGCTTGTTTACCGCTTTCACTATGAATACATGCAAGAGCGAGTGGGAGATAGGGCTAAACTCCTCTACACAGATACAGACAGTCTCATCTATGAAGTTAGTAATGTGGATATGTATGCTTTGATGAAAACTGATCTTCACGAGTTCGACACTTCTGATTATCCTGCGAATAATCAGTTTAATATCCCTCTTGTCAACAAGAAAAAGGTTGGACTTATGAAGGATGAGTGCAATGGTAACATCATGACGGAGTTTGTTGGCCTCCGTAGCAAAATGCACTCAGTCAAAGTACAAGGTCAAACACCTATTAAAAAGATAAAGGGTGTGTAATCATCAGTTGTCAAATCAACTATTGAGTTTGATGATTATATCCATTGCCTCCGAGATAATGCATGTATTAGTCTTGAGCAAAAATATATTCGTAGTCGTCTTCATGTCATTCGGACTGAGAAGGAGCAGAAGGTTGACTTGAGTCCACATAACGATAAGCGGTACCTGATTTTTGATCAGACAGACACGCTACCATGGGGTCAATGCATGATAGAGGAATATCAGCTTATTGAGGCGTCTAAGAGGGTTGAAGCGAATGAGGAAGAACCCATGGTAAAAAAACCAAGAGTAGAGCCTAGCTTGACTTGAGCAAGTGTTTCTTAACACCGATAATTATTGTTATAATAATTTTTTTCGTCATTGTTGTGTTAATGTAAATACTTTTTCGTTTTGCAAAAATAAAGATATATTTTGAAATAATTGTTGCATAAAAGATTAGTTTTAGTATAAATTATGTAACTATATTTCTTCTCAAAATAATAATAAAGAGTTTATTAAAATATTTATCATGCGCTAATTATCACAAAATAATAATGTTAAATTTGCAAATATTTGTTTTCCTAAATAGATTATTTATATAAGGTATGAGTTTATAAAAAGTTTTGAATGCATAGTTTGTAAGATACATACATCTTATATGAGTATGGTAATATGTTAACGTCAAATTTATCCTAATAATAATTATTCATTTATGAAAGATAACCGTTTAAAAACATTTTTGTATTGTTTAGATATTATATTTAAGAGTTTTTGTGTTTGTACGAAGTTGAAGCAGGAATATAAATTAGTTATGTCTAGCTTAAATAATGAGGCAATAATATTATTGAATTCGAATAATGTTTTTCATGGATAAGTACTGTTCCCTGCTTGAGGTACATATTTATATACTCCATTCAGATGATCGAATTTTATTAGTAGTAGTCGCGTCGCTGTATAGGATAAGTAAATATGTAAATTCTTATAGTTGCATTACATAGATGATTATAATTGGTTTTAGTATAAATATATTCATGGTATTCTATATTTTTTCAGAAAGGTTAGAGTTGTATGTATATGCAAGGAATTTATGTGTTTGATATCAATAATCCAATGTATCTATATACTCATATAATAAGGATTTTTTCATATAAAGAATTGAAATGAACAATATTTGACTTATTATTTACATTCCTACCCATCCCCAATTTATCTTCATATACTTGAAATTGGAATCTCGCTCGGGACGCAATCAATAATACAAATCGATCAGCCATATTGAATTTTAAGCCAATCGCGTGCAAGAATTTTGTACTGTGCTTACGTCAGCAGAGTTCCCGCAATTAACAGATCCAGCATCAAAAATTCTCTATATACCTTATTATTGATAAAACAGATCTGCATAAAGCAAATTTTGTGAACGTCAGAGGCATGCCTCAGAATGTTCATCCTAGGCGGAAGGTGTGAAATGCTCAGTTTTCGCATTTACATAAAACTAAGCAGGAAGACATTTAAACGGGTCGAATTCCAAATGTAGGTCAATGCCCTTCCCTCTAGGATGACACGAAAGAGAGAGCAAGCGCCGGGTCTAAGAGCAGGTAGTAGAGACCACACAATAGGTCATAGGGCAAACTCTGAAGCGCAGCCGCTTGAATAAATTAAGGAAATGAGAGGAAACAGAGTCGACGACACGAGCGACAATAACAAACAATATGTGAATGGAATAGAAAAATCGGGTTATATAGCACATTAATAATAATTAATACGCGAGAGATCGAATAATGAGAAAATTGCGAAAGTCGGATAACTAGATTATATTTCATCTTTATATACGTATCATAAATTAACATCACACGAGACTGATCCGCATACATAAGGGCGAACGAGAAACACTGTGAACAATAGATACACATACATTTCTAGCAAACACATTAGTAGAAGAATTGCGTCTGAAACTGCGAGAGTACCAAGAAGAAGGAGATGCGCATCCAAACAGCGAGTACACGTGTATATATGACATCAGAAGAAGAGCTTCGTCCGAATCTGCCGAAGAAGAAATCACGCGTCCGAACTGTGAGCGCCTGCACGCTTGCAACCCCAGCAGGAGGGCTTCGTCTTAAAACTGCGAAAACATCATGAAGGAGAGGGCACGCGTCTGAACAGCAAGTGCACGTGCGCCCCCAATACAAATGAGAATACCACACCGAGGTCATGGGTGCAGAAGAAGGCGGAATCAGTCGGGAATTTCATCGTCGTTGCAAGAAGAAGGCATATTAATGAGCATAAATAAAAGGGGTCCTAGACCACTTGCACTCGTGTATCGAGAGATAAGATCTCGAAGTCAACGGCGGCGACTCTACCCACAAAAGAGGAAAGACACTCTACATAGGGGAGCGAGGGAAAAACCCATCGCCGCTACAAGTACAAAAGAATGCCTTTTAAGAAATGCCTGCGGCAACAAGACCCAAGTCTAGAGAAACCATATAAGGAAATATGCAGCATCTAAGCTCTCTGATTAGATGTGCTATTCACAAATGTTCACTATTACCTATGTACGTAAAGGGTGTCGGTGAGGGCGATTTCGAGTATATAAGGCCCTGGTCCGCCGGGCCCCACAGACAGTATCTCATCGAAATTTCACCACGCGGGAGCTCTGCCCGAGCGGAGCCCGGTCCGGTATATCGTCTCGGGACTTAAACTTTTCACGTGTAACTCCTTTCAAAAACTTAGAATATTTTCGACGGTTCAAAAACTTAGAGTATTTTCCATCGTTCAAAACCTTAGAATATTATTGTCGTTTGTGTCGTTTGTCGTTCTGAGGAAAATAATAATTGTCTAAGATACATCCGTTAGTTACAAGCGAGCGTTAATCTAATTTTGTCTTTAATAATTCTTAAATAAACTTGCTTACAATAAATAATCGAATCGTGAGTGCACATTTTAACCTTTAGCTCCTAATTCCTGACGCGACTGTTTGCATTCGTATAATCATTCCGCTTTGAAAATCGAGCAAACACCCACTGAGAGGATGCGCTGGTAGCAGAACATGTCAGCAGCGAATAAATACGAGGTAAGTGATATACATATCAACAGACGGCATGTCTTCATACATATTCTCTTTCTTTCTTTCATAATCTATTGCACAAATAGTCCATCTCATCTTACAAAAGTCTGAAATGATATTAGTCCGTGGTTCTGTCTTAACGATCGGAGTGACGTCCTATTTTACTGACAGTTAAGGGAAAGTTAGTTCGTCTCAGAGTTCAGGGTATTAATTCAGACTAAAATGCATAACGGCTCACTGCGGGTCCAAAGTAATTCACTGGCGGCTACTGGAGGCTGTTCTCGAATAGATCGCTAATGTAGCCAAGCACCGACGGCGCTAAGACTTTGTGTATTGAAGCTTTGTCATCGTCCGTGCTTATAAAGCTTAATCAACCCGTAGAGTTACTGTCCGGTGACAACTATCATAAGTTTAGGACATAACACTACTTACCCAAGAAATGCGAATATAAAACGTGGATACTAATATATCTTACAACCTTAAACTCAGCTACACCATGCACAGCGAGGTGCAAATAAGAAAATGAAAAAATAGTGCAAAATTTTCTAAAACCATTTACACAAGGTACTGCGAGTTGCAAATATAAAACATCCTAATCACATTTGCCCACCTACCCCATGTACAGCAAATTGCTAATCTAAAACGTAAATATAAAATCCTAAGCCCCTTGATCAACTTACTCCATAAATTTTTAGGCACGACCGCGACACGGAAGTGCCTTATAGTTTCGTTTGCGAAAAATGTGTGAGATGCGATATCTCACGCAGTTTTCGACCGATCGGGCTGAAAATTTAGGAGGAGTCTCCTCTCGCAAAAACTAAAAAACCATTTATTTTTTATCCCGATCCTCTATGTAATTTTAAAATGCGAGCACAATTTGTTCGATTTTTACGCGTATTTTTATATAAAAATTTTGGTTTTACACGATTATCTCTAAGAGACTTTAGTCGATCAGGCTAAAACTTTGTGTGCAAACTCCCCTTATCTCCAGAACATTGTGGTTCTATTTTCAGCTTAATCCCGCACATATACGTAGAATGCGACCACCTCCAACAATCGCTAAAAACGGTTTTTTGGCTGTAAATCGAATTCTAAGCATTCTACAAAAAAAAAGTTAAATAGAAAAGTTGTAGATCATTCAAAAATACAACTTTTTCCATTTACAAAAAATCATGAAAATGCTTAGAACTCGAGTCAACAGCCAAAAATCGATTTTTTACAGCTAAAAAACCAATTATTTGCCATAAAACTTTTCGGATTTACGTTTTACACGAAAATGTTAAATGTAAAAGTTGTAAAAATTTTAAAAATACAACTTTTTACTGTGGCAAACATTTTTTTAACATTTTTTTGACATACAAACACACTAAAAGCGATTTTTAGATACATAGATACAATAATAACTTGAGTGCAACATGCCCCATCCAACCCAAATATTTTCAGCAATTTTCCTATATTATTAAAAGCTGAAAATTACTTTTTGGTCTTTATCTCGTACATATATACAAGATGAAACCACTTATTTAGTGAAAATTCAAAGAAGTACATACTATGCAAACTATGCATACTATGCAAATTATGTCTTTTAAATTCAATCAGTACAATTCACTTCCAAAATTCGAGTGTATTATTACTGAACTAGAAAAACCTCAACTCAATAATAAGAAAATTTACTTAGATCCCCTATAGCACCGGATAATTTGGCAACATTGCCTCAATATTGCATTGCAAGACTGGCTAGATTCGGCAATATTGCTAGCGCGTAAAACAACATTGCTGCAACCATTAGGCAATGCTGTCACGCACCAAAATGTCCGCTTTTTCATTGCAACGCTGGTTATCTCCCACAGAAATCCCAATATTTTGGGAACATTGCCTAAAGATTGCCCTACCAGATTGTGCAATATTGCATGAAGCCTTATTAATATTCCTGCAACTATTTAGGGAACATTGCTGCTAGATTGTGTAATATTTAACTAATACTGCGCTAACGTTAAAATATTTTCGCATCATTATAAAAATTGTTATATCCAAGAACGCCAACCAATACTCCAAGACAGCATCAATTCAGTTGCAAGATCGTCTCAAGGTGATCCAATCAGCTAGCAATGCCAAACAGGACTGCCGGATAGTAGAAATAGAGCTCCAGAATCATTCGCAGGTGGTTGAGCCAGCTAGAAACGCCAACCAGCACTTGCAGAAAGTTCAAATGTAATTCTAAGGTTGTCTCCTGTTGATGACATCAGCCAGAGATGCCAAGCAACACGATCAGATACCATAAATCCAGCTCCAGAGTCGTATTGAGGCTGTTGAAGTACCTAGAAACGCAACCAGCACCAGCAGAAGGAGAGAGAGAGTACAACTCTAAAAAACAGATCAGAAAATTACACTGATTATACTGCACATAACACAATAGATATCTGTTATAAACATAATGAACACAGGAAATAGAACAAAGGAAAACCAGTCGTAGATCTTATGCGATAGTGAATCTTCATCCAAGCAGCATCTTGCAAGAAGACTGTATCAGCACATCAATAGAATGAACAGGAGCAGCATTCGCAGAAGTACTCCAATCCAAAAAACAAAGGATAACCTCCAAGCAAAAACTCAAGTTTCTTGTTGGAGCTACATGTCTTCCTATACTGCAGCACTCCTTCATGAACTGACACTCACATTGCTCACACATCGCATCGTCGGTGCCATTCCGGGTGCATCACATTTGAATACCTTTTGCACTGTCTTACAAAGCAACAACCGCGAGCAGCTGATCCGCGAGCGGGATCGCGGTGAGCAGATGTTGCTTGTAAATACGTATAGGCACCATAGCAGTACTTCTGTTCTGATTTTAAAACTACATATAACATTGCTGCATCGCAGTCGTCGTTTCCGTTTTTTCACTACGCACTCACTTATATCACCGAAAAGTTAAAGAGAGCAAAACATTGCCGTTAGCGGAGGCCGGGAGGCAGCTTCAAAACGTCAAGACACACACGGCAGACGGCTGCATGGGCATATCGTCAACCGGTCGCCAGATCGATGCGCACAATGTATGCGCAGTGGTCGAGCTCGCTGCCTCGCTGTGACAGAGCCAACGAGCAGCTGTTCGGCTTTGCTTTGCTGATAATAAAACTAATACTTTTTCTGTTCAAATTATGTAATAAACTATCTTTGCACAAATTTCACGACTTTAGGAACGGGATGGAATTCGGTTAGTTAAGCGTGACGTCACAGTCACAGCTTACATATAAATCAATTTATTTTCCACCAATAGGATAGTTCCGAATTTGGCCACCTTATGAAATTTTGCGTGTATAATTTGAATTCAAGTACTATAAAAAGATAATTTTTTCTAATCTTACGGAATAAAAAAGGGTTTTTAATTATTTCGTTGCAATAAGAGAATACATGTTAAAATTTATATGAATGTCGAATGAATTCGAAAATCAACAATATTGAAAATCATAAGTCAAAAACTAAAATATTTGTAAAAACTTTGAAGCTATGTATGGCCAACACATTTTTTAATTGTATACAAAAAAAAAGATGAATAATCAATGTTTTTTCATTGATTTTTTTCTAATAATTAGATTAAGTAGTAAGGTTAAACAGCGAGCGCGAAGCGCGAGCGTCGGCGGTCGTGCCTTATGCGCAAAACGCGA
The DNA here is from genome assembly GCA_012977825.3 of Pteromalus puparum. Classification (NCBI taxonomy): domain Eukaryota; kingdom Metazoa; phylum Arthropoda; class Insecta; order Hymenoptera; family Pteromalidae; genus Pteromalus; species Pteromalus puparum. The sequence goes on along the minus strand of CM053168.1, from coordinate 21,511,688 downwards.
AGCGATGCAATGCGGCAAGCCACATAGCGGCCGAAGGCCGCTTTATGGCGCGCTAGTTAAATACGTCACTACATCGAAATTCGAAGGGAGGCAAGCGAGCGCAAGAGCAAAATCAAAAACCGAAACCCTTAAACCCACCTACCTCATACGGCAAGAGTTTAAATCAGAAAATATTATTTTAAGCAGGTCGGCACATCGAAGAGAGCCGAGCGAGAGCGAGGATAATATTTATAAAACCAAGATACTCAAATCTACCTGCCTTATACGGCAAGAAATAGAATAGAAAATATTATTTTAAATAGGTCAGCAAATTGAAGGAAGGCAAGCAAGCGAGGATGATATTTATAAAACCAAGATACTCAAACCCATCTACCCCATACGGCAAAAGTTTTAATAGAAAATAGTATATTACGATACGAGTGGCATAAATAGTCAATTACGGCACGGCATGTATTAGCACCTGAGCGTAGCGAGAGAGCTAATCGCTGTGCCGTGTAGGACTATTTATGCCACGAGTATCATACGCTATTTTGTAGCACTGACTAGCATAAATCCGCTGTCACGCCTATCCGTGGCCTAAACAATGCAATTTCGCACCGTGCAGTAAACACGGTGCATTAATGGACTATTTATACCACGGATAGGCGTGGCATAGATGCGAAATTATGCCACACAGTGCTATAATATTATTTTAAATATATCTCGGCACTTTTCAGAAAGGCGAGTGAGAGCAAGGATAAAATTTACCTGCCCCAAGTGTAAAGAATCGATAATAAAATGCGAGCGAGAGCAGGGGAGTTTCAAACCAAAACACAAATACCTAAACCCGCATTTCCCCTTTGCGCCTCGAGTTTCATCAGAGAATATCTGGTCAGAAAATTTCAGCTCATAAACCAAATATAGCAAGCTAAAACGAACAAGAGATATGTTATGATTGAGTTAAACTATTCAATTCAATGAGCAGCTATTCTCTGATTAAACCTTGAGGTGCGCAGGGTAGGTAGGTTAACGTATTTTTATTTTAGATTTCACCCTCGCTCTCACTTGCCTTCCTCCGATGTTCCAAGGTATTTTATTATTAAACTTAAGACGCGCTGGGCAAATGGGTTTAAGCATTCTTGTGTTTGATTTGTTGCTCGCTCTGGCTCGCCTTCCTTAAGCGAGCGTTTTTTGCTAGTATCAATTAAGAAATAATTGATGGATCAGGGTTTAAGTTTCGCTCTCTGCTCAGGCGAAAGCCTCAAAGCTTTCTTACCCTCCATAAATCGCTAGTTTCATGAAACATCAGGGTTTAAAATTGTATACTTTATAGTAAACATTATAAGTTTCAGTCAGCGAACAATCTGAATATGAAGCCCTCAAAATCTTTTATTACCAACCTATTTAAAATTATATTTTCCGAATTAAACTCTTGCCGTATGGGGAAGGTGGGTTTAAGGGTTTTGATTTTATCCTCGCTCCTGTATCTATCTATCCTCTATCTATCCTCTATCTATCCTCGCTCCTGTATCTATCTCTCTATCTATCCTCGCTCCTGTATCTATTGTTCGCTGTTAGCCTCGCTTTCGCTCGCCTCTCTTCGATCTACCGACCTGATTGAAATAATATTTTCTGATTTAAACTCTTGCCGTATAGGGTAGCTGGGTTTATGGGTTTTGGTATCTGATTTTGTTCTTGAATTTCAAAGTGCCAAGGTATTTAAAAATTAAAAATTTGTATCTGTGTGTAAGGAAAGTTAATCAAGGGGCTTAGGATTTTATATTTATGTTTTAGATTAGCAATTTGCTGTACGTGGGCTAATGTGCTTAGGGTGTTTTATATTTGCAACTCACTGTACCTGGTGTAGATGGTTTTAACAAATTTTGCTTTATATTTTTATTTTCTTATTTGCACCTCGCTGTGCATGGTGTAGATGGGTTTAGAGTTTTTTTAAAAGTACATCTCAAAGAAACGGATGATTTCCTGCTTCACTGTATATCTATAGCGATATGCTCAAGGGCCCTTAAGTGATATTGTTTTGTAAATTCGGTTTTATGAATGATACATTTAGACAATTGAGAGCTCACGTAATCAATATGGTGGCACAAAGGATGAAAATATATATAGATATATAAACGCATATAAATTTTAATACATAACATAACCCCTTTTATTTTCTCCAAAATCATAATACAGCTAAATAAGAAAGACAGTGCTTCAAAATAAAAATAGAATGACTAAATTGATGTACTTAAATGCCCGCTCTTTAGGTTGGATCTAGATCCTTCGAGCCGCCTATTGAATATGCATGCATATTGAAAAACTTCCGTTCTAAGAACTGCTTAAACATATAGAATTTTAATTAATCATATTAACGGGTGGCCGGATCTAAAGCTTCGCAACGCCGCCACGGGAGATTTCGTATTTCCAATGCCAAAAAAAAGCTAAAAGTCTGATTGACTTTCTTCGAACTTCACACTACGCCGGTCAACTCTTTATATTAATTAAAACCCATTTATAATAATATTATTTGGTAAAATAAAGATATTTGGAGGTTAGGTGAGGTTTTCTGTAGTCGTCAAACACCCGCATGTATTTCCAATGCCAAAAAAAACTAAAAGTTCAATCGACCTCTAATTTTGATAGAATGTTTCATTGAACTCAGCACTACGCCGACAAACTCTTAATTTTTTATTTTAAGTTTTATTTAGAAGGCTATACCTAATCGAAGTACCGCGATTTTACATACGGCCGCCCCTTAAGGCCTATAGAGACCTATCAACAAAAAATTGATATATAACAAATTCTTATCCTATTTTCTACTGTATATAAATATTTATATGTAAGAAGCAAAACCATGTCTGTTCCATAAAAACGTTGCGCTTACAAACACTAATGCTCCTACACTCATAATTTTTTAAACATCAACACATTTTAATCTTTATACATTTTGATTGAGTTAACAGCAATAATTTGGTGGAGGGGGGCGATGGGGGGGGGCTTTGGATATTTTCAAAATCACATAAAACGAAACAATTTTACCGTTATTTGGGGGGGGGCGGATGGTGGCGGGTGGGGTGAGGGTCAGTAGGGGTGAGTCTTGGTCAAAATGACTATATATATTAGGAAGATAATATACATATACAGGGGTGATTCCGAAACAATACAACATTTGGTACTATCGTGATCAGCGCGAAAAACTGACGTTAGGAAACTGGTCCGGAGAATTTCCGGCATTTAGAAAATTCTCCAATGTTAGCCCGGGTACTTTGAATTCATGCGCCGGCCCTGGCTCGCTCCGCCGGAGAGAGAGCGCTCGGCCGCGGAGTGGGGGGCCGTTGCTACGAAGCTCGGCGGCGCAAGGAAAGGGGAGAGCATGGCAAACAATCGAATGACGATCGACTTCGCTCAATGCTCTGCTGCTCCAGAAAATTCTCGTTTTAGCGCGAAACTTCGAAAAGTCTTTCCCCGCTGACCTATTGATGCGGTGAAGATCGGTCGATCTCAAGAGCTTCACTCGGTGCCGTGTCGCTCTAAGGTCTCGCACAGCCTCTCCGCACGAAACACAAGCTTCGAGGTTCACCAAAGATCAGAAAAACCGTGCGCTCTTCTCCGCGAGCATCGCTGCGGCGAAGATCCATCGATCTCAATAGCTTGACTTGGCGTCGTGTCGCGCCAAGATCTCACGCAGTCTCTCCGCACGAAACACAAGCTTCGGGGTTCACTTCAAATTTTTATGCAGAGATCAGTGGTCTGAATCTCTCAATAATTATTTATGAGTTTGATTTTGTAATATTTTTCTGTATGTCTAGGTGTATAAAAACTTCTGCATTTGTTGGATTATGGTCTACTGCGTCTACCGGAGTCAACCTAAGGATACTGATGGTGTTGATAACTGATCTATCAAAATTTTGGAGTTGGAACGTAACTTCATTCAAGACTATGGCACTACTATACTTCTACTATACGTATCTATAATCATGTATTTTAGAGGCTGGTTTTTCTTTAACAATTAATTAAATTATACAGGCATTGTTTTCTAGTTTTATTAATTAAATTCTATTTTTCTTGTAGGTGAAAAAAAAAACAATTTAACATGGAAGGACTCAAGAGGATTTTCAAGAGGATTTTAAAGATAGTTAACAGAAGATACAAGATTTTATCAAAATTTGATTTAGTAATAGGGTTTCATTTAGAAAATGTAATATAATAGCATCCAGAGCGTCCAGAGCGGACGGGTGGGTGCCTATCACCACTACACGGCGCGTCCTCAGGTTGCGGATAGAGGAACGGCCCCTGAGAAAGAGGTTAGCTGCGAATAAATCGAATAAGCAGCCGCGGACAGCCGATAGGCCCGGGCGTGGGTGTGATGAGCCCACACTGGCGATCGAACGCATTCATCTAGAAACACTACGCAAGCACCACAACAATGACCACAACAACGAACACTCAACAATATTTCTTATTTCACTTTCTCTTCCTACCTAACTATGTCTAATCTATCTCTTTTAGCACACATTACAAAAATCCTGCTGTCGTGGAGAATGGGGAGCGATGACAACTGCCCGAAAGGGGATGTGTAGA
>CM053168.1:21482795-21496999 GCA_012977825.3 Pteromalus puparum | reverse complement strand
TGCCAAAATTGTACTAGGTGCTTTAATATAGTTTGAAATTTCTTTTATAAAACTATATGCAAGCTGTAAATTCCCCAATACTGACTGAGGTTCGTGAAATTAAGTTGAGGTAGAACGTTTATAAGGTCTAATAATAAAAATAATATTTATCTGCTTAAAGATTAAATGGTCTGTATTTTCTGTATGGATCGGTACATGCAGTGCTCATACCTATTTGCCGATAATGTTAAAGTCTGCGAAATCAGTTCTGTCGCCTCTTTATTGACGGAATCTACATCAGGATCCTTAGAGCGTTCAAAGTATCTCTTATATAGGGGATGTACATAGCACATCGTGAATTCTACAATAATGACAAGGTCGGGAAATCGTTTGGCAGCGCGATTAAGATTAATTTAGTAAATAATATTCCGTACGTAAAATTTATTTTTAATACTTCAAGTTATGTGATCGCTATTGGCAGTGTCATTCTACTGATAACTTCGAAGATCAAAATTCAAAATTGTACTAGTGCTTTGAATAGTTTGAAATTTCTTTTCAATATATAAGACAAATTGCAAGCTGAATATCCCACAAATACTGACTGAGGTCGTGAAATAAGTTTGGTAGAACGTTTTATAAGTAGAATAAAAAATAATATGTTCGGCTGCTTAGATAAATAGTTATGTATTTTGTGTAGAATCGCTACATGCAGTGCCAGTTTACCGATACTGTTTAAGTCGTGGAAATCAGGTTGCAGCGCGTTTGGCGATATAATTAGAAATAATGATTCAGTACTTAAAGTATTCAATATTTAGTTATGTGAATTAAATCGAACAACGGAGCGATAAGACCTGATTTCCACGACCTTGAAAGTTATCAGTAGAATGACACTGCATGTGCGCGATTCACATAACTAGAAATATTTGAATAACTTTAAGTACTGAATATTATTTACTAATTATATCGATAAACGCGCTGCCAAACCTGATTTCCACGACCTTTAACATTATCGGTAGAATGGCACTGCATGTACGCGATCTACACAAATACAACTATTTAAATACTTTTAAGCACATAATATTATTTTTTTATTCTACTTTATAAACGTTCTACCAAACCTTAATTTCACGACCTCAGTCAGTATTGTGGGAATATTACAGCTTGCATATTGTCTTTATATATTGAAAAGAAATTTCAAACTATTCTAAAGCACCTAGTACAATTTTGGGATTAAATCGAACGACGGAGCGATAAGACCTGATTTTCACGACCTTGAACGTTATCGGTAGAATGACACTGCACGTGCGCGATTCACTTAACTTGAAGTATTAGAATAACTTTAAGTACAGAATATTATTTACTTATTATATCTATAAGCACGCTGCCAAACGTGAATTCCACGACCTTCGTCATTATTGGTAGAATTTCATGGCTTGCATGTGATCCTCCTATATCAAGGAGATGCTTTTGACGCTTCCAAGGGATCTGATGTAGTTTTGAGATAAAGTCGGATCAAGACCTGATTTCCACGACCTTTAACATTATCGGTAGAATGGCACTGCATGTACGCGATCTACACAAATACAACTATTTAAATACTTTTAAGCACATAATATTATTTTATTATTATACCTTATAAACGTTCTACCAAACCTTAATTTCACGACCTCAGTCAGTATTGGGGGAATATTACAGCTTGCATATTGTCTTTATATATTAAAAAGAAATTTCAAACTATTTTAAAGCACCTAGTACAATTTTGGCATTAAATCGAACAACGGAGCGATAAGACCTGATTTCCACGACCTTGAAAGTTATCAGTTGAATGACACTTCATGTGCGCGATTCACATAACTAGAAGTATTGGACTAGCTTCCAGCACAGAATATTAATTTTCGATTATGTCCATAAACTCACTGCCAAACCTTATTTCCACGACTTTCGTCATTATTGGTAGTATTTCATGACTTGCATGTGATCCTCCTGTATCAAGGAGATACTTTTGACGCTTCTAAGGGATCTGATGTAGTTTTGAGTTAAAGTCGGATCAAGACCTGATTTCCACGACCTTTAACGTTATCGGTAGAATGACACTGCATGTGCGCGATTCACATAAATACATCTATTTAAATACTTTTAACCACATAATATTACTTTTATATTAGAATATTACTTTTATTTTATATTAAATATTTTAAAATATTGAGACATTTGGTTAAATGTGTATTGTGCGTTCATGCACAAGGTCGTAAAAAGTCGGTCCCGTGAAAAAAGATTTGGTTATGTGCAAAATGTCGCGTCGCTATACTTACACAACCAATTACTATATCTTACAAGTGAACTTAGCAAAATAAGTTGAGTCGTGAAAGTTCGTTTTGCTCTTAGATATTTTAAAATATTGAGACATTTGGTTAATTGCGTATTGTGCGTGCATGCACAGGGTCGTGAAAAGTAGGTCTGGTGGGAAAAGATTTGGTTATGAGCAAGAGGTCGCGTTGCTATACTTACACAACCAATTACTATATCTTACAAGTGAACTTAGCAAAATAAGTTGAGCCTTTAGGATTCGTTTTGCTTTTAAATATTTTAAAACATTGAGACATTTGGCTAATTGCGTATTGTGCGTTAATGCCCAGGGTCTAAAAAAGTAGGTCTGGTGCAAATAGATTGAGTTGTGTGTAATATGTCGCCTTGATAATTAATCAACCTATTACGTAATCTAACAAATAAAGTATGCAAAATAAGTTGAGTCGTACGAGTTGGCTTTGCTCTTAGATATTTTGAGATATTAAGACATTTGGTTAAATGTGTATTGTGCGTTCATGCACAAGGTCGTGAAAAGTCGGTCCCGTGAAAAAAGATTTGGTTATGTGCAAGATGTCGCGTTGCTATACTTACACAACCAATTACTATATCTTACAAGTGAACTTTACAAAATAAGTTGAGTCGTGAGAATTCGTTTTGCACTTAGATATTTTAAAATACTGAGACATTTGGCTAATTGGGTATTGTGCGTTATTGCGCAGGGTCGTGAGAAGTATTATGCCGCCTTGATATTTAAACAACCTATTACCTGATTTTCATGTGAACTGAGCTAAATAAGTTGAGTCGCCCTGGTAGCAACTTAACCAAAAATAAGCTTGTTTGATGCACTTTTAGGCTAAGAATGCAACAAATATACATGTTTTTGGTTAAGGGGACAAGACAATTTTAAACTTCGAAAAAATCGATTTTTTTTATTACTTATTTTCATAGGAAATTTTCCGTAGAATACGCTCCCAAAATCCGTTTATCAAAAAAAGAATTTTTCGCAGTTATAAACAAAATGCTGAAACAAAATTTTGACCACTTTTCGTAATATCGCATATTTTTTATTTTTCGTCTAATACGATTAATAATTTTGATTTTAAGTTTTATTAATTCAATCTGAAAGAAATTTTTATTGTTAATGTTAAACATATACTATTTTTTTACCGAAACATTTACGTATATTATATCCGCATATATGTTTCAGTTAATAAATTGAAGCGTATATTTATTAGATTTTTTTGCGTTTTTTTCGAGATAAATTTCTAATTTCGCTTCTTATATATGGCACCTATAAAAACTTAGGGACATTTACTTCAATTCAAATATTGCGCTCCCGCGCGCTGCCTGTAGGAATAAGGTTATGAGGGTATGTTCCGTTGGAGCTCCAGTTACGAGAGCAGTAACGCATTGGTTACTGGAGCTTTACTGGAAAATCGTTCCACCACTCACCAGTAAAACAGCTGATAAATGCTCTTTGTTCATTGACCTACCCGCAGTACTGGTGAGCGGTGGAACGATTTTCCAGTAAAGCTCCAGTAGCCAATGCGTTACTGCTCTCGTGACTGGAGCTCAATCGGAACATACCCTTAATGTGTTGGAAATGTGCTAGCAGACAGCAAATATTTCAAAACACAGTTAATATAACCCTGGAATGTTTTACACTGAATAAACACAGCTGATGTCTAAGTGCATAAAAACAGCTAATATTCATTACAATTTTGTTTAAATTATTTTAAGTAGTGATTGTGATAAGTGTAGTGTCTTTGGGGTATATAGCTTATAGCTTATAACTCTAAAAAAGAAGAAAAAAGTGAAGTGTTTTTTTAAAAGCAGAGCAGTGAAGTCAAGTTTTTTTTACACAGTGTAAAATTAAATATTGTGTAAGAGTGTATGGTCAGCGAGATGCTAAGAGAAAGTTTTGAGTACCCATCTGGATAACAAGTTCTCTTGAGCAAAAGGCAAGAAGAGCGCAAAGAACCTCTAAGGTCAGGAATAGAATGATTCATATGAATATTCTATTTCCTGAGCTTGGAGACCTTTTGTTTCGTGTCCAGTGCCATAGCGAAGTCCAACTTGTCGAGTCCAGGGTTCAAGGACTAGGATTCGTAGGCACGCTGCTGCAGAGTGAACGAACACCACTTATTTCCAGAAGATTTTCCATGCTAAGCGACAAGTTCAAGCTAGCCCGAAGAAAGCACAAACTCTCAGAAGGAGCCAGGCTAGTTACAAGAAGACGACTCTTATTCTGCAGGTGCACGCTATGGGTAGTGTGCATTGAAACACAAAAGCCTAGCCATGACTACGACCAAAAGATTAGTATTCTTCTCTGTATTGTTTCAATTTATTCTTTTGAAATTGGAATTATGATTTAGTTCATCTTTTTCAGTGGATCCTGGCAACGCTGACCAGCTGTATGACATTTGGAGGTTATACTGGTCATTTTCTAGAAATTTAAGTTTCAAAACTTAGCACAGTGACCAAAAAAAGATATTTACATTTTCTATGAAAATTCATGAAATACCTTTTTCTTGTTTACAGGTAAGAAGGTTGTTTACAGATAATTGCATAGAATCAAGGTCTATGTGTGTACAATACTGAAAACTTGGTTCTAAAAGATTTGGCAAATATTAATTTAATTTTATATTAATTTACTTTAATTTTGTCATTTTTACTCATTAATCTTTTTTTCATGGTTTAAAAGTGTCTTGTCCCCTCAAGTGTCTACCAGGGGCGTGAGAGTTCGTTTTACTCTTAGATATTTTGAGAAATTGAGACATTTAAGACGATATAAACAATATCTATTAATTTGTCTAATCAGATAGCATGATATAATGCAATAAAGTTTGATGATTGGTTCAGTTAAGTGTATAATGAAGTGCAGAAGTAAGACTGTTTTGAATGAAGCAAATTAGAATAATAATGAAATAGAATTAATTTATCAACATAAATTATGAATAAATGTCGTTAAAGAATTATAAGCAAATAAATATGTGTGGGCTTATCTTAACCTCCTGACCTCAAATTGTATCCCTCTACTGCCGCCAGAATTTTCTACCAGGGTAGTTGTTTAAAATTATAAAAATTTATAAAGTTCACATAATGACGGCCTAATTAGCTGTTACCATCAGATAATGATAACACCAAAACTCTGATTGTGAGCTCCAAAATTTTTATTTTACAAGATATATTAAAGAAATGTTTTGTTTGAATAAAATCATGCTATCTCGCAGAGAAGTAAGTTTGACCAGAAATTAAAGGTGTGGCCGTATCTACAAACACTGTATTTTTATTGGGTATCTAAAAATTAATAGCACACTATTATCTGATTAACGAGGTTCATCTGATACGTCAAGGAGAAGTACAATACTAGACAGCTCAAATTGTATAATTCAGCCACAACTGAATCACACGATAAAATAGCTCGCATTTGAACTAAATAAAACTTGCACATATAATTTACTCACAGGATCGGGATCGAAGTCAAAAGTATTTGGCTTAGGGAGGTTCATCTGGTATGTCACTAGTCAAAATGAGAATAAATTTTTATAATTCTTATTTCGCTTTGATACAAGAGATATAATTCATTTAGGACTTGTGAAAGGTAGTATATTACAAATAATGATTTTAGATAAAGAAATCTAACTAATTATATATAACAAAAATATTTATGCAGGCGACATTTGACTCTGTTTTTGAGGTTAAATGCAAATTTTTTATTAAACTAATCAATTATTATGCATAGAGATACCCATTGTTTATTTTCAAAACCAATTTTTTGTCAAATATTAATTTTCTCATCCAAAATTTGCAAAGTCGTGAAAAGTAGGTCCCGTGAAAATAGATTTGGTTGTGTGTAATATCTTGCCTTGATAATTAAATAACCTACTACGTAATCTTACAAGTAATCTTTGCAAAATTAGTTGAGTCGTGAGAGTTCGTTTTGCTTTTAGATATTTTGAGATATTAAGAAATTTGGTTAAATATGTATTGGGCATTTATATACAAGGTCGTGAAAGGTAGGTTTGGTGGAAATAGATTGAGTTGTATGTAATATGTCGCCTTGATAATTAAACAACCTATTACGTAATTTAACAAGTGAACTTAGCAAAATAAGTTGAGTCGTGAGAGTTCGCTTTGCTCTAAGATATTTTAAGATATTGAGGCATTTCGCGAAGCGCTCTTGACTTAGCTAGTGTTGTATTAAAAAAGTGATTTGGCCAGATGCTTTAAAAAAGGCTCAAATCGTTCCGGTACATAAAACAGGTGAGAAAGATCAACAACTTGGATTTACTTTCAAGTTACCTTGATAACAAAAACGTTTTATGTTTCTAGGTAATATATAACAAGTATGTGTATATAAAAAGTTTAGTCGTATAGCTTTTTTACAATGCATATAACGCATTGTAATAATACACTTACTCATTGACACAATTACTCGTTTTTTCTTCTAATTTAATGCTTAAACCTTATTGACGAGGACTTTGGACACAGAGACAATATATTAGTTGCAAAATAAATGTTTAAATATTATTATTTAGGCACAAAATAAAATTTTTAATTTATATATTATTTAAAATAAGTAAATAATTTTTTAATAAGGATAATAATTTGCCTCGCAATACTTTGTAAATTTACTTGATGAATAAATAATAAATAAATAATAAATATACTATACCAAGCATGTTAAAAATATTCGGTATGTCAGCAAATCTAACAGGATCGTTTTCCTCTTCTTCCTCCATTTTGAATTGATGCGCTGTTTAAAAAAACTCTGACGAGTTTTTAACTCTAACAAATTGTTGTAACAACAATTAGTAGGTATTGAGCTTTGTGATATAAATTTAGCTCTAATCTCCAATAGCGCGGGAAATATGTATATTGCATACATGCATGTGAAGACACAATAGCGCGCAAGATGTATATTATGTAAAGACACGGTCACATACACAAAACCAACAAATCAACAAGTACATAAAGGTCTATTATACGTTGACGAAACGGAACGAAACTAAATTTTTTTTCCCGGATCCGAGAAAAATAAAATCTTATCTTCTAGGCATCCCGGAAAACAAATCTTAGTGTTTCCAGGCATCCCGGAAAATAAATCTTAGTGTTTCCAGGCATCCCGGAATAAAATCCTTTTTTTTTGTCGAATCCCAGAAAAAGAGTTTTAATGTTTCTAGGCATCCCAGAAAAGGGGGTTACATCTATAATTTTTCCGTGATAGCCCAGAAAGATAGAAAAATCCCGGAAACATGTTACATACTCAAAATCGTCCCGGAACCATATGATACATGTGTGTGTGTATATATATATATATATATATATGTGTGTGTGTGTGTGTGTAGTTATCTGTCAAATCAAAGATGAAAAAAATTTTTTGGTTCAAACTCTATATATATTGTTATACTCAGGTTCAGGTATACTTAATAAGAACACACGTATTATGTTTAGGCTACATTATTTGCATTTTAAACCTTAAAATGTGAAAATATGAGGGTTTGATCATGCCTTAGTGGAAATGGAAATTGTGCCATACTGTGCCAGGACTGTGCCAAACTGTGCCAGGACCGTGCCAAACTGTGCCACATATATACCATGAAACGGTCACAACTTTTCTCGGTCCTGTAGTTATGCAGATTTATGCAAAAAATATGTAATTTAATGGTTTTTCTAGAGAAAAGCAGTGAATGTTTACTAGTCTGTGTCGTCTTTCTGACAGCAGACTAACTAGAATGATTTTATTTAGTATTTAGATAATTTAGTCAGGTCCGGGATACGAGGTAGTGGAAATTAACACAATAATAAGACTATGATTTTAACCACATAAATATATTCAAATAGGATTGAGAGTGTTGCCTTGATTGTTGCATGTATTCAATATCACAAAATGTAATAAATCAGTAAATCCGCTTTTGATTTTTACAAATGAAAATATAATCCGATACGCTTAATTTGCGTTATCTTGATGATTCGAAATTTTACAAATGTTTGATAATTAGAGAAATTGGTGTACGTCTAAGACAGATACGCGTTAAATTGCGATATCGTGCTTGACTAGATAATTTTTATAAGTATAAGAATATTCGAAAATTTCTCTAAGTCTTTTGAAAGGAACTGAAATTTTTCTAAGTCTAAGACTGATACGCTTAAATTGCGATATCTTTGCAGGACTAGAAAATTTTATAAGTCCTTCAAAAGTGAGAAAATATTCTAAGTCTTTTTACTACCAAGGCTCAATGGTTGCTCTTAGTAGGACTATTTTGCTGATAATTGCGCTGGAGCTAGTGACTGGCCATAGGCCGCGCAGGTACTTATAAAGGCTACGGAGAGAGCGGGACTCGAGCCGCCGAAAAAACGCTTACATACAAATATATACACACACATTCACACCTATATACAAAAACCATTCATACAAGTATACAGAGATGCGCGCGCCGCGCCGCCGCTACGTCATCTTCCCACTCTCACGCTGTGCACGCCGCACCGCTCGCTGCGCTACATGTATAGATATACGCGCTCGCTGCTGCCGCTGAGTATAGCTATATCGCGCTCGCTGCTGCCGCTGCCGCGTGATGACTCCCGCTGCCGCCGGTACTGCCTGATGGCGCTGCTGTTGTTGCTTGCAGCTGGCTGATCAGCTGTGGCCCGGAGCGTCGGTGAGAAAAGTGGGAGAGTACGCTTATTTGCGTGTAATTTTTCTAAAAAGCAAGTCGCGAGACTTTAGTTTTTTATAGTTTTAAGTTGAAAACCCTGCGGAGCCGATGTGGGGTGTTACAACCAATGCGAACATTTGGCAATAGCTTGGCATTGCTTGGCGTAGTTTGGCACAGTTATGGCACAGCGTGGCACAGAGTGGCACAATACCAATTTTTTAAAATAAAAATATTTTTTTGTGTATGGTTTGAGAACTTGCACAGTCCTGGCACAGTTTGGCACAGTTTGGCACAATGTGGCACGGTTTGGCATAGTGTGGCACGGTGTTCCACACTGAGGCTTTTTCCTGTTTATGACAAGTAGCTGATATAAGCTCTTGTATAAGTCCTAAATATTATATGTATTATATGTATTAACTTTGCATAACTATCAACAATTAATACTTTATGAGACTTAAGAATATTTTAATCAATTAAAATTTTATATTTGCGGTGTTCGTTATAAGAAATAAATATATCTACATGGACATATAAGAAATTAGCTCAGGCAGTTAGGCGTTTGACTGGCACACCGGAGACCCGGGTTCGATCCCACCTCAGGTCAATTTTTTTTAATTTTTAATTAATCCTGCATAATATTTTTGTAAGAGACATAATGTGTCTCACTGTGCCATACCGTGCCACACTGTGCCACACTATGCCACACTGTGCCAAACTGTGACAAATTGTGACACAATGTGCTAAACTGTGCCAAACTGTGCCAGGACTGTGCAAGTTCTCAAACCATACACAAAAAAATATTTTTATTTTAAAAAATTGGTATTGTGCCACACTGTGCCATAACGGTGCCAAACTATGCCAAGCTATGCCAAGCTATTACTAAATGTTCGAATTGATATATATGTGGCACAGTCCTGGCACAGTTCGGCAAAGTTTGGCACAGTTTGGCACAGTCCCTGGCACTGTTTAGCACAATTTGGCACATCAAATTATTTCCACTAGGGTGACTACGACCACCAAAAAATTCATGCAGATACCTTTTTATAGTGCAAATGTGCCTGTAAAATTCTGATTTAAGTTAGGCCTGAGTCTTCTTGGAATCAATGATAGAGTACTGAAAAATAGCCAAATAATGATAAATAAATACATATATACTAGGGGGGGTACCCCCCTGCTCGCTCCGCTCGCCAACCCCCAAATTTCAATTTACGAATGTACTTTAAAAAATTTATTTGTAAATTCAGTGTATATAAAAAAATTCAATATATAAAATTGAATAAAATTGATGATTTTGCAAAGACACTTAAATATGTTCAAATACCAGAATATTATAGGTTTAATAGAAAATCACACTCTTGGATAAAACGTACACGTAATTGTAAATTTAGCACCATTGCTCGTCTCAATATCGTATCGCCAAAAGATACTGAAAGATTTTTTTTAAAATTAATATTGAACCGAGCAAGAGGTCCAACTTCATTTGAAGATTTAAAAATTCATAAAGGTATAACGTATCAAACNCATATCAAACATACAAAGACGCATCGCTTGCAATGGGCTTGATAGAAGATGATTCACATGTTTTTATTATTTTTGAAGAGGCTTGTCACATTATGTTACCATTTCAATTACGAAATTTTTTTGCATGGTTTATTTTAGCAGCAAATCAGCTCAACTACAATTTGGATAACTTTAAAATTACTTT
The DNA here is from genome assembly GCA_012977825.3 of Pteromalus puparum. Classification (NCBI taxonomy): domain Eukaryota; kingdom Metazoa; phylum Arthropoda; class Insecta; order Hymenoptera; family Pteromalidae; genus Pteromalus; species Pteromalus puparum. The sequence goes on along the minus strand of CM053168.1, from coordinate 21,486,349 downwards.
ACATCAAATTTCAATATGAAATTAAAGAATTATTCTTTCTTCTTTCTCTATTCAAATCTTATATATTGAACTACTTAATTTTCTCTTTGTCTATATATAGTTCTTATTACCTAGAATCTAATATTTCGTATTTATTAATATATTATAAGCGATCTATATCTAGTTTTTTTTCTTTTATGTTTTTTATCGTTTTATTTATCTTTTTTTTTTATTCTTTATTTATTTTTTTTCTTGCTATATTCCATCTATATTTATATTAATCTTATATTCTATTTATTATTTATTTCTTGATTTTTTTCATTAAAAATTATACTATATTATTATCTATTTATTATTTTCATTATTAATACTTATAAAACTTTTGTCAATCTATTGTGTATGTAATAGATCTATTTTTATACCCTTATATTTTTTTAACAATGTCATCAACTTTTATTATTACCTTTTTTTATATTTATATATCCTTATAATAGTAATCTTAATTATTAAATGTATTCATAATTGCTTTTTTAATTTATTTCTTATTGATTCTTACGTTAGATGTATAGGCACTGATATTCCTTCAGCAATTGATAGATTTTATGAGTATTGGTATTTTCATTGTTTACATATGGGTGTCGCATGGCTCGAATCCTAAGCGGGGCGGGTTTGGGTCTGAATCCTCGTCGGGTTCGGCTTATCGGAGATCAGGGCAGGCTCTTACAAGCTTTGGCATCTTCCGTTTTAGTGCTTGATTGTTCCAGTAACATGTGGGTCGTCTTCACGACCAGGCCTCAGGCACATCGTTGGGCCTGGGTGAGGGCGACGGTTGGACCCTAGCGCCGAAGTGGTCCCGCCAAAGGATACGAGTGAGAGTGCTGATGTCGAAGTGCCTTTGCTCGGGTCGATTTACTGTGGGTGATCTGTGCTTGCTCGATGATTGATCGGCTCTTAAGGCCTTTTTTTAAACTTATTACATGTGTTCCCCGTGGTGCGCGGTGTGGGTGTTGCCGTTTGGCCGTGGCTGGGATCACAAACGTTAGTATGTCATAGGATGTTCTGCCTGCAGGAGTAGATCCAATTATGTCTTGTTATGAGAATTATTGATGTAAAATTGAGATCCAGTGAAGTATGTTAATCGCATTATCTGAGATGTCCCCACACATAAATTATTAAAGTAATATCAATATGTTATGTTGATAGAAAGGCTAAGTCATAAATAGCAAGGCACTCTTTAAAATATCAAACTATATTATACATCGAAGCAGAAAATAACAGGCACTAAGCAAAAGTCATACCTAAGTAACAAAATTTCTGATAATTCGCTCCGCCTCCTGACTGTCGCAAATACATTTTCCACATAGTCCATTACATATTCAATACTCTCAAGGCCAAGTGTTTCGATTCATTATAGTGTAATATATTATGCTGCTCTATTTTTCATGTGTCATTATTATTTTCGCATGTCTCTTATTATACCTATAATACCATCTAAAAAAGACCAATAAAAGAATATCTGGGTAATTTAAATTACAAATTGTGATATCTAGGCGAATTTTCCTGTCTTACCGATTGAGTACACGACTAGTATACGTTGGCTTACGCTCATTAGTGTGTACCTTCTCTCCACGTGCAGGACTTCTGTGGCAACTTGGCGATGTGTTGCTCTGAGTTCTGCGTGAGATCGCTAAATAGTGTGATATATGTGTAACATGTGCGTGTCTCTGCGTGATGTATGTTGTGTTTCGTGTACTATTCGTGTGTGTTTCGTTAGATCTGTGGAGGTAGCTGCTCCAATCCATTCGGCTTGTGTTTTTTTTCTTTTTTATAGTCTTGTCTCGTCCACCGTGTTCCTGGTGGACTTATGTTTTTTTATTATCTCTGCACTACGCTCCTTACATGTGTTTACGCAATTCACTAATAATCTACACGCATACTCTTAATTAATTTCAAAAAAACTTTTTTATGTTTTTTTTTGTCAAGAGATTTCCCTTTGTCTTACATTTATTATTTTTTTATAGAGCATTTCATATATGACAATGGTAATGGGACGTGCACTGCCAAATTTCTTCGTTAGTTGACACTGATCATGTAACAAAGAACATGTAGCTTCTCACGAGCACTAACACATCTCACGATTGAAGACCACTAATAGGAAGTAAGTTATCAAATCATATGATACAAGATAAAGAAAAAACAAAAAAGAACTGATGAACATGATTTACGTTATTTAAATCTAATAAAACAATATAAATTTTTTTTTGCAAAATTTGATGAATAGACACAGGCGTGTCAAAAAATTTCCAACTCATCCAAATTCTCTACAGAAATGACATAACATCACAAATATTCTCAAAAATGTTCGTCAAAAAACAAAATTTATTTCAAAAGCATTAAAAATGATCCTGAAGCTTACCATAAATATTCATCAATATAGGTAAATAATATAGTCACATCAAGAAATTAATTACGGTATGTAGAATTTTGTAAATTGCATTTTTATTATTTGGCATTTCAAAATTCTTTGCTAGTATTTGCATTTTCACTATTTTGTGTATTAGCATTTCAAAATTATCGCTCCTAACATTTCTTTACGGCTTCCGTTGTTAGGGCTCTCTTGGCTGATCGGATTCCCGGTTCTTTTTTAGATTATTGCTACAAAATTTTTAAAAAATACAACATAATTTTGTATAATTTGATCATGACATATATAATTCATTGGTCAATTTTGTATAACAATAAGATAAAAAAAATACAAAAATCACCGCGCCTGAAGTACATTATATTTTATTCTATATAATGTGCTTTGACCAGTACCCTCTTGGGGTCCGTTGGAAAACTGTAAATGAAGCGAGTACAAATAGAGTACAGTTGATCTTTTTCCGCATGAATAACTTCCCATGTCAGCGACAAGTTGAAGGGAGGCCGGTGGAGGAAGTTGGAGGCTGGTCAATGGACGGGTTCCAATGTGAGGGGAATCGGCGAGGGGTGGGCGGGGTGGGAGGCGGATTTGACCCTTCTAATAACGTTAACATTTTGAAACATTCCACTGTTAAAAAGCGACGGGGGAGACTGTGAGGCGCCTGGTCGTGGAGGGGGGGGTGGAGGGGATTTTTGCTTAAAATCACGCTTAGATCTATATAATATAGGGTGGATATACTAGTGGGGCTTCGCCCTCCTGCTCGCTCCGCTCGCCAACCCCCATTTCAGTTTCTGTTTTATTTTTATTTTAAACTTTTATTCTATATACAATTTATAGATTATAAAAAAATATTAAATATTGGTCCAAATTAAGAAAAAAAAAAGAAAATTCTTTACTGGAAGTAAAAGTACTGTTTAACATCTACTGTTAATAGCATTTTAAAAAGTTGTTTATTTAGAGCTTCAGAAATTTATCATTCCAATTTATATATAATTTAAAATTAATTTAATTCTTCTGGTCGTATCTATTGCCTCTAAATCTTTTTGCCAGACAAAATTATTGTCTTCACAAAACTTACTATATTGTGTAAACAAAGATTCATTCGAAGAAAAATATAATTTATTTACATAAATTTAAAAAGATTCGTTTATTA
>CM053168.1:21468149-21482695 GCA_012977825.3 Pteromalus puparum | reverse complement strand
TTTTCAGAAAAAATAGTTCAACATATGATAATTACGTATAACAATTTTTGTAACGATCGACCGCGTAGTTTTTTAGTGCCAGAATTATTAATTAACAAAATCTAAAAAAGTTGATTGCGCGTATCTCGTTTAAATAACGGTGAAATAAGAGCACGCAATTTTCACAGTTACTTAGTGTCATAACAAACAATATGCAATTATAAAAATACCCATTTTTATGCTTTAAAAATTTTTTTACAGGTTTTAAAATTTCGGCAAATTCTTTCCATTATTATAAATATTTCTCGTTTACAGCTCGGTTCGATGGAATTTAAAAATTATTTTCAGATCTAAATACTGCTTTGCAAGCACTCTCATCATTTTAGCCCAAAACGAGAAATTTGACCGTGTAGATTCGGAGATAGAGGCTTACAAAATTAATAATCATTTATGGCTTACTTAATCGTTAAATCGAAATTTAAAAAATATACGCTTATAGCGGATTGCAAATACTTTCTATTATCCGTCTTGTGCATTTTCGACAGATGAAAGCCTAATGAATGAAAAATCGATAAAATACCGTAATCACAGGAATTCGTCGGCGAGCGCGTGGAGCAGGAGTGGGGATGGCGGAGAGCAGCTGTGCTCTCGCGCGGCTCGGGGTGTTCAAAAGGCGAATGCGCGGTAAAACATTAGTTATCTCGGCAACGGAACCACTTATCGAGACGATTTGCTTCCTCCTCAGAGGAAGCTTTGTAATAGTAAAATTTTCAGTTTTGCTAATACTCTTCGTGGAGACGCATTTGGAGATTGTTTGGAGTACGAATCATACGTTTTAGAAAATGTCCGTGCGGATGGCTGTGTGGTGTGTGTGTGTGTGTGTGTGTGTACGTATACCGCCATAATTTTGGAACCATGCGACGGATCGTAATAAAATTTGACATGCATATATTTTTTCTAATTCTGAATTAGGTCATTTTTTGGTTTATGATTCTGACCATTTTATGGCCTATTATAGCCATTTTTCTATTTTCGAAAAATATTTTTGCTTTTTTATAATGATATGATTTATACAATATATTCAACAATAGAGTATCTAAAGACATAAATTTGTCTACTTTTTCCCGCAAGATTTTCTAGATTGACTGATCTGTTTCATTTTTTATGATATAAAAGGTAATTTTTGATAAACATATATAACTCAAAAATAAAATAGTTAAATGGTTTTGAACAAATTCATGACAATAAAACAACGATATCTACTAGTTGTAAAAATTTTAAGCATTTGGCGACTAGTTTTTGAGATAAAAATCAAAAAACTAAAAAAAATGTTTTTTTATGTCGTACGATTGGGGAGTAAAAAGGTTTAATTGAGTTTAAATTTTAGGAAAAGATTGATCTTTTGATCACTTCGGCTAGGTTCTTTTTGTAGCTTATGAACCTTTTAGTTTAAAAGATATTAAGATTCAAATTCTTCAACTCTCACCCTGTATACTCTGTTGTGACTGAACATTATTATTTTTGTTAAACCATATAATTTGATAATAAAAGCTTAGTATATTTCGAGAGTTTTCATGGTTTTATAAAATGTCCGTGTATATGGTTTTGTCTGTGTGTGTATGTGGCGTGCGTGCGTGGTGCGTGCATGCGTGCGTACGTATACTGTTATAATTCTGGAACTACGTGATCGATCGTAATAAGATTGGACATGCATATGAATTTGAGTACATTTTCTTTAGAATTTGGACTATTTTATGACCATTTCATGGCCATTTTTCGATTTTTGAAAAATATTTTTGCTTTTTATAATGATATGATGAGCGGATCTCCGGTGGAGACCTCTCTCCCAGGAGCTAATCTAACGTCTGGTGGATCTCATGGAAAGTAGTAAGTGCGACTCGTGTGGCGTTAGCACAATCTACTATTACATTTAAAACAATAACAAAAAACGGAATAGAGAGGAAGCTAAGTGCCAAGGACTTGGCAGCGTTTTTTTTTAATTCGATGTAGCGAAATGAGAGGAATCAGAATATGCCATCAAAAAACAATATTACAAAGAAATTTTGCACGAATTTCAAGATCAAGAAGGTATGCTATTTTCATTTGCATTAAAAAAATTGTTGCATGATTAAAAAATGATTTTGTTGCTAAATGTTCATCAAATCATGCAACTAATTTAAACGTTTACGTTTCAATAATAAAAATTGATAAAAAGTATATTTTCTTTCGTAAATGGCATTTGTTAATCATATCTAACCGTCCTTGTTTATAATAAATTGTATAAATATGGTAGCGCTTTTTTTCCATAAAATGACATTATTATAGTACAACAAACATTCTGAAAAATAATAATTAGTAAATTTAATTAGTTATTCTACATAAATTGTTTATCTTTTCTGAAAATTTGATAAATATTTATCAATTTTTATTTACCAAAAACATTTCTCAAAGTTTACATGATTTTTTACTAATTTTCGCATATAACTAATGGCAAATTAAACTTTTTCGATTCGCGATTCTTATACCCTTATAGGAAATCGTCAAATAAACAAAAAAGAAAGAGTAAATTTTTTTGATTTAAGGCTTTGTTTCAAAGTTATAGACACAAATGTCTCGATAAATGGGCCAATTTTCGTGATTTTGGCACATTTGTTGTTATACAGCGTGAAGCAAGCGTTTTTCGGAGGATGCACACATAGATTATTGCTATACACAATATTTGGCAACTTTCTATGAAAAAAAATTTGCGTTATCAAACAACATCCATTTCGATTGCTATACCGCCTGGACTAATATGACTTTGAAGGAATTCAAAGTCATATAAAGGTACAGAACAATACATTCAATACATAATAAATGTATTAGTACAAAATAATTATTTATTGCAAGTATTGAATATTACAAATATTTAATATTATTAATTTAAACTATATCATGATATGTTACTATAGACCAAGCCCAGCTCTGGTAGTGGTGAACTACTTGTTGCGTACTGCTCTTCTACTTGTACTTAAAGCTAGCTACGAAACTTTATTGGTATCGACAGTCATAAAATGTACTAGGTAATAAGTTCCAAATTTGCATAAAAACCACTTCTCAGTCATTATGTCATGTTTTTTTTCGACATAACTTTTAGCAGAAGGTCAGACCCAGTCTGAAACTTTACAGCTACTTTTTTATCATAAAAAGGTATCTTTTCACCGTACAAAAGTAGTCGAAGTCCGGATCGAACCCTCAGATTTTCACATTCTAATGTTTAAAATGCAAATAAGATAACCTAAACATATATATAGAATATATAAAATATTTGTATTATTAAATTTAGAAAATTTCACAAAAAAAGTATCAGGGCAATTTTTGTTGAAAATGCATCTTTTATGAGTGGCAAATCATTGAAAGTAGGCAAAAAATGCAAAAATTGCTTAAAACACCCACTTTGAGCAGCTATAACTCGAAGCCAAGTAAAAGAATCGCGCTAAATGTTTTTTTAGGAGTCAGATACAACATGTAGAACATATATACACAGTTCGGGCCAAAATGAAATTTTTCATCTTCGATTTCACAGAAAACTACCCATATATATCGTTTATATTAGTTAAACTTACGATATTATCTGTTTCAGGAATTTTATCCTGCTGGTGCACAAATTGTACGACAAGGTGAAAAAGGAAGTAAATTTTACATTATTAGCGGAGGAAGCGTTCGCGTTACTAAGGATACTGATGTTGGTGAAGAAGAATTAGTTGTTCTTAGCAAAGGCCAATACTTTGGCGAAAAGGCACTTTATGACGATAGTGGTGAAAACCGAAGACATGCTAATGTCATTGCTTTAGATCCAGTCGAATGTTTAACTTTAGATAGAACGTATGTATTTCCTAATTTATTATATAAATACTTTATGGTATAGTAGAAGAAATCGCTTGCCCCGCTCGCGGACAACATATATTGTTTATTATATTTCCTTGTAAAGAATGTATAAAAAAAATATTTCGAAATTATATTGCTTCCTTGCTAAGGAAGTCTTGTGATAGTACATTGTGCAACAAGGGACTAAAGTCGATGATTATACCCGCAGGTGGATTTACTGCCCGAGCGAAGCGAGGGCAGTAATCACCAGAGGGAATAATCGACTTAAGTCCCGTGTTGCATATAGAACTTTATTCATGACTTAACTGATGTAGCCACTTTATTCCTTTGAAAAGTGTGACTTAAGTCAATACAAATAAAATTTTCAAAAAATTTTTTTCCATTTTTCAAAAATTTAAAAATTTAAAAAATGTTTAATATTAATCCCGCATTTGCGAGAATTAAGGAACTTTATTTCCGCAAATGAGGTTACAAATTCTTTATTCCCGCCAATGAGGGACAGAAAATACACGAGGAAATAAAAAGCTACTTTAGTCCCGCATTTCAGGAAATAAAGTGGCTATTATAGTTAAGCCGTGAATAATAGTAATTTTTGAATTTGGTGTAATAACATGTAGAAAGAGTGTTCTGATGCATTTTTAGTAAAAAAATAGTGTTTTTGGAAAATGGCTGTACGGATGTAAGTGTGTGTTCGTTCATATGCGGCCACATCAGTACGTCTTCATAGCGGACATCATCAAGATTGAGACGGCGGCACCACTAGGTAGGTAAGAGAGCAGCAACGGATAACTTACCGACACCGGCAAGTTACCGACTATGTGGCGCTAGCAGTCATCATGTATTAATCTACCCAAGCGTAGGTAGATGGCGTGCAAGCATTTAGCAGAGGGAAGGCTACGGATATATAAGGAGCCTGGGACTAGCAGCAAGTCACTTATGATCTGGCGTGGAGCTCTAGGCGAATGGTAGCACTCGTCTCTTGCTCCGATCTCCAGTGTTTTAGTAGTCTATAAGTATAGCGCTTTTGAACAGTACATATGAAGGCCTATTCCATTCCATTAGTATATAAAAGTCAGATCATATAAATTATCTTAGTTAAAATACACTTCATTAAGTTTATCTCTTTCACTGATATCAAACGTTGCGAAAATATTTGAAAAAATATTACACATTAGACTATATGATTTTGTAAATGAATCCAACATAATCTCTGAACACCAATTTGGCTTCGTAAAGAAAAAGGGTACAAAAAATGCGCTTAATTATTTAATGAACACACTGTACAACAATATAGGTAAGCGTATTCCTACTCTAGTCACTTTTCTTGACCTGGCAAAGGCTTTTGATACAGTAGATCACAGTCTCTTGCTAGAGAAATTATACTGCATGGGAATTAGGGGGCAAGCTCTGACCCTGCTCACTAGTTATCGTAGTAACAGATACCAAAGTGTAAAAATTTGTGAATGTGTGAGTGACGAACTTTTAAAAAATTCTGGGGTACCACAAGGTACGATACTTGGCCCACTTTTGTTTATCCTATACATAAATGATATACCCCAAGAGATACCTATGGAAGCTATTTTGTCGTATGCTGACGACACTGCTATAATTGCAACAGGAGATTGTTGGGAAAAAGCACAAGATGATATGGCTTGCGGTAAATAAGTTACCATTAAATGTTGATAAGATTGTATGTATGACGTTGTAAAAATCGTAGGATTGATTTATATGTATATTTATTAAATAGGTAATATAATTTTTCGACTAGCGCGAGGCTACAACGGAGCATCGACAATTCAGATTCACACGCACACAATTCACACAATTTCGCACTGTACATCAATATTTAGTCGGTGATTATCTATGTCGTATACACAAAAGCTTAGGCTTCTCGGAATCCGGAGAAACGAAATAATAGATTAGTTCGCGCTCTTCGGCGCTTGTCAAATTATCTACACCTTTTTCGTTTTACAACGCGACGCCGATTACAGATGAAATAATGCAATTATACTTTCAACTCGAATTAATTTTTCGGCGGTCAAGTTAAAACTCGGCTGGCAAACCTGGATGTCGCTGTGCAGGTGATTACAACGGCCGGCGACCTCGAGAGACAATGTGGTTTCGCCTATGTATAGATGAACCCAGACCTTGATTAGTGTATTTGATATATCTTGATGATGGAATTGCTCAAATAGTGCTGAGAGCGTCGCACTGCGCACCGCTCGGTGGTTGCCAAAATAGTCTACGCAAAAACCCTTCTCGGGTTTTTGCAGAGCTTGCGTCGCGTTGTACTAGCTTGACTATACGAGAGCCCGAAGCGTCCTCCTGGGCCTCTCGCAGCGTTCTGTTCGCGAATCGAACTTCACTCATCGCTATTCATTCTCACAACACACATACACACATACATCACGCGATCAAAATCCCCTAATCACGCAGATGGCGACGGGGTACTCGGCGCCGAATTCAAATCTTAGGCGGTGCCCGGAGGTCCGTCACAACGTTCGGCAGCTATGTCGGCAGCGTGCCTAACCAAATAGATATAAAAATACTAGATAGAAAATTAACAAGGGTTGAGAACTACAAATATCTGGGCATAGTAATAGACTACAATCTTAAATGGGACATGCATATGTTAAATATTATTAAGAAAACTAAATATCTAGTGTATATCTTTTACAAAATTGCGAAAACAACTGAAACTGAACTTTGATGTTAATTTATTATGCCATTTTTCATAGTATCATGAGTTATGGTATAATTACTTGGGGTGGAGCCTATAAAAACAACAGAGATCTAATACAATAATATAGAGAAAAATCCTAAAAATTATAAACAAAAATAATTTTGTCACGCAAAATATTCCTCTCAATCTTGAGCAACTGTTTACACTCGAGGCCTTAAAGATATACATAATGATTTCAAAAACCAATACCTCAAATCATCTAGTGTTACGAGAAATAAAAGTATTATTGTACCGATCAATAAAAAAAGAATTAGTAATAAGAATTGTTATATTAAAGCGATCTCAACATTTAATGCTTTGCCGAACAACTTAAAAGCGTTAGAAATAAGCAAACCAAGTCAACTAAATATAATTAAAGAATGAATTAAATCCAATTGTTGATAACTGAAATATATATCTACGAGTTAAAATGTTAAATGTTAAAATATTGAAAAATGTATATACAGATGATGCTAAGGTAGCAAGGAGGCTACTAACTATGCATCATACAGAATAAGTTTTAGTTTTTAAGTTATTTTCTTTTTTTTCTCTCGCCAGGCCTGCGGACAGATAACCTGTTTATCTTTGCAGGAATGCAGAGGATGTAAATATCTCTGTATTTTCTTTCTGGTTAAATAAATAAATAAATAAATAAATAAATAAATAAATCTTTTGGATTTCGCACCTTGCTTTTTTCCTGCTCCTTTTCTTCAGATGCCTCTCTGGATTAGGATGGTAGTACCCTGTTCTTAGGGGGTTTATCTGATTACATACTCGTAGTGAGATGGTAGTACCTTATATATCGGTCTAACGCTGCGTGGCTTACCAAAGTGTGTGGAGCTTGAGGAAGATATCTCCCTCCTCTTCTCCAGATTTGAACAAGCAGCGTCCCCCTGGTGGATACCCACTTCGAGGAGTAGGAAGGCTTGCGATTATCCAACCATAGTGCAGGATAATTCCGGGTTCGGCAACGATCTTCAAGTGTAATCAATGTCTCTTTTTATTAATTTCGGGTTTTGTCTTGTCACTAACCATCTAGGACCGTTTCAAGATGTTCCGCCGGATCCGGATACATGAGGACGATTCAACGTGTCAACGCATCTTGTGGCAAAGCTCGCCGGAACTGCTAATATGCAAGTATCGTCTGATGACGGTAACGTATGGCACACCCTGCGCCCCATACCCATCCTTTAGACTTGAAATAATGGTAATAGTTTCGGGAGCAACTACGAAATCCCAAGGAAGTACGACTCCTACTCTGGTTTGGAACCAAGAATTAAGCCATTGCCACCTCTGCCATCCATCTACACGGGTTCTCCCACGCTTCGGAAAATGCATACACAGCAGCTGTGTACCTCATCCTCGTAAACCCCCGGTGAGCCTGCCAAGCTACCCTAGCGACCGTTAAGAGCAAAGCGGGTCCGATCAAGACGATCTCTTTGCCATGTTTGGATCTTTGCGGAGCTCTGCTTTTCGCTCGACTTCTGCTGAAGGTACAGAGTGACCTGGAACTCCAGTACACTGCTGGTTGGACTCGCAGATTGTGCTGGCGTGGCAAAAGGCGTGGCAAAAGGCAAACTGCATCAGCGAAATCCTCACCGCTCTCCTCTTGGAACACTGGGGGCACGTATACTCCGTGCTCGACCCAGCGGATCATGCGACGATTTCGAATGCAAAATCACAGACATATAATAAAACAAACTAATGGTTCTGGGCTGGGAAAATATACAGCTGTCCTCAGTTTTTGTCTCTTAAAGATCGTTAAAATCTATATAATATATATTAATAATCAAATATACCCATGCCTATAATAATAATAGATGTGTTTAGCCAATCACTACCAACGTTGTCATGAAGATGGCTGCTAGAACTAGAAAAGTATCTACATAATTCTGAAAATAGCAGGTGATATGCGTTTTTTGCAAAAAATAAGAATATAAATTGATAAATTATTAACTTCAAATACTGCCTTACAGCGTAAATAATAATAATAAAATTTTAAAAAATGGTAAAGAATAATAATAAACTTTAAATACTGCCTTACAGCATACACAATTATTATAATTTTTCTATATTATAAAAAAGTTTCATTGCTGCCGCCGCAGCTGTTGATTCAGTGACCCTCGATTACTCCCCCTCAATGACTGCCCCCTTATTACTGCTCCTTAATTACTGCCCCTCAATTACTACCCTTCAGTGACTACTTCTCAATGTCGATATTCACCATTCTATTAAGTTAAATATAAAAAATAACTACCTTCTGATCTATACACTAACCAAGGCTGGTATGCATATCTATGCAGAAGAAACAACGGAGCGCACCTCCTAAAGCCCATGATCGTCAGCTGACAACATTTTATGTAGCTTGCATATACTTTATGTTGTTCTAAAAGTTAGAGCAGTTGTTGGCCTACGACAAAGCACGACTAAATAAGCAGGTTTATTATCAAATGTTTGACCAAACTGTTTGCTAATTACGATATTGGCCTAAAACATTTGCACTTAATTTAGGTTACCTTATCCAACCGGAGAACGAAATGCTCTCCTTTGCCTTGATAGGCCCTTAGTAAAGGTGTGTCTTGTTTCATCTTTTACGCTATTAATCCCCGTGGTACTACCCTTAGGCAATGCTTCTCGGGGAGGCATAAAGCTTCTATTCACTCCTGTTGAGGTGTTTGTCATCATCTCTATGCTCTCGATGTTGCTACATTTAACACCTTACTTGCTGTTTTTATCCATTTGGGCTCACGTTTTCTTTTTCTTTGCCGCCTTCTGTAGTACCTAATTACATTGCGACGTTCGGAGCCAGCTACATACTTACAAATTTTTTTCTCCTTACCATCCCCTTTGCAGAGGAAGCAGCTCACTTCCATCTGGCATCTAGCTATGCGACGTCCGCCTTCTCCGCACTAGAAGCAGAGGGTCGTCTTTTGCATGCCCTTGCATTCATGTTCTTGAATTGTCCGGAGCCTAAACACTTCTGGCACTACACTTCTTTTAGTATGTGTGTGTGAGTGTGCGCGCGCGCGCGCTTGTATATGTGTGTGTGTGTGTGTGTGTGNTGTGTGTGTGTGTGTGTGTGTGTGTGTGTGTGTGTGTGTGTGTGTGTGTGTGTGTGTGTGTGTGTGTATGTGTGTTAGGGATGTGCGAGTTAAACTGGAACTTTTGTTGTTTTGATTGCAAAATAAGTTGATGATGGAAATCTACTTAAACACCATGACTGTCGAGGTTTTACAAATATCTAACGAATAGTATGATTTTTTTCTTGTTTCGTAATCGTGATATATTACTTAAAGCTTCAAGTACTTTTTCGAGTTTTTCCCTGAAAAATTACTCGTTTGGTTATTTAGACTAATTTTTCAACCTTTCAACATTTGTTTATTTCTAAATCGATTAAATCTGTTTAATTAATATGTTAACCTAACATCCGCACACTTATAATGTATTATGATATCTAATATAAAACTTGACTTTTGACTTACACATCCCTAGTGTGTGTGTGTGTGTGATCAGCACGGTCCAATAATGGACTATTTATGCCACGGATAGACGTGACATAGATGCGGATTTATGCCACACAGTGCTATAAAACATTTTAAAACAGTGCTATAAAATATTTTAAAACAGTGCTATATAACATTTTAAAACAGTGCTATAAAACATTTTAAAACAGTGCTATAAAACATTTTAAAACATTGCTATAAAATATTTTAAAACAGTGCTATAAAACATTATGAGCGTACCTCCCTACGCTCGGGCGTTAACTGCACGGTGCAAAAATGGACTGCTTAGGCCACGAATAGTCGTGACAGCGGATTTATGCTAGTCAGTGTTATAAAATAGCGTACGATACTCGTGGTATAAATAGTTCGATATAGCACGGCGTTTATCTCCCTCCCTACGCTCGGGTGCTAATACACGCCGTGCCGTAATTAACTATTTACGCCACTTGATCGTAATATACTATTGTTTCTTTGGCCAATATAATACATTATAATATATTGACATCTCCTGAGTGTGACATGCTCACTTCTTTTGCATTTTTAATATAATCCCCGTCCGGGGATACTCGCGATCTTGATTCGATGCACGAATTCGGACGAAGTAGGAGTGCCGGGGGATCTGTACGACCAGCGTGTATGAGAATTTAGGTGTGTGTGTGTGTGTGTGTGTGTGTTTGGCTTTGGGACAAAAATCGGCAGTTCCGGCGATTTATCTTTTCGGGTTTTGCGGGAATTCGGTGTCCAATTGATAACTAAATTGTGCTATAAAGGCAAATGAGGAGATAAATAAAGAAAACTTAGCATAAACCTTAGCATAATCGTGTTTTACATGATTTTTCCCCTCTGTTTCACCTCACCTCCAGGCTGAATCCACCCGCTCAACATGAGACCCCGGCTGAGCTGCAGGAAGTTCGGTAGCGTGATAGTGCAGGCGGAAAGAAAAGAGACTTTGTTAGATAGAAAACCTGCAACGTCCCTAAGCCGAAGAGAAAGCAAGGCTAGCTCGAGAAACACATTGTATAAGAAGCGGTCTTCGTTTCAGCACGCACACATGAAGGCTCTACAGCAGAGATACGAGGCTAATGAATACCAAGCCAGGCACACCGACATGCACGCACACATTACCGCTCTACAGCAGAGGCACGAGGCGAATGGATACTAAGCCAGAGACACCGACATACGCACACACCAACAAATAAGCACAGCTTAGCAGCATCAAGGAAAGGAGTAAACCAAGCAGCGCACTAAAGATCGCTATATAGACAAAAACAACCACACATAAGGTAAAAGGCCGTATTATCGAACGGAGTCCCAATTTATTAAACACTACAAGAAAATAATTAATTTAAAAAAATAATTGCATGTATTGCTAAAGAAAAATTTTTTTTATCAATGTAATATATCTAAGTTTATAAATATTATATTATTGTATGTACATTGTTTGAAATTATTTGTTGTTAAAATAGTACATTTGATACTAGTGCGAAACAGTTGATTCTGGCACGATGAGTGTGAGGTTTGTCGCCCGAGCGAAGCGAGGGTGACAATCACACGAGTGCAGAATCAACTTCGCACGCGTATCGATCATTATTTTTTAATACAGCGTGCACGAAATCGCATTTTGCACACGCTGTGTTAAAAAAATGTTTATGTAGACATCGTATATGAGAACAAGTGTACTAGTGGTTTTTCACCTGAAACCATAGGTGCACTTAGTTTTGTGTTTTACATACTAAAATGAATTTCATTGTCTTTGAAACATATTCGACACCTTATTTTAAAGCCCGCAACTCATAGAATTTGATTCCATCAAAAGTTTTCTGATTTTTAACAAAAATTTATTATTTATTTAGCAGTTTCATATTATGTGCATTCACGTTC
This sequence comes from Pteromalus puparum, assembly GCA_012977825.3. Taxonomy (NCBI): domain Eukaryota; kingdom Metazoa; phylum Arthropoda; class Insecta; order Hymenoptera; family Pteromalidae; genus Pteromalus; species Pteromalus puparum. Next base: position 21,470,743 of record CM053168.1, on the reverse strand, counting down.
CTGAAGTCCCGATTTATAGAACAAACGACTGCATGTTCCATAATCCATGGACGCGTGGCTTTCTGCCTGTAGTCCTGCATGAAACACGGTCGCTTTATCCAGTTTATTTTGAAAAATAAGTTTGAGTCTCAAGTTTTATTTGATTAAATCAAAGTTACACATGTTATATGATCAGCTATTCAGCGATTATTTATGCAAGTAAGTATTTATGCACTAACCTAAAAGTAACCTTAATAAAGTACATCCAAATTTACACTAGACTGGTCCTTATTTCCCAAAGTGCTTGAAACCCCGCTCCAGACTCAGAAATCGATGTGTTATCACTAAAAACTTAGAAAAATGTCCAAAAATCCTGTCGGCATAGTGATTTAACTCTGCCATTTTTCAAAAAAAACGTTTTTTCCGTTTTTTTCTCAGAATTTCTCATAATTTTACTGACTTAAGTCATCAGAATAGTTTTCAAAATCTTCAAACACACTTATAATTTTTGTTTGAGTGAAACAAAACATTTTTGAAAAGATTTTGGAGCTAAAGAAATATTTTTAATGAAAAATGTCTTTTAAAAGCTCGAAAAAGTGTTCAAAAATATGTTTTTTTTTGCGTTTTTTGAGGTTATGGATGCTCTATCACTATGCCAAGTTCAAATAATATATTTCATCAGAAACTGGAGTTCAAGACCTTTAATTTCATTTTTTATTCAAGTATCTAGGTGCGTCTAGGTGCTCCCAGTGCCGAGATATGGACATTCGAAATGGGCAAGTTCATACAAGAATGAAATTACGATAATAATAAATAAAGATTGAGTAGAACATTATAGGTTGTTTTCAATAAAATCTAATGTTATGCATAAAAATACAGGAGATTAAATAATTTAAATTTAAAATGAATTTCGTAAATAAGTTTAACAAGTGCACAAATCAACTACCCTGCTAGAAAATAGGCCATAATTTCTGGTCTCACAATTAATTGATAGGATCTTCTGCCCAGAAGTTTTGCCCAGATTCGGCCCATAAAAATTTGCACCTGGCGACAGTTGCGGATTTTATTTTTATATTAACCTTAAATTGTTTAAAAAATGTATATAACAAACAAATAAACTCAAAAAACTATAGGGAATAAAAGACAATTTTTATATGTACCAAATACTAGGTGCAACATGTCTCCAAAGACCAAATTTCACAATTTTCATTTTTTCACTCACCGCAGACTTACTTCAGTTCTAGGCATCGAACAGTATTATGTGACAACTTTCCCGCCGCTATTATTCGAGATTTATTTCGAATATAGCTTCGAGAAAGTTCCACATAGTAAAAGCATAGCGAACATTAAAGGCCACAAAAGTATCAAGTGGCCAAGAATCTCGCTAAGCTAAACACCTTCCCCGCCAACGGCTACTTGTGCACTTGCGATGCTGCGCTTGCAGTTTCGACGCTCGACCGTTGCCAGGCCTCGTAAGACCTAATGAGTGCAACAAGCGCCGACGCTGTAACGTAGCGGCGGGAAGTAAAGCTTGGGACAGCGTGGAGGTCCGGCAGACTTCCGAGCGTCCCCAAGCCAAGCTCTCTCGCCACTCCGTGATCGGGCGCAGGAGCCGGCAGACCGTATTTGCTGTTTTATTGAATTGTTGAGTTATTAGATTTTGAGTTTATTTGAATTTCACTGTAAGTTTCCTTAGCTAGCTGTCTATCTCAGTATCTTGCGTTTTGACAAAAGATTGATTTATTACTAAGAGAATAAACATTAAAAATACTAAGCCATCACGATCTTATTTATCATTGGACCATTGAGTTTCCCTTCGAGCGAACAACTAAATAAAGGTAAGAATTCAATTAAATATAACCATATATATCTACCTATATTATATAGTTGTTTTGGAGATACTCCCCCCCGCACCGCCCCCCACTGCCCCCCCCCCGCGAATCAAAAAAATCCCCTCGGCCCGCAAATAAGGCAAAGATTCTTTCATTTGCATGTGAATTTTGGATAAGGGTGAAAAGCCCCCCCCCCGCAGCCCCCCCCCGCACCTCCTATTAGCAGCTTTTCCTAAAATTTATTAATTGTTAGTACAATTTTTTTTATTTAAAGTTTTTTATTAGCAAAAAAATTTACTAACAACAATTGTAATAGTACATCGGATAAAATCGGATCAATTTATGACACACTTTTTGAATCATCTTTAACGACATTTTTAGTCGTGCACTTCGCGACGCGTATAATTATTTCGATTTTCTAAAAATATATTAGGCTATATTAGCTAGCACTATATTAAGATGATGTATAAAGGTTACTTGTTTTTAAAGTTTTTGTTAAAGTTTGACTTAAAAGTTTGACTTAGTTTGATGTAAATAATTCTTATAAGGTTTTTATTTTGCTTTTGTATTGTTAACACTTTGATGTGCGTATACTTAGCATTGACTTTTGCTTTTGTATTGTTGACACTTTGATGTGTTTATACTTAGCATTGTCTTTTGCTTTTGTATATATATCACTTTTGCGTGTTTATACTTAGCATTGTAAAAACTTTATAAGATCATAAATGTGAATTATATATCAAAGTCTTAACAAAAAATAAAGTGGTATCCCCGATAGGCCAA
>CM053168.1:21439941-21464781 GCA_012977825.3 Pteromalus puparum | reverse complement strand
AAAATGTATGTACTGCTCGATCGGTCGGTGTAGAGTCGGAGAAAGTAACTTTACACATCAGCTTAAGTATATGTGCTAGCTAAATATAGCCCAGTAAAATGAGAGTTTTTAGAAAAATCGACAAGTAATTATAACGCGTGTCGCGAAGTACAGGAACTCAAATGCTCGTAAAAGATGATCAAAGAAGGTGTATCATAGATTGATTCCCGTATTTACGATGTACTATTTAACAATTGTCTTGTGTATCATACGTTTGCTAATAAAAAACTATTAAATAAAATAAATGAACTAACAATTAATAAATTTTAAGGAAAAAGCTTGCTAAATAGGAGTGCGGGGAGGGGTGCGGGGTGGCTGCGGGGGGGTGCGGGGGGGGGCTTGTGCGGGGGGGCTGCGGGGGGTGCGGGGGGCTGGCGGGGGCGGCTTTCTCTCAACATTATCCAAATCACATGAAAATGAAAAGAATTTTGCTATGTTTGCGGGGGAGGGACGAGTGCGGGGGGCGGGGGCTCGGGGGGGGGCGGGGTTGGCGGGGGGAGGTATCTCCAAAACAATATATAATAGTGGTAGCAGTATATATATAAGGTAATGGGTGGTTCTCTGGCAAATGCGAAGAGTGAATAAAGGAGTGTTTTTGTGAATCAAAACTTATATATATGTATGACGAGGAACAATGTAATCGTCATAACTCCCCAGCATAAATATCATTGCTGTTATATAAATGTATATAGCAGCTCTGATTAAGGCGAACGGCAGAGAGTGGAAACGGAGAAAGCACTGTAAGCTGGAGAGAGAGAGACGAGAGAGAAGAGAGAGAGAGCGCTCGCGCGCGTCGAGCCAAGTCTCGCGGAGAGAGACGACAGATCGTTCTAGACTCGCAGAGAGTAACATCGTGCGCCGCGCACGCGCTCGCTACAAACAGACGAGATATGTACTGCTTTGTGAGAGCGACGTGCGAAGGCTCCGTTTAACTGACTGCAAACCCAGAGGTCCGACAACGACATGCGCCTTGTCGGAGATCTGTGTGCGACTGCCGCTACGTCCAACGGCATCCGAGCGTTCCAACCACTCGCGTCGTTTAAGAGACGTACTGGGCTTGAGCCGACTCTCGTCAACCGTAAGTGTCAGCTCTGCATCTCTCTCTCTCTCTCTCTCTCTCACCAGTGCCCTCCCGGTCTCTAACTGCTCCGTTCGTTTGCGTCTCGCACACCCGCGTGTGTGCCCGTGTACCTACTTTTCGATTGAACAATATACTCTACATTTTCTACGCAACCCAGTGTGTTTTGATTGAACACCGGTCCGTACTCCTTTTGAGTTCCCCGCCGCCTCCGCGGGCACGCGCATCGCTTCACGGTGCACGTGCGAAAAACTGCAGCTAGTCGAAATACGACCTTGGCCGGTCCACCTACGAACTCGATAATACCCGAGGAAACGAGACTTGGTCTCGATTATTACGCGGTTGTCTCTCCGCTCCGGTAGCTGCACTGCACGCAGCTAACGTCTGCGCGGCTATCGACACCAAGCAGAGCAGCCCCGTTATAATGTTCTATAGGATGCCCGTGGCTCCCAAAAACATTTTCAGCGCGATCCCTTCACTTGGCTTCAAGTTATAGCTGGTCAAAGTTTATGTTTTAAGCGATTTTTGCATTTTTTGCCTATTTTCAATGATTTGTAGCTCATAATAGATGCATTTTTAACTAAAACTACCCTAAAACTTTTTTTTGTTACATTTTCTAAATTTTTCAATAAATTTACTTTTAAAGTCATATATACATGTTTAGGCTACCTTATTTGCATTTTAAACCTTAAAATGTGATAATCGAAGGGTTTGATGCGGACTCCGACAACTTTCGTACGGTGAAAAGATACCTTTTTATAGTGCAAAAGTACCTGTACAAGAGCCAGAATGGCAGAGGCCTTTGTTTTTTGTTTTTATGGGACACTAGTAAATTGAATTTATTTTGAAACCCCTACACTTATATCAAAACTAGGTGTATTTCAAACACGTTTGTAAAGTTTTAGTGCTCTTTGGAGTCATTTTGCACCTAGTATTTGGTACATATAAAAATGTTCTTTTGTTCTCTATAGTTTTTTGAGTTTATATATTTATTTTATACATTTTTACACTATTCCAGCAATTATTTCGCTTCGTTATTCGCGATTCATCGTCAAAACCACGATTCTAAATGCGGATTGCCCCCTATAGCACCCGATAATTTGGCAACATTGCCTCAACATTGCATTGCAAGACTGGCTTGATTGTTTGAACATTGTTATAATGATGCGAAAATATTTTAAGGTTAGCGCAATATTAGTTAAATATTACACAATCTAGTAGCAATATTCCCTAAATAGTTGCAGGAATATTAATAAGGCTTCATGCAATATTGCACAATCTGGTAGGGCAATCTTCAGGCAATGTTCCCAAAATATTGGGATCTCTGTGGGAGATAACCAGCCTTGCAATGAAAAAGCGGACATTTTGGTGCGTAACAACATTGCCTAATGGTTGCAGCAATGTTGTTTTACGCGCTAGCAATATTGCCGAATCTAGCCAGTCTTGCAATGCAATGTTGAGGCAATGTTGCCAAATTATCGGGTGCTATAGGGGGCCAACTTCTCACAATGGCGGTAGTGACGTTCGAAAGGACGTGGCCTCACCATGATGGCGGTCTACTGGTTTTGCGCCTGAAGAAAAATTCGAAATGATTTAAAGTATTTGCTTGTGGTGTACAATTTTCGAAGATACGAATGTTCTAATAGCTTCTGAACTATAAATCGAAAAGTATCGATATGTAATCTTTTTGAGAATGCTGAGACCTGATAAATAAGTTTAAATAATCTGTATTGTGTTATCACTTTATTATATTTGATTGATATTTTGAACCTGATCATTGATGACAAGCAAAATGTGAAATTTTTATTTCATGTACTCGAAGCCACAATGAATGTTCGAATGGATTTATTTTAGGTTTAGTTTTGTAAGGCAAGATATTTTGTACTATTATCATGCTAACACAAACAATATCTAGTTATTTATTTAATCAGACAGTATAGCAATATCTAGTTATGCAACCTTGAGACAATGTTTTAACGATATTGGGTGCTGTAGACGGGCTGGCCCAGACCAGGCGAACTTGCAATGGTAGAACGGATATATTTGTCCACAGCCATATTGATCCAAAAGCTTAGCAAGGTTTTATAATCTTTTAACAATATTATTGAATCCAACGAATCTGTGAACGTAACATTCAAGCAATATTGCTGAAAGATTTGGGTCTATATGGGCACACATGTAAATGGCCTACAAAAGAGTGGGAAACAACAAAGCTCCGGGACAGGATGGCATACCCAATATTGCATTGAAACTTGCTATTTACGCACACCCGGAGGCCTTCGTAGACTTGTACAACACATGTCTGAAGGAAGGGATATTTCCCACTAATTTAAAGAAACAGCGCTTAGTGCTACTGCCAAAGGAAAAGAAGGCACCTGACGACTCTACGTCATACAGACCACTCTGCATACTGGACACCTCGGGCAAGATCCTCGAACGTATTATCTGCGTCAGAATGGATCAAGTTATAGAAACATCAGAACGACTTTTTAGAACACCAGTACGGGTTCGAAGGCAACGCTCTACACTGGATGCAGTTAGCCTAGCGATTGTCACGGACAGAAAATTAGTGTAAACCCGCATTTCTTACGAAAAATCAGCATTTCGAATAGGTAAAGTGATATAAACAATTTTAATTACTTCCAAATCACTGAGTATTAATTTTTTTTTTGTTCAAATATTAAAGGATAAATATAATCTAGTTTAGGGAAAATTTTCCGGCCCTAAAAATGAGCGGAAAATCGCCATTTCCATGAAAAATCATTAGTTTGAATAGAGTGTGTGATATGATCCTAAATACTTGATTGATTGATCCTAAATACTTCTAAATCATTGTTTCAGTTTTTTCAGATAAAAAATTAGACGACAATTATACACCAGGTCAGGGAAAATTTTCCGGACCTGAAAATGCGTGAAAATACACGCTTTACGCGACAAATCATTATCCTTCGTATTGAAATTTTTTTGCCAGACCTGACAGATCTTACAAACGATCTTATATAATATCTGGTTGTAGATTTTGTGCAAGATCATACACAAGATCTTATTATCGATTTTCAACCATGAACTTAATTATCTTACGTAAAATTTTTAGTGAATTATTAAAAAACACATTTTTTTCTTAATGTGTAAGCGAGCTCCTAAATTGGATCTTATGTAAGATCTTGCGTATGATCTTGTACAAGATTGTATGTAAGATCTTTTGTAAGATATTACACAAAATCTTGAGTAAATTATTAAAAAAAATTGTTTTTTTCTTAATGTATAGGCAAGCTCCTATACAAGAACTTATGTAAGATCTTGCGTAAGGTCTTGCGTATGATCATACGCAAGATGTTACATAAGATCTATATAGGAGCTTGCATACACTTTAAGAAAAAAATATATATTTTTTAATAATTCACTTAAGAACTTATGAAAGATCTTACACAAGACCTTACACACTCTCATACAAGAGCTTACTTATATACTGTAACGGGGTGGACTTGACAATGCCGTGCGGTCGCGGAAATGCCGCACGTCGACACACAGTGGACGTCGTATAGCGTCTGGCTGGTCCCTCGATGATCGGCGTGATGATAGTGCGCGGACGTTAGCCGCGTAGTGCAATCACTATCACCCGTGCATTGCCTGTCAACTTCCGTTAAATGCGTGGTACGCCCGGGGTACCACGCTTATCCGCGTAACCGTGAGTCTACCAGCGGGAGGGTACTCGGGAAAACACAAAGAATACACTGAGGATAACGTTAAAAGCAGGATATATTGACTCTACTGATGATACAAATTGGTGTACAAAGTTCGCACGCGCGATGGCGAGAGGATCGCGCACAATGTCACGCACGAAGCCGGGTCGAGGACTCGGTGGCAGCGAGTCCAGACCTGCGGCAGCTTCGCGCGGAAGCTAATACAAAACGCAACTTACTCGGTCGCTGGTTCGCCGATGGCTAACTCGCCCTCACGTTCCTTACGGCACTCCACGGGAATCCGGGCCGCTCGTACTCAGGTCTGGAGGCGTCCCTCCAGGTGATGGCGCGATCGGTGAGTCCCGGTGTACGCCAGGTGCGGTAGAGGATCCGCGGACTAATAGCGGTATTACGCCGATGTTGATCCGGCCGAAGCGAACTCGAGTCTCTCCGTTCGCTTTCTCGCGCGCGCGTACCTAACCCTGTCGACGTCGGCCGCCGACGTCGTCTGCTAGCATACGCGCCGACAGCTCCGCCTCGCGCGACTAACGAACGCGCGGGAAATTCAAGCGCTCGTTACAATACATAAAGCAAAATATTTTTTTGAATAATGCACTCAAGATTTTACGTAAGAAAATACGTACGTTCATGGTTGAAAATCGATAATAAGATTTTGTGTACGATCTTGAGCAAGATCTTATACCGGATCTTATACAAGTAATCGTAATTTTTGAGTATTGCATGCAGTATTTATTCAATGTTTATGTAACGAAAGTTTACGTTGTGTTTATGTAATGAAACATTTAATATTAATGCTTCTGGAACCATTAAATCTTATTAAAATAATTGTTTGTCTTCACCATAATTCTTTTCAAAATATTTTATTCAAATATTTTAAAATCAACTATTTATTCTTCATCTTTAAATACCTAACTTGTCACTTACATTGCACTTATACATATTATCGAAACCAGACAAAATTAAATATAATTAAATCCTGATAAAATTAAATAAATATAATTCGGATAAACATAGATTATGTATGTAATAAATTAATAATATTAAAGCATGAAAAATACTGTCACTCATTTTTTTGTTAATATAACAATAATTAATAAAATTATATATATATTGTAACGCTGTGCGTCCAGAGCGGACGTGTGGGTGCCTATCGCCACTACACATCGCGTCCTCAGGTTGCGGATAGAGGAACGGCCCCTGAGAAAGTGGTTAGCTGCGAATAAATCGAATAAGCGGCTGCGGACAGCCGATAAGCCCAGGCGTAGGTGTGATGAGCCCACACTGGCGATCGAATGCATTCATCTAGAAACACTACGCAAGCACCATAACAACGAACAGTCTACAATATTTCTTATTTCACTTTCTCTTCATACCTAACTATGTCTATAATCTATCTCTCTTAGCACACATTACAAAAATCCTGCTGTCGTGGAGAATGCGGGAGCGATGACAACTGCCCCGAAAGGGGATGTGTAGAATGATTCGCCACCTGGTCTTACACGGCAACGAAGCCAGCGAAGGCGCGCTGCCTTGCAGGGGGGCGTTAGGATACGAGCGTGAGTCCGTAGTGTGTCCGACGATGAGCTGACTCCGTCCTCATCAAAGTCGGAAAGCTCTCATACTTAGTTCTAGAGAGGTATGGGGGTTATCACCTCTAGAACGGATGATTCACCTGCGATCGGAAACAGGATCCAAAACGCGTGGGTTTCACTTACTATCATGGCTCAAAAGAACCAAAACCAAACCAAAATCAATAGGGACTTAAAGGTAGGAACGTGGAATGTGCGCAGTTTATACAGAGCAGGCGCGTATCGGGAAATCTTAAAAGAAGCTGACGGGTATAAGCTAGACTTAGTAGCTATACAAGAAACTCGGTGGCAAGATAGCGGTATGTTAGGAAACGAAAACTCTACGGGCCAAAGAAAGATGAGGAAACCAGGAAGTGGAGGAAACTGCACAACGACGAGCTACATAACTTATACGCGTCACCGAATATAAACAGAATAATTAAATCGCGGAGACTGAGATGGGCAGGGCACGTTGCAAGAATGGGAAATGATCGCACGGCAGCGCGTATAATGAAAGGAAAGCCAAATACATCGCGACCTCTAGGTAGACTTAGACGCAAGTGGGAGGACAATGTAAAAGCGGACTTAACTGAAATCGGGCGGGACGGCGCGAAATGGATAGGGTTAGCACAACATAGGGATACGTGGAAGGCTTGCGTAGATGAGGCGATGAACTTTCGAGTTCGAAATGCCACTTTAAAAATATATATATATATATACAAACGCTCGTTACAATATATATATATATATATATATATATATATATTGTAACGAGCGTTTGTATTTCCCGTGCTAGTTCGTTGCGCGAGATAAGAACTAGGTAGCAGACGCCGGCGGCGATCGCCGCCGGCGGGTTGGGCCGCGCGCGCGGGAGAGAGATCAGACTCGAGTTCGCTACGGCCGAGAGAATACCGTCGCTATACCGTCAACCGTCCGAGGATCGTCTATCACACCCGGCGTACATGGAGATCTGTAGAGCACTGCATCGGCTGGAGGGACTCCTTCAGCTCCGAGAGACAACATCATTGTAATTATTGAAAGAGAGACAATACATCATCTTGATCTTAACACGAACTGCACGCTTTGTTATTCGAGTAACCCAAATTCCTCATCCACCGTTAGCACCGGGTGCACCACGCATTTGTAGTGACGGAATTGGCGAGCCAACGTACGAGCGATAGCGTTGCACTCCGCGGCTAGTGTCCACGCGCTCCATCACCCGGCTCACATCGAGGAAACAGCCACACGCGGTATAGAGTCGCGATCGGAATAACGTACGGCATCTTCGCGGTCGTACGTGGCTAGCCAACCACACCATTACAATATGTGTATATATATATATATATATATATATATGCATGCATACCGATCTAGAAATGTAACTGAGTTTTCGTGGAAATACGCAAGATCTTACATAAGATCCAATATAGGAGCTAGCTTAAACATTAAGAAAAAAATGTGTGTTTTAATAATTCACTAAAATTTTACGTAAGATAATTAAGTTCATGGTTGAAAATCGATAATAAGATCTTGTGTATGATCTTGCACAAAATCTGAAACCAGATATTATATAAGATCGTTTCTAAGATCTATCAGGTCTGGCATAAAAATTTCAATACGAAGGATAATGATTTGTCGCGTTGAGCGTGGGTTTCCACTGATTTTCAGGGCCAGAAAATTTTCCCTGACCTGGCATATAATTGTCGTCTAATTTTTATCTGAAAAAAACTGAAACAATTATTCAGAAGTATTTAGGATAAATTATATCACACATTCTATTCAAAATACTGATTTTTCGTGGAGATGGCGATATTCCGCTCATTTTTAGGGCCGGAAAATTTTCCCTAAACTAGAATATATTTGTCCTTAAATATTTGAACATAAAAAAATTAATACTCAGTGATTTGGAAGTAATTAGAATTGTTTATATCACTTTACCTATTCGAAATGCTGATTTTTCGTGTAAAATGCGTGGGTTTTCACTGATTTTCTGAACCGGAAAATTTTCTCTGAACTTGAATATGACTTTTTTAATTCATTTAAAAAAAAAGGAATATTTGATGCTTTGGAAGAGTTTACAATCGTTTATATTACTCACGTAATTAAGTTATAACGAGTTGCCTTGTGTGCACTCGTTACGTCCCTCTCTCCCCTATACTATATGATCATACTATAATAAACATGCTATCTATAAATATTCTTGTGTATAACATTCCTTTCAGCAGCAGGTAAGTGAGAGGAGCAGACAGCCGTAACACAGAGAGAGAGAGAGAGAGAGAGAGAGAGAGAGCCGCGCGCAGTGTGTATGTGCGGAGGACTGGGGCTGCAACCGTGACCTGGTTCTTCGTGTGTCGCTGGGAATCGTCCAGGTGCTGTTCAGCACCGCGTGTCAGGCTTGAGCAGTGCATTTGCTTGCCGCTCGACTTCTCGCTGCACCCGGCCACACACGAGGCTTTGAGGCGTCCGTCCTGCTGTCCAGCGTCGGGCCCTGGTCATCCGTCCTGCGCCGCTCCGGTCGAAGCCACGAGGCGTTTATCGAGTTCTACGAAGCACTTCTGTAAGTACCTGCCCGATCGCAATACTCTCTCTCTCTCTCTCTCTCTCTCGGCATTATTCGCTCTGCTCCGTCTCTCTTACTCCGCGCTGCTTTTGTACTGATTTCGAGTCCTTACATAAAGAGAAACTTTGCTACTACTCGGCTTGTGTCACTTTGCTCCTGACTCTACCCATTCTCATGCGATTCTCTCTTAGTTTATCTTGCGAACTAGCTACGTAGCCAAATCACTCACGACGCCTCCGCGGGCTCACGTGCACGAGGACGTGCACGTACAGCATACTGCGCTACGGGCCAGGCTTCGAATAGCCTTCAAGAAGCCTGCAACGAGCTGCTACATACGTTTCCTCTCGCTTATTCGCCGATCAGTGGATGCGCCACTGATCGCTTATACACGGGTGCACTAAGGGTTGCGTCTGCTTACCGTACGGTATCGGACGAAGCGGCGCGCATTATAGCAGGCATGCAGCCCATCGACCTGCTAGTAGTGGAAAGGAAAGACCCCTACGAGGCAAAGAAAAGAAGTAATGATGCTACACAGTCAGAAATCCGGAACACCGCGCGGAAACGGACAATGAATGAGTGGCAACAAAGATGGGATGCTTGCAGGAAAGGGCGATGGACACATCGCCTTATACCAAAAATAGGGGACTGGAATAAATGGAAACACTGGAAAGTAGACTACTACCTCACACAGTTTCTTACCGGTCATGGATGATTTCGAGCGTACCAGCACCGATTTAAAATAGTCGACCTTCCAAACTATCCAGTATGTTTGGATGCAAACAATGATGCGGAGCATGTCTTCTCCGACTGCTCACGCTATCAAAAAGAGCGAGAGGAACTCGAGTGTGACCTCCAGACAAGAGTGACGCCGGACTCAATGATGACGGCTATGCTGACATCGGAGGATGGATGGTACGCAGTAAAGAACTACGTGAAGACAATTCTCAAGAAAGTCAGAAAAGACGAAGAGAAAAGAAGGGAAAGACAAGACGAAACAATCGAGTAAAATGTTGCCAGCCGAAGGCCACTAAGTCGTAAATACGAAACGCTCCTCGAACTGATGCAGAGTAACGTAGGTCACAGAGTTGAGCTCTCACTCCCCTGCCCGATGCAGAGGAACGTAGAAGCTAGGGTTGAGTACCTATAAGTGCTCCTCAGACCGATACAGAGGAACGTAGGTCACAGAGTTAAGCTCTCACTCCCCTGCCCGATGCAGAGGAACGTAAGAGCTAGGGTTGAGTACCTATAAGTGCTCCTCAGACCGATGCTGAGGAACGTAGGTAACTGAGTTGGAGCGCAGACTCCCTCACCCGATGCAGAGGAACGTAGGTGACGGGGTTGAGGCTGTCCAGAGGATGACCGGACGATGCTGTTGGAAGAAGACGGTTGGATGGTGCAGAAAGAAAAAGACAAGATAAAAGACTGCATCAACAGAAGTGGGCAGTAGCCACGCGCCCCCCGCAAAGCAAAACTTAAATGTGTTACAGCGGGGGGTCATATCGGAGAAAGAGCCAGGTCCAACTGGCTTAGGGTCGGTAAGGAGGACGGAGAGGATTCTGTTGCTGCTAGAAGTTGAAAGCTTACAGTAGCGAAGGGTTTAGTGACTGAGAGTCCCACACAGGTGGTTCCAGTCGGTGCCATATGGTCCATAATGGATTTGCCTTTAACCTCTCTCTCTATAAAGAAAAAAAAACACACACACACGAAGAAGACGAGTTTAACCCTGAAATTCTAATCACTTCGGTGGATGGGGGATGTATGGAAATGTCAAACCCTAAAGAAGAAGCCAACTAGGCTAATTAACGGGCCCCACGGAAGTATTGTTTAACAATGGTGCCTGTGGTGTTTCGGTGTCGGAGGGCCACTTGTGCGGAGCTTGCTCTGCCTACGCCACATTAAAAAAACACACACACGCATACATCCATACGGACATTTTCTAAAAACACGTAATTTGAACTTTAAACATCTCAAAGCATGTTTCAATGAAGTTTTAGCGAAACCGCAAATTATACTATTACAAACCTTTCTCTATGAGGAAGCAATTATTTTTAGATAGTATCACAATATTCATCAAATATTGTACTGTCTAGTGAGATTGCTATTTAATAGTCGCAGTTACATTATAATGCCCCTATGCAATATTGCCAAATTTCGTATTGCAACCTTGAGACTATATTCTGACGATATTGGGTGCTGTAGACGGGCGGGCCCAAACCAGGCGAACTTGCAATGGTAGAATGGACATAGCTGTCCACAGCAATATTGCTCCAAAACCTTAGCAAGGTTTTATAATCTTTCAATAATATTATTGAATCCAGCGATTCTGTGAAAAACATTCAAGCCATATTGCTGAAATATTGGGGTCTTTATGGTTTAACATTTGATAAGATCACACGATAAAAATATGTAATAGAAAAACTTATACCAATAACTTTTGTGATTGTTATTAATAGTTACTTGATTTGTTTTTATTAAACTTTGTATAAATTTTTAAAAGTTGTGTGGCAGATAACATAGACATATGAATTATTTTTGATGTTATCATCTGAATGGTACTACTATTTATGGTCACAAAATATAATAAAAGTGTCGCTTATAAGTTTAATTTTTTAATAACAATCAGAAGAATTATTAGTATGTGTTTTTAGGCACACCCGCGACACGGAAGTGCCTTATAGTGTCGTGTGCGAAAAATGTGTATCATGTGATATCTCACACAATTTTCGACCGATCGGGCTGTAATTTTAGGAGAAGTCTCCTTTCGCAAAAGCTAAAAAACTATTCTTTTTTTATTCCGATCTTCTACGTCGTTTTATAATTCGGGCACAATTTGTTTAGATTTTATAGATTTTTACGTGTATTTCTAATAAAAATTTTGGTGTTACACGATTAGCTCTGAGAGATTTTAGTCAATCCTGCTGAAAATTTGTGTGTGAACTCCTCTTATAATAGTAAGCTGACAGTTCTATTTTGGGCTTGGTCCTGTATGTATACGCAAAATGCGGTCACCTCCAAAAATCGCTAAAAACGGTTTTTTGGCTCTAACTCAAAATCTAAGCATTCTACAAAAAAAAGTTAAACGGAAAAGTTGTAGATTTTTGAACAATACAACTTTTTTCCATTAACATCAAATCATGAAAATGCTTATAACTCGAGTTTACAGCCCATAATCGATTTTTTACAGCTAAAAAAACAATTATTTGCCATAAAACTTTGCGGATTTACGTTTTACATAAAAATGTTGAATATAAAAGTTGCAAACATTTTCAAAATACAACTTTTTACCGTAGAGGGCATTTCTTTAAACACTTTTTGACATACGACAACCCTAGAAGCGATGTTTTGATAAATAAATTCAATAATAACGGCGATGCAACATGCATTGAACTCGTGTAAAAAATGTGTGAGATGCGGTATCTCAGCCTGCTCTGAGAAACATTTCCCTAAACTATGCTATTACAATCAATTTTCTAAATTAATCCCTGTTGCTAAATTAAATCTTGACTTATATGAGAAGAAAACCCTGACACATCTGTCTAAACTATGCTATTACAATCCACTTTCTAAATTAATCCCTGTTACTAAATTAAGATTTGACTTATATAAATCTTCTGTTAATTGTTTTTAAAATCCTCTTGAAAATCCTCTTGAGTCCTTCCTTCCACTTTAATTGTTTTTTTTCCACCCAGAAGAAAAATAGAATTAAATTAATAAAATGAGAAAAAAACGGCGGTACAATGTAATTATCTGTTAAAGAGAAACAAGCTTCTATAAAATGCATGATTATAAATACGTATAACAGTAGTAGTATAGTAGTGCCAGAGTCTTGAGTCTTCAAGTTACGTTCCAACTCCAAAATTTGATAGCTCAGTTATCAATACCATCAGTATCCTTAGTTTGACTCCGGTAGACGCAGTAGTCCGGTAGACCATGATCCAATAAATGCAGAATTGTTGATACACCTAGACACATAGAAAAATATTACAAATTCATACTCATAAATAATTATTAAGAGATTCAGACCACTGATCTCTGCATACAAATTTAAAACAAGGCAGATTTTAAGTATGAATACCGTCAAACAATATTTTTGAGTCACATAGTTTACATTTACAAACAGAAGATTATCATCATGAACACTCAAAAGGTATCCGCAAGCAATAAGAAATCTGCTTACTGATTTTATCGTATGAGACAAAGCGTTTCAAGTTAAATCTTATTGAAGATATATTAACAATATAACATACAGTTCAAGTTTATTCTAATATTTTGAAAATTATCTTGTCGGATTTTATAAATCCATATCCATATTTGTATTAAAATAGTTAAAGTATCAAGGAACGCCAACCAACACTCCAAGACAGCATCAATTCTATTGCAAAATCCTCTCAAGATGGTCCAAGCAGCTAGCAACGCCAAACAGGACTGCCGGATAGTGAAAATAGAGCTCGAGGATCATTCGCAGGTGGTTGAGGTAGCTAGAAAAACCAACCAGCTGCCAGAAAGTTCTAATATAGTTCCAAGGTTGTCTACGGGTGATGACATCAGCCAAAGACGCCAAGCAGGACAACCAGATACCATAAATACAGCTCCAGTGTTGTATCGAGGCTGTTGAAGTACCTAGAAACGCCAAACAACACCACCAGGGAGAAAGTGAATCAAGTCCGGGGTGATCTTGGGAGGCATCGGAATCACAACACTGATTTAACTCTAAAAAACAGATAAAAAATTACACTGATTGTACTGCACATAATACAATAGATATCTGTTGTAAACACAATGAACACAAGAACAAAGGAAAACCAGTTGTAGATCTTATGCGATAGTGAATCTTCATCCAGACAGCGTTTTGCAAGAAGAATGTATCAGCACATCAATAGAATGAGCAGGAGCAGCATTCGCAGGAGTACTCCAATCCAAAAAACAAAGGATAACCTCCAAGCAAAAACTCAAGTTTCTTGTTGGAGCTACATGTTTCCTATACTGCAGTACTTCTTGATGAACTGACACTCACACATCGCATCGTTGGTGCATTCCGGGTGCATCGCTTTTGAATACACTTTGCACTGTCTTACAACCGCGAGCAGCTGATCCGCGAGCGGGATCGTGATAAGCAGAGATTGATTATAAACACATAATATAGGCACCATAGCAGCACTTCTGTTCTGTCTTCAAAACTACTTATAACACTGCTGCATCGCGTCGCTGTTTCCTTTTTCACTACGCACTCACTTAAGTGCTTATATCGCCGAAAAGTTAAACAGAGCAAAACATTGGGGTTAGTGAAGGCCGGGAGGCTGCATCAAAACGTCAAAACACATACGATAGACGGCTGTATGGGCTTGTCGCTAACCGCTCGTCAGATCGATGCGCACAATGCATACACAGTGGTCGAGCTCGCTGCCTCGCTTCGACTGAGCCAACGAACACCTGTTCTGCTTTGCTTAGCTGATATTATAAAACTAATACTTTTTCTGTTTAAATTATGTGATAAACTATCTTTGCAAATAAAATTATAATTTATATGAATGTCTGTTCCAGAATCAACAATATTAAAAATCATGTATCAAAAAATAAAATAATTTAAAAACGTTTAAGCTATGCATAGCCAACACATTTTAGTATATGAAAAAGATGAAAAATCAATGTTTTTTCACTAATAATTAGATAACAATGGTCAGACAGCGAGCGCGAAGCGCGAGTGTCGGGGGGCATGGCGAGCGTCAGCGTGCCTTGCATCGCTTCGCGAAGCGATGCAAGGCGGCAAACCACCGCGGCCGTAAGGCCGCGCATGGCGCGCTAGTTATTACATGTTTTCATAGTGTGATCTTATCTTATGTTATATTGAAACCACAAAAACATATAATAAAAGTACACGTTATTAACATACTGATGAAACCATATTTTTTTTTCAACCGGATATCATAATTTAATTTAAAATTAATTTTTAAGACACAACTATCAAACTATTTCATGTCTAAAAGTAAATGCATAAATTTTGCTAAAGCAGATTTCATAAATATTATAAAATAAATACAATTAATTTTTAAGAAACTTTCGAAATTGTCAATTCTTTTGAATAGTATCAGAAATAAGTAAGTACAACGAGCGAGCGTCAGCGAGTAAGGACACCGCTGCTAATTTATGAAATTATAGGGCATCCTACAAAATCATCCTCTGGTAATTTTTACTAAAAAATCATTAAAATTCATACTTTAACAGTATCATTTTTATAGATCATTTCTCAACTATTTGGGAAGTTTGGAGGAAATTCGTAATAAGGATTGGTTGGCAGAGTTAAATAAACAAAAACTTACTCTTACTCCAAAGAAATGGAAGACTGAATATGCTGAACTAACGTTATCGGATTTTCAAATAAGAGGTACCTTAGGTGTTGGTGGATTTGGTCGTGTTGATCTGGTTACATTACGCTCGGATGCTAAAAAAAGTTTTGCTTTAAAAAAACTGAAAAAAAAAGTTATGGTTGATCAACAGCAACAAGAGCATGTTCTTAACGAGAAGCGCATAATGCAAGCCTGCGAATCCCCATTTATTTGCAAGTATGAATTTCACATATTTACTTATATCTATATTTTCTTTATGTCTTTAATAATATTTAATAATTAATAATGTTATCAATAGTTTTAGAAAATTTATCTTATTATATGTAGAAAATTAGTACTTTATGCTGTGACGAGACGCAAGTCTCGCACATGAAACAAGTAAGCGCGGCCCCGAGTCAATCAGCTGACGCCAGCGAGCGCGCGCGCGCAGCGAACAAAGGCGAGTCCGCACGAGCGCGAGAGTCTACTAGCAACTCAGCGGCGACGCACCAGGCGGCGCGAGCGGCGAGCCGCGAACACACCTATACAAAGCGGGCCGCGCGGCGCAGCGGGCGGTTCTACTCGAGCTTAACTCCTGGCGGCATCGTAAACGCACGTTACCGCAAGGAACGGCCAGAGATAGATCGAAGCCGGCGACGTCGCCTCGTGAGCACACGTGACGACAGTGTTAGCGAACCCGGAACTCCGAGTTGTCGTCGTGAGCACACGAGACAACCAGGAACAGCCGAACAGTGCACACGTAGCCGTTACCCGACGTCGCCACCTGCTCCTGAACCCTCGTCCCAAGGGACTTCTTGTTTTCTCCGCCACCGTGAGCACACGGGGCTGAGGAAATAACTAAAGCCCCACCGACGATTTCCCAGGTCGTACGCTCACGTCCTGGTGAAGCAGCGGCTGACTCTTGCCCGTTCAAAATCGATCTCACGCCGACATCTCGAGATTCGCCTGGTCACTGTAAGCACACAGTACAAGGAGAAGAACAAGACGAGCGACCTCAATCTGTAGAGCCGTGCACTCACGACTCTATGGACCCGAGGGATCCCTAACCTCCGAAAATCCGACAATATCCCGAACCCACGTCACCGTCCGAAACTCCGATACCGCATCCGTAAAACCGACGAATGCACCGAAACTACGTAATTCAGGCAACGTCGCGTTGATGTACCGTTAACCGCACTATTTTAAACCAGACTGATTGTAAAGGCGAAATATTCTAAACAAACCGCGATCTCGAATTCTGTTACAGATGGAGACTGATAATCGAACAACTTGTTATATTATTTACTAAAATATATCTATTTTGTTAATAATTTACATAACAGTCTCTTCAATTAACCTTTCCCCTAACCAAATCCTGGCGTCTGGCCGACTACTCAACATACGGGGAAAGTCGAACCGTTACAATGCAAAATGGTCAAAACTAGGTCAAAACAGCGAAGATTTTTCCCGCAGGTGAGTTTACTGCCCGAACGAGAATATTTGTTTCAAGGGTGCGGGGAAAAAAATCTGCATTTTCCTCCTGCTCCATATAATATTTTATAGCACCGCGTGACCTAAGTCCGCGTTTATGTCATGCCTATCCGTGACCTAAGTAGTCCTTTATTGCACCCTACTTTATCGTCCTCGCTACGCTCGGACGCTAACCTCACAGTGCAGTACAGGACTGCTTATGTCACGTATAGTTGTGACATAGCGGACTTAGGGCAGGCAGATGCTATAAAATAGTATACGATACTTGTAACCTAAATTGGCATTTTATTACACGGCGCTGCGGTATCGCTGCTAACTACGCGCCGTGTGATAAAGTGCCACTTAGGTCACACGTATCGTAATGTACTATTAATTGACTCAAAATATTTTTGCTTCACAAAATGTTGCTTTTGTCCCTCAAAATTTTACTTACGCCCCGCTGATTTTACTTCTGCCTCACAAAACTAGTTTTTGGTAAAAATATGCCACTGTCTCACCGCCTATCAAGGGCAAAAACTAGGTTTGTTCGGTCAAGTGTAGTAAATGTTTATACTCTCTTTAAGATCAGACTTCGTGATATTTAGAATTTTAACGTTTAATAGATCCTAATTTAAAAATATTTTTATGGACAGTTTTGAAAACGTAAGTCTGTATGCTAAATTAGGCTGGCGCTTATTGCTTTCTCCACGAGAAAGCTTTGAAATGGTGCCAAATTTGATATCAAAGATTTTGATGGATTTCGATGTTTTCGAACCTTGGTCAGGAAAATGTGTGTCTGTATGTATGGATGTATGCATGTACGTAATAACTCCTTAACACATTTGTATTCATCACTGAAACTTTACAATTTTAGCAAGTTCGACTTAACAAAGAACTGAATACATTTTTAAGCTGATTAACTATAAAAAGTGCATTTAAAAAAAAAACATGAGCCGTCACGGGACGCCTGGCAGACGTGAAACATAGAAATTGAAGGTTACTGGAAACTATATAATTGAGTTTAATAAGAAAAGGATGCAATGAGAAGGAATAAACGAGTATTTAAAAAAAAAAATCTTTAGATTTATGCCACGTCTCAAAGGCTTATAGACTGCCGACTGTCCTCCACTATAAGGGTATTACAACCCCTTGGAGACGCGGTCCAAACAGCTGATCGAAAGGGAGACGCCATGGTCAGCGAAGGGCGCATCCCCTTCTAAATTCCTCAATTTGATTTTAGCCAATATTTTTTAAGTATAATATTGTTTTGATTCGGATTGCTAATTATACCTTTAAACGATTGAGAGCTCATGTGATCAATATAGCGGCGTAAAGGATGAAAATATATACAAATACATATACTAATTTTTTTTTATTTAAGTGGTATTTCGAACTCGAAAGTTTATAGCCTCATCTACGCAAGCCCGCCACGTATCTCTATTTTGTGCTAACCCCATCCACTCATATAAATTCTAATATATAAAATAATCCTATTGTTTTCTCCAAATCATAATAGAGATTTGTCGCACGTGGCCATGTTGAGATATAGTGTACTGTACAGAAAGTGTAGCCAGCCCTCGCTCATCGTTCTCTTGGGTTCGAGCCGTCGCCGAATACATATGGTGTGTGCGACGCATAGCTGTATATATTGAAGACTTAGAATAAATCCACATCATTATTAATGATAATCCTCTGCCTTACCTCATTTCTAAACAGGTCAGCGTATCATAAAAACGCTGCGTCTCCAAGAGACTTATAATAATCATAAACCTATAATGCGCTGCCAAGTTCGGCGACGAACTCGACAGTGCATCTGCTTTTGGAGATTTTGCAGTTTGTAATATTAAAACTATAAAATATTAGATATTATAGTTATACTCAACTCGCGGGACACGGCGTGCGTATTATATTATAATGACGATTGGAAAAGAGAGCACAGCTATAGGTCCCCTATAGCACCCGATAATTTGGCAACATTGCCTCAACATTGCATTGCAAGACTGGCTAGATTCGGCAATATTGCTAGCGCGTAAAACAACATTGCTGCAACCATTAGGCAATGTTGTAACGCGCCAAAATGTCCGCTTTTTCATTGCAAGGCTGGTTATCTCCCACAGAAATCCCAATATTTTGGGAACATTGCCTAAAGATTGCCCTACCAGATTGTGCAATATTGCATGAAGCCTTATTAATATTCCTGCAACTATTTAGGGAACATTGCTACTAGATTGTGTAATATTTAACTAATACTGCGCTAACCTTAAAATATTTTCGCATCATTATAAAAATTATTATTCACAAAACTATGTTTCCTGAAATTTATCTTGTAGAAAGAGGAGAAGCTGCGACGTTTTTCCTATCTGCATGAAGAGATAGCCTTCCTAGAAAGACTTACCGATGGTACGGAGTTGCCACGAGGAGCAAAATGCTCTTCATGTCAAGCTGTCAACTTTGGTCTCGATCTCTGGGGCCATTGTTGGCACTGCCATGGCTTTCGCTGCCGGAGATGCAGCCGCCAGCCGTGTGCTTGTCTAGAGCAGATAGACTCGCCTCGATCTCCATCTCCACCACTAACACTTCCATCTCGACTATCTCAAGTACTTAGACGGTCAACACGCATACAAAAAATAAAAAAGTGCAGATGTAATAATTATTAAATGCATATCTCTTTCCTAAATGCATTTAGCTGTATTATTTCCGTCTCATAAAAGCCGCCGGAGACTGGTTTATCATAATAATCTTTGAGGTGATAAGTTATCGGATTTGTTTTTACAACTCGCGTTATTGTGAAAATTTCAGTAGACCAGTTTGGTGTATATCCTTTTTCAAAAATATTCTTGATCTTACTTATTCGTACTTTATCTCCTACTTTGAATTTAGGTTTTTTCACTAGTGACTTTTCAGTGGGAAATCGTCTCTTGACCTCTCTCTCATTTGCCTGTGTAACGTTTATAGGCTTGATTCCTATTGTACGATGTTTTCTCGAATTGTAAGCTTTGACTAAGTCAGGTAGAATATCTATCCATTTGTAGCTTCCTTGTTTGCTGAATTCTATCCACATTGCATTTTTTAATGTTCTATTAAAACGCTCACATATGCTAGCATGGACATTACTATGTGATGAGTATAAGTTTATCTTATGCTTTTTCATGAGTTTCTGAAAACTTGAATTGTAAAATTCTTCTCCTTGGTCAGTTTGTAGATTCTTCGGTTCTCATCCATCTTTTAATATCGACTTCATAGCTGCAGTAACATCATTACCACTCTTTGACTTGACAGGGACGGCCCATGCATACTTTGAAAATATATCTATGACAGTTAGTAAGTAATGAAAACCTTTGTTCTCTTTGGAGTAAGGTATCATTTCAACAAGATCAGCTTGCCAAGTCTCATCTATGCCACGAATGTCATATTTTCTTCTCTTGTAGCGGCGTCGTGCTGGCTTATGAAGCTCTTCAGCTACTCTTTGACGTTCCATCTTTATCGTCTATAGCGGATGATAATCCTCTGGAAATTCTTCTATACGATCTTTTAATTGTCTATTCACTTCTTCAATGATATAATCAACACCAGCGGAATTACGTTGAGATGTTCTATAGAGATATTTCAGTTTTTCAGCCACTTCCACTTGATGTTTTTCAACTTCCTCCTTATATTCATCTATAACTTTACTTATTCCAGCAAGTTTAGAAGCTATATAATTTATTTCAGTTTGTAGGATAACTTTCAGTGAATGCACGGTGATTGCATCGTTTGGATCACGCGGGGCTCCTAGATTGCAAAGCCGCTTATTTTCTAAATCAAAATCACCGTCTGATGTGAAATTGAAACCAATGCCTGGAGGACCGCGACTCACTTGCGAGCCCTCAAGTTTTCTTCCAAACACATCGAGACTCATGATGCTACTGATCCAAATAAGAGAGTTGTGGATTAATATATATGCCCAGCTTCACGTAATTCCTCAATAATTGATTGGATTTCATTGACGTGATTGTTATTTCCAGCAGATCGTTCGGCAATCAATAATCTGAGTCGATCGATAAGCTCGTTTGGATCATCCCAGTAGACGAGATCAATAGAAGAATTTTTCTTAGCTATTTTATATTTAGGTATAAGTCCTCTGCCACTGCTGCTGATGTTGTTTTTATTTGGAGTGCTACGGAACATTGGTGCCAAGACATTCTTAAATTTATTACTCCTCGAACCTCGCAAGGATTCATTTTTGCTGTATTTTTTCCGATGAGCATTTGTTGCTTCCAGGATCTTGCGATAATTTTCACGATCTGATGAACTCAAAAGAAGTTCATCCGGATATTTTTTAAATAGCAATTCCATTAGTCCACTACTCTTAGGATAACTTTCACCTCTGACTATGACATATTTATCATCAAATTCAATTTCTGAATCACCTATCATATACACTCCATCAACTTTCCGCACTCCATATATATTATCAATTGTTTTGCGGCTTTTATCCAGCAATGACAAGAAGTCTTCCGATGATTCATTTTTTTTTCCACTCATAGATTTAAATGAAGAATTGATTATTGTGCCAGTCATTGACTCAAAATTATCATCATCATCATCATCATCATCGATGAATAAACTTGAATTATTATTATTATTATTTAGATCGTTTAGCATACTTGATCTGTCAATTCTTATTCGTTTTCTCATTTTTTTACTCTTGTGTGTATCCAAAATGTGATTAGATGGATGCTGCTGCTGTAGGCTTTCACTTTTCATGTCAACAAGTTTCTCGAGTGGTGTGATGACTGGTTTCAGAGTATCACCGATGACTTTTTCAAAATTATCTTTTTCATGTTTTAATAGAGTGTATTTTCTTTTAATAGCCTCACGAGCTCGCAAGAGCTCGCTGAGAATATTCTTCTCTTCCTTGAAGTCTGACATGCTGTCAAGATGATGTCTACAACTGTACTGTAAGTTTTACACTCATAATTCCTTTTTTATTGCAAAACAGTCAAATCCTTTTCTGTATCGACCCTCATTCATCGCTCTATCTTTGTCAATGACAATGAATCCATACTTATCATTCTTCCAACACTCTGAGCAAAGATTTCGAAATTCATTGAAAGTTAAATCGGTGTTCACATGATCCTCATAGATATGCTTAAGATTCACATCATCTTGACGATAAATCACTAGTAAATTAACATTATCTCTAATGAGATGTTTTCCTATATGGGCATATGATTGACATAGATAGAAACTGTCTACACTTTTATGTCTCCCCATGCAGAAAAATGCTCGGACGTTATCCTGCTTCTCACAAGCGACATCATCAAATATTATAATTGAATTTGGAAGTGTTTCATCTGGAGATACTACGGATCCATGCTCACTGAACGGAAGATATATACTACTTCAATCGGCTCCAAGACATTCTTGAGAAATTGATACTTTGGCTGATTCAAGGATTTTGAGTATACGTACAAATTTTCGAACCTAAGACCATTGGGATGTGTAATTAAAGCCAATAAACTATTTGTTTTTCCACAATTTGATGGTCCGCAGAATACTGCTCGTATACTATCTGGCAGTAATTCACCATGTCGCTTCTTTCTCTTCTCTTTTCCAAAATCGAAGTTCCCGACGGGGAGTTTGACATTCTGCTCAGTAAAATCCATGTTCACGTAACAGAGTCAGATTCAACATTGAGCTCTTGAAATATAAACGCTTGTTTTATACCTTGATCGTCAGTTGTAAATCAACACTCGAAGAGAGATGATCATTCACAAATCTCAGAAAGGGCCGAAAGGCAATGGACTGCTTGATAAAGTTATCAATAACTTACCCTTTGAAATGCATCTTCCCGGATATCAATACTGCGGTCCCGGAACCAAATTGAAAAAGCGAATGAAAAGAGGAGATCCTGGAATTAATCCGCTAGATCAGGCGTGTAAAGAACATGACATAGCATACTCTGATAAAAACGGAGATCGTAGAGCAGCTGACAAGAAGCTTGCTGATAAAGCTTCGCAACGTGTCAGAGCCAAAGATGCTAGTCTTGCTGAAAAAGCATTTGCTTTGGCGGTTAACAGTGCTATGAAATTAAAAGGAAAAACTGGAATGGGACTGAAATTTAATAAGTTAGTGACTGCGGCTAAAAAATCAATGACTGCAAGTAAATCTTCTCGCAAGGTTATTCAATCAGCCTTGAAGGGTGCACGTCAAACTGTTAAGAGTGCAGGAGGAAAGAAAAAAGTTATCATTCCTCGAGTTCTACCGCTTCCATCGAAAATTGGAGGAGTTCTTCCTTTTCTCATTCCACTATTTGCAGGACTCAGTGCAACTGGTGCTCTAGCAGGAGGTGCTGCTGGAATAGCTAAAGCTGTTAATGATGCTAAAGCCGCGCAGAAAAATCATGAAGAGAGTAAGAGGCATAATAAGACCATGGAAGCTATTGCTTTAGGCAAAGGACTCCATCTTAAGCCCTATAAAACTGGAATGGGATTATTCATGTCACCTCATATCGGTCGTGGCAATCAAGTGAATAGAAAAAAAAAAACTTCGATTTAACTTTGCCGAATCGTCCACTGACTGACTACGATCTAAAAAAATATGCTCATATGATGAAAATCTCAGATTTCCGAGGTGTTTTCATGAGAAATAATCTGCCTCCCAATGGTCCATGGTATAATGAATCTGCAGTGGTTAACTTGGATGACTATCAAAATAGAGGTACTCACTGGGTTTGTTATCGCAAGCAAGGTTCTGAAGTGCTTTATTTTGATAGTTTTGGTGATCTCAAACCTCCCAAGGATCTCATGATGTATTTTAACGTGAAAGAAGTGAAATACAATTACAAAAGATATCAAAATTTTGACTCATTCATATGTGGCCATCTTTGTCTCTACTTCCTGGCTGGGAGACTATAAAAGAGGTGCTCGCAGACGAATTGATTCATTATCATCCGATCAGTCATGGAAGATAGCTTCACTCTGAGTCTCTCAGGAAACACATCTGTCTTAGAAGCACAATATTTTCCTTCGATTGAACTACCACAGCATAAGAATTTTGTCTTGGGATTAGTTGGACTTTTAACATTCAACTCTATTCCCAGTGTCGACTTTTCAAATAATAAACTTCATTTGAGCAAAAAAGATATTATTACAATCCCTACTGGCAGTTATGAGATTGATGCTATCAATCAATTTTTACAAGAAACTTTGAAATCCAAAGGAATTGAATTTTCTTTGAAAGCTAACAACAAAACTCTCAGAAGTGAAATTCACTGCAGTCATCTGATAGATCTCAGACCTCACGATTCCATAGGTCGTCTCCTTGGCTTTGCTCCTCGCATTCTCAAAGAGAACATACAACACAGCTCTGATTTACCTGTAAAAATATTGAGAATCAATGCACTCAGAGTTGAGTGCAATATTACTGCAGGTGCTTATATCAATAATAAAAAAGTTCATACAATCCATGAGTTCTTTCCCAGAGTGCCTCCAGGATACAAAATCTTAGAAGTTCCGTCTCATGTGATATATCTACCACTCAGTGTCAAGTGCATAGATCATCTACAAATTCGAATTGTAGATCAGGATGGAAATTTAGTGAATTTTCGAGGAGAGGAAATCACTATTAGACTTCACATCAAATCTGTATAATGGGCATCGTTTACAATTCTGGAACATATATAAGTCAGCCACCATGTCAACGAGTCATCAGTCGACCGAAGAAACTTAAACCGTTAACACGGAAGAGCATTCAGTTTCTGAAAAGCCTAGGACTAAAAGTTCGGGGAAAAAATTCACGTGTATAATTCTTTGCTGCTTCCAGAAAAATGGACGAAATTCTAAGCATTCAATCAGGTGTCGTATTCGATGAGTCTATTGCTCATTACGAGGTACACGCCCATCAACCATACTCATCATTAAGCTTTGATAATAGTGATGAGATTCGTATTTCTATCCAACATCAAGATCTATGTCTCTTGCCATCACGTAGTTCTATCCATGTATGTGGAAAATTGAAACTTAAAGGTAGTTCAACAGCACCAGCTAAAACTAAATTCGCGAACAATGGCATTTGTCATCTGTTTGATGAAATTCGTTATGAAATTAATGCTGTG
>CM053168.1:21379726-21439841 GCA_012977825.3 Pteromalus puparum | reverse complement strand
AAGAAAAACCAGTCGTAGATATTATTATGATCCTGGTCGTTCAGCCGTGGCGCGTCTAGTTGAGCCTTTGCCGAGCTCGTGCCGGGATATTCCGACCGGCTCTCACTCGGCTCTGCAGTCACGAAGACTGGCTTGCGTTTGAGGTCAAGGAGGGTAGATAGAGGGCGGTGATGGAGACCGTGTCCGGGAGCCAGGGCTTCGTTCGGTCGTCCGGCTCGCACGACTGGCGACTTGGCGTGTGCGTCTTCGATATATGCTGTGAGCACGAACCTTGGAGAGAGCCCGCGGCTGTAGCGAGTAGAGCGTGCGAGAGGATTGTCTGGGAGACGTAGTCGCGTCCGGCGGTCCTTCTCGCTTGACTGCTCGAGGGAGACTGGCTGGTCCCTGCGTTGGTCAGTGCTATAGTCCGGGAGCGCAGACCTCAGAGAGAGTCCCGGGGACTCGATGCTCCTTCGAAATGTTGTAGGAGAACGTTCGTGAAGAAAGCCCAAGGCCGATGTAGCGTGAAGATGCTTCGTTTATTTCTCTCAATCTGGGTCCTAGGCTGACCATCCGGGTAGATGGCGTCTCGACTCGCTAGCCAAGTGCGAGAGCGGGAGAGGTCTGCGCCGGGCGGAGGCCGGGACACAACTGGTGCGCGAGCAAGAGCGCTGCCGCCTTTTATAGGCTTGCGGCGTTCTGCTTCGACGCGTCCCCCCAGGGCTTGGAGTGTCCTGGACTGTCTGGTCCCCGGCCAGCCTGGGTCTTCACGATGGGATTAGCGATCCCAAGGTGCCCGAGCTCGGGGATAGTGAACGCCACTGTCTCCGTAATACCGTAACCAGGGAACCAGAGCGTAGCCAGGGAACGTTGCACGTCTGAGGAATGGGGGCTTGGCTTAACCGCCTGGGAGCGAGGTGGGGCCCTCTATAAAAGCCCCCCAATCCCAAGCTTAGGTGGGTGGCGACGGGATGAATGGCCCCTGGGTGTGGGGTCTCTAGCTCACCAGCCGCTGCCGGCTGTGGCGGCTGGCAGGGTGTAATTGCCTTACCGGGGTAGGGCCGTACCCCCAGTGGACTGCCTGTTTCGTGACGTGAATTGAACGCCCGCCGTACGGCTTCGGCTAATATGGTGGGCGGTACGAACATGAGGAGGAGGATCGGATGGAGGAGGTACGGCGAAAGGAAGAGGTGTTAAGGCGTGAGCTAAACGCCTTGATGAAAGACGATGATTTGAAGGAGAGGAATCCGGCAGGAGGGTCTGGAGGGACTCGCAGCGAGACACCCCCTGGGGAGCGCTCACATCTGCGCTAGACAAATTGGGTCCTTACCAGACCTCCTCAAATGCTGCCTCTGGGGAAGATGATGAGGTGTGGCAGACTCCAAAACCAAGGCGGAAGCTAAGGAGTAATGCAGGGAAAAAGAAAAGTGCGGTTAAGGGCTCGGGACCGGAAGAGAATAAAGGTAATAAGGACGAGAATGCTGGAGGAAAGGATCAGACGTCGATATAGAAAGATGTTAGGGTAAATGTCGAGCAGATGGAAGTTGGGGAATTGAAGCTGGGAAAGAGGAAGGCTGAGCTCTCGGACAATGACAAGAAGAAATTGGAGCGAGCAAAATACATGAAGGAAAAAGCGAAAGGGGACAAAGATCAGAAGGAGGAGGTAGGAGGAGCTAAGAAAGGGGGGGCGGGATTAGTATTGCTGGATGGATACGGTAATAAAGATATAGAGAATAGTATAGATGAGATTGATATGGATTTGGATGTGTGACGTTGCGCTTTTTAAAGCTAATCCCGTAGCTTCGCAATCGTCGGAATCTCAATAATACTTTGGTCATAACTCGCTAGGACTCTTACATCTAGAGGGGGACACACGATAGGTCTAGGGACAGGAATTAGCCTGGCGTGGCAGAGGGTGTAGTCAGTAAAATCACAATCAATTGTTATGCTGAAATAAGTAAATTATATTGTACGAACTTCCGTCAAGACTGGCTCGACTACAATCTCGCTTCGATCGCTAGTTTCCGATCGATACTCGCTACTCGTTAGATTATTAAATGGTTATTAGAATTAATATTAAAATACGAAGTGTTATTTAAATATGCTCGCGTCAGCAATAATAATTTCTGTTCCAAACATTATGACTCGGTTATTCTAATAATATGTAATTTACCACGGTCTACTCTCGTTCGAAAATCAAGGCGCAATTAATTATACTAACGTGCTTTCAAGTTAATCGCGAATCTCCGTATTTAACGTAACTTTAGCAGCGCATCCACGCTTATTATCAAAATGGCGGTGGCGTCGGTCGGAAGGACGCGGCGTCACCAAGATGGTGATCCCGTACCGTTAGCGGGATTCACCTCCACGAATACTGCTCTGCTGTGGGCCTGCTCATGTAGATCAATTCCTGAAATATTCGCGAAATTATAGTCGCAACCGCCGTCTGCTCTGCTGCCACGTATCAGTCGAAAAACCCGAGACTTTGCCTCAAGGGTAGCGCCAACCATGCAACAACCGCGGTTTTGTTAATCAGTGAAGAGCCGGAGTTTTCATTGACCTCAACGGCGTCGCTAATAACTGGTTAGAACATTTAGCATAACCAAATCTGTCGCGAGGACTTACTCTCATTATCTCCTTAAGCACGTACGAATCACGGTTGAAACCCAAAAGAAAGAAAAAGAACAACTAGTAGACTCTCGCGCTGAACTACTGGCTCCAACTCGCTCGCGCATTCAATGTAGCGGCACTGCAGCTAATTTATAAGAGGAGAGGCGTCCGACGCGGTTGAAGGCAGGAAACCAAGTGAACGAAGAGGAAGTCTCCTCGCGACGCGATGCTCAGCGCGTCCCGGAAAAGGACGACACGTTGCGCCCTCTATAACGGCTTCCGCGACGCGAGCACTTCGTGTATCAAGCACGCGATATTACGAAAACGCGAGAGCGGCCGGTCGCGATCCCATGGTTACTGGGCGCCGCGCGGTGCACGGGACGGCCTCGCGCGCGGCGACATGTCGCTATCAGCGGTGTGGCTAGTGGTGTACGCGCGAGTCCCCCACTAACCAGCTTCGCTCTCGCCGAGCTCTCTCTCTCTCTCCTGCGCGCGCGTCTCCCTCTCCTCTATATAACGCTCTCCTCTATATAACGCTGGCAAGCAGCGAGGTGAACAATAAAGCCCCTGGAGCAACTCGCCGTGGCAATAAACCACACACACAAACAGGTCTCTTACGCGCACGTACCATTAAACATTGTCTCAGATAACGCGTTGCATTCGCAGCAGCAGCAGCAGCAGCAGCAGTCGGCTCTCTAATTGTCCGTCTCTTTCAATCCACTCCAACTCTCTCACTCTCTCTCTCTCTCCCTCTTGTCGTCTGCTCTCCGTAAGTACTAGACGCCTTCACTCGACACTCCTCTTTCGAACTGCTATTCTGCTGTTTTCTGCCTTCGGGCGTGTTTTTTTTTACAGTTCGTTGCACGCTCCTTATTGCAACCTTCAGCTTGTCATAATTTTCGCTGGAGGCTGCACTCACCACACGCTGTCAATTCTACTGCAAATTTTCGCACTCAATTCTAACCTCAAACTGCTTCGCCTGGCTTGGCTTCGCTTCTCTCTTGCTCTTCCTGTACATTCCAATCAGCACACGAGGCGACATCTCACGAGACGACGGGGAAGATCTACGTCGGACATCAACTACACAGTAAGTTGCCGGCAAAAATGAGTATAACAGGAGAGAAAGTCACAGAGGCGTACCAAACTATCTGTGAACACTGTAACAAGCTCATACAGACCAAGGACCCGAAGCAGTGTGAAGTATGTCGCAACTCCTTCCACACACGTTGCGTAACTTTTCGTTCTGTGGTGGTGAAAGGCGTCCCGACGCTCGCGTGTGCAACGTGTGCTGACTTAAACAGCAGGGCGAAACTAGACGTTTCACTTAACGCCAGCACGTTGCAGAGGACTGTCAAGAGGACCAAAGCAACATCAGCGCCCTCATCGACTAGCACCTCGCGCAACCAATCGCCGGCGCGTCCATTAACAACAACCACTGCAAGGAAGGACGTCACCCTGCAGGACATCCTTGCAGCAATAAAGGACGTCCGTGCGAGGCAAGATGAGGCGGCGAAGTCTTTGAGAGATACGTCCAGCAAACTCTCGGGGTTAGAGACGAGATTAGGTCTACTGGAGCACCGACTCATCGCCCTGGACGACCTGCCCTTGCTCCAAACTCGCATTACAAATGCTGAGCAGAAGATCCTGGAGCTAAGGGCACAAGTTGAAGATCTGTCGTCCAGGCCCCCTCCTGCGCAGTCCCCTCAACACACCTCGTCCGACAACGTTCCCCCTGCTAACACTGTCCCTTCGGAAATTGCCGGTCTCCGAAGGGAGCTGCTGAAGATCAAGCAGCAGCAGGAGAACACCAACAACAACGTCGTTGTTCTGACAGGGCTGCGCTACACGAGGGAAACCTCTATCGACCTGCTGGCCTACTCTGTGGTGTCTGCCCTTGACCCCACGGTCCTCAAAAGGGACATAGCTGGGGCAAGAATCATGGGTAGAGTGAATGTGACCGCTGACACCCAGGCCACTGTCAGCAGACTTCCACCGATTGCTGTCACCCTCTCTACTCATGCCCTCGCTCGCTCAACCATCAGAGCGAAGATAAGGAAGGGCAAGTTGCACACGGCAGAGCTCGACGCAGGTATCCTGGAGGAGGCAAAGGCTCCAAACCATCAGGGGCTAATCAACGTTAACGAGCTGCTTCCTCCAGAGATACATAAACTGCGCGTCAGGACCAGACAGGAGGTCAAAAGGAGACCAGGATGCAGGTCCTACGTCAGGGACAGTACCATCTTCGTCCGGTCCCTCAACAACTCGGACAGGGCCACCATCGTCAGCAGTGAGGAAGACCTGGACGCTTTTTTAGCCAAGATCCCTCCAGCCATCAACAACAGCAACAACAACAACAACAGCACCATCATCCACTGAAGAGGACGTCGCTTATACACACACACATCATTCGTCCTTCGCCACCTTCATCGTCATCTAAATCAACATCTTCATCATCCAAGGTAACTCTGTCCGAGGGACTAAGGGCCTGCCATTTCAATGCTAACTCTCTCACGGGTCACATTGAGATGGTTAGGCTCTTCTTGTCTACTCGTCCCTTCTTTCACGTAATTGCTGTAACTGAGACCTGGCTAGATGACAAAATCAAAACCATCCCTTTACTGGACAACTACATACTACTCAGACGAGACAGAAACCGGAATGGCGGAGGTGTGGCCCTCTACATACACAACTCTCTCACAGCTAAAATCATCACTTCATCCGACGGCACTTGGTTGGGCAGGCCAGGGAAGCCTGAGTATCTCTTCTGTGAGGTCTCAGCGAGGGGAGTTAACCCTATCTTCGTCGGCGTTGTATATCGACCACCCCATGCCCCTTTCATCCAGGGCAGTGACTTTATGGAAAAACTAACCACGCACATGCACTGTTACTCCACTAAACTTGTCATGGGTGATTTCAACGCTGATCAGCTCTCCTCTTCTGAGGATGCCAATTTCATCAGGTCGTTCATAGATCAGAACTCACTTCTGTCGGTTCCCTATGGTGCAACGCACCACAAACAGGATTCCGACACCTGGCTTGACCTCTGCTTAATTGACGAGCAGGATCGCCTGCTCGCACACTGGAAGACCGACACACCATTTATTAACGGACATGACCTTATAACGGCCACACTCGACGTACAGATGCCACTACACGCACCTCAAACTTACTCTTACAGAAACTACAAAGGCATCTGCGCCGAGAAGCTAAGGGACTTCTTGGGTGCGTGCGACTGGTCATTGCTCGCTACATCATCACTTGACGACTGCATCACACTGTTGAACGCTAACTTGACTAACGCCATAAACCATCTCGCCCCATTACGAACAGTGACCCCACGAACGAAACGTCACCCGTGGTTCACCACGGCTCTTCGTGACCTTGTGAAAGAACGGGACAGACTCTATCGACGTTTTCGCAGATCGCGTCTCCCCTTAGACCTGCTATTCTATAGACTAGCTAGGGATGACGCTCATCGGCAGGTCGAGGATGCCAGGCTGAATTATTATCATTCACGCTTGGCGTCTCTGACTGACGCCGGTGAGATCTGGAGAGAGCTAGAGAAACTTGGAATCACCACCTCCAGGGAATCACCTCCCTCTCGTTTCTCTACTGAAGACCTCAACAGGCACTTTAGCGGAATTTCCACCGATCCGCTGGCCCCTGACGTTGCGGACTACCTGCAAGGGCTCGAGAGTCTGAACACCCCCGAACACTTTAACTTCAGGGAGATAACGGAATCGGACGTTTTAGCTGCGATAATGCACTTTGACTCCCAGGCAAGAGGCAGCGATGGCATTCCACAGGGCATAATTCAGAAGGCATTGCCAGTACTCGCTCCCTTTCTCTGTAGAATTTTTAACCTGTCCCTGAGCGAGTCATGCTTCGCCTCTGTCTGGAAAAAGTCTCTAGTGCATGCGCTAAACAAAGTCAGCTCCCCAACATCTCTTTCTGACTATCGTCCGATCTCCCTTCTATGTTTTCTGTCAAAGGCACTGGAATGGCTGGTACACAAACAAATATCCGAATATCTGGAATCGAGGCTCTGCCTTGATGATCTTCAAACCGGCTTTCGCTCCGGACATAGTACTCAGTCAGGCCTGATAAAGTTGACCGACGATATCAGGCTAGGGATAAACAAAAAGATGGTTACACTTCTCCTCCTCTTCGACTTTAGTAAGGCGTTTGACACTGTGTGTCACGTCAAACTTCTCTCAAAACTAACCTCTTTCGATTTCTCGAAACAGGTCATCCGCTGGCTTGCATCATATCTTACGGGCAGAGAGCAGGCTGTCATTGGTGATAAGGGCGAGCTCTCCACCTTTCGCCCTCTCAACACGGGAGTCCCACAGGGGTCCGTCCTGGGCCCCCTGCTATTCTCGTTATACATCAATGACATCGGCTTCTGCCTTGACTCAGACACCTATCACCTCATTTATGCGGATGACCTCCAGATCTACTGTCAATGCCCCCTCGAGGAGCTGGATTCCTGTTCCGTTAGGATGACAGCTAATGCCGAGAGGATTTCAGGCTGGGCAGCACAAAATCGTTTGAAGTTAAACGTCAGCAAAACTCAGGCGATCGTCCTGGGCTCCCCTTACTACATAAACTCTTTACCAACTGTAGCTAACACCTACATAAACATAGGAGCAGGCGACGGCGTCGTCTGCTGCGTAGCCAGTGCGGAGTCGACGTCTCTCATGTCCGCTGACAGGAGAGGTTAGGAGCTCCGCAGCTCTCGTGTGTTCCTCGTTCAGTGTCGTGCTTCCGCGTTATTTATTGTTATGTTCTGCTGCAGTGCGGTTCACTGCAACAGAGCTGCTAATTGTTTATTTACGGCGCCGAGAGTTGCACAGTATTCGCACTGTTGCCAACTCTTCGGGCCGAACTATGACGCGACTTCTCTCATGTACGACGTGTAGCTACTCTACACGTCGCAGATGATAAACATGTGGATGAAACGAGTTATGAGAACGTAGAGAAGGAATTGGCTAATGTGAGAGAATTGGTGAGGAAAGTATTGGTAAAAAATAAAAAGGTGCCAAAAATGGAAGCTGCGGCTGTGTACAGATGTATGGAGAGGTATGAGAGGATTATAATGAGAATGAGTGTTGAGAATAAACGACTAGAAATGAAAATGGATGAGCGGGAGAAGGCAATAGAGAAAAGGATGATGGAAATAGAGAAGAGGATCGAGCGGTTTGAGTTTGGATTGGAGGACAAGATGATAGGAATGGTAGATAAGATGGAGGAAAAGTTGAATAGTATGTGTGACAGGGTGTCGGAAAAGATACACTCCAGCATAAATGAGGGTGATGCCGGGGGGCGTGCCCAATCCAGTGCAGCTAAACTAGCTGATCATGCGAACAGCTACGCCCTTATCGTTAGAGGTGATAAGGAGAAAATGACGAGCATGGAGGTGAAGCGGAGAATGGTAGAGAGTGTTGGAGGCGACGCGAATGTGAGAGTGAGTGGCATAAGGATAATGAAAACTGGCGGGGTAGTGGTGGAGGCGGCGACGGAGGAGGATCTTAAAAGACTAACAAACTGTCCCCTGGGGGATGCTGGTTTACGTGTTGACATACCAAGCAGGTTCGATCCGAGGGTGATCATTTATGATCTTCCTTCGTCGTTGGCTGACGCCACTCTCCTCGAAAAACTAGCAAAAAAGAATTTGGGTGGATTGTTTGAGGCGAATGAAATAAGGGACAAAGTAAAATCAGTCTGAGTCTGAGTATGAATGAGAACGATTTGGTGACGAATAAGGAGCTGGAAAGTATGAATGTGTTTGAAAGAAAGGAGAGAGTGGAAAATGCAGCGTATGAGAAATGGCAAAGAAGATGGGATGAAAGGAAGAGTGACGTATGAATGAATAAATGATGTGCGACTCTCGGGCAGGAGAGATTACTTCGATCCTAGCCTGAGAGTCTGCTACCTGCTGACTGGGCACGGGAGTCTCAATGCGTTTCTTTTTGAAAGGAATCTGCATGAGACTCCCGAATGTTTGTGTGGGGCTGAAAGAGAGAGGATTGGTTGCATGTTTTGTGTAAATGTCCGATGTATGCTGCGTTTAGAGACTTGGATGGTATAGGCATTGTTTGGAATGGGGAAAAATGGGATGTGAGTGGAGTTTTAAGTGAAAAAGTAAGGTACGATTGTCTGTGTCTTTTTGCTGAGCGTGCATTTAAAATGAGGGATTCGATGAGAGCGAGGGTGAATGCGGAAGAGGGAGAGTTGCAGGAAGAAAAATTAATCGGAAATAATATGAATGAAGATTGAATGACTAAAGTATGAGTTGCATGAGTATGAGTGTGAGTGTTGTAAATAGTTCGTGTTGTTATATTTATAAGCTGCATACTTGAGTTGTTATCGCAGGGGGGTTGGCCTGGCATCCGTGCTCGGCTGACCTTTGGGGGTGGCGATCCCACGAACCCAAGCTGGCTTGCTGGTACTGAGGTGGCAAGACCTCAACCGGCCCTCACACCAGAGGCTAAAGGTACACGGAAAAAAATGGTTGGTTGTGGTAACCAAGTGATATTTGGTTGCTCA
The DNA here is from genome assembly GCA_012977825.3 of Pteromalus puparum. Classification (NCBI taxonomy): domain Eukaryota; kingdom Metazoa; phylum Arthropoda; class Insecta; order Hymenoptera; family Pteromalidae; genus Pteromalus; species Pteromalus puparum. Next base: position 21,430,703 of record CM053168.1, on the reverse strand, counting down.
GAAATTGGTTATGAGAACTAAGTGCTTGGTTAATTTAACCAAGCCGACTTTTGTACCCTGGAAAAGCCAACTTTGTAGGTTACTAACCAATTTACTTAGTACATACAACAATTTTTTTTGGTACATGATTCAGAGCATAAGATTTACTACGAGAAGTTAATTATTAACAATAACAAATTGAACGTGGTAAAAAAAATGTAATAATTGGTTATATAAAAATATGACACTAGTTTATTTTATTTATTATTCTATAATAAAATTTTTCCGGAAGACAATAATTATGCACGTGGAGACGTCATTCCGCAGTTCAAAACGCTTACATAAACTGACGAACTGATCGAGAGCGAGCGAGAGCTTATAGTTCTTATCCCTATAATATACTTACGATGAGAGCACGGCCGTCAGAGGGAGGCTCAAAGTCGTTGCCCGTCTTTTATAAACGTATTTTACGCTGGTGGGCTGTATTTTATTCACCTTGTCGAACCCTCCCAAGAGCAATGTATTTCTTCCCTATTTATAGTAGTTCCATTTATCGCCACGCGTGTATTTTAAATGGGCAAACGTGGCGCTAGCGTGCCTTCGACAAGGCCAATACCGCGACGTGAACGTCGAAAGAAATTTCGAGATCATTTTTAGTATCGAACGTCCGTTGACCGTTGGTCGTCGGAACATTGTTCTCGGCTTCAGCTGTGTGTGCGTGTCGTTCGGTGCTATCATCATGGATATTGAAGCTCTACTAAAAAAATAGGGTTACGGCCAATACGTAAACGAATTCAGAGGTATGATTTTATAAAATATCCCTTTTCTGTTTAAAATCGACAAGGCTTGGCAAAGCAGAGGATACTATAGCAACAGTGTTCGAGAGTCGGGAGTGCCGAGACTCGGGGCCATGTCGTGTGTCGCGACTGAGTTTGAGCTGGACCTATAGACAGTAGACGCATCGACGTACTCAGCATCCGCTATGACAGTGACGATGAGGGCCAGGAGACGCAGAGCGGTACGATGCTCGGAAGCCGTGGAGGTTACGGTTGTCGTGTATGTCGGCGCCGGCGAGAGTGCCGCTAGATTCGACCCGTGAGTGTCCAGTTCACCGTTGAGCTTGGAGACTTGCTGCTCTTGGTGGTGCAGCTGATTCGACGCATATACCTACGAGAGGCTACCCTGACTTTCTAACTGAGTGTGCGCTGCTGTGGTTGCTGCTGATGCAGGTGGTGATGAACTCTGACTTTGACTGGCTAGCCTTGAGACTGTCCTTCTGCGAGTGAGATTATGAGCGAGTGCTCCAGGACTCTCGTGGAGGATGTCCAGGTGTCTGACAGAGTTAAAAATCAAGTCTAGGCAGTGCGCTCTATGGCTTTCAATGTATAGATGTAAGCTTTGCTCGACATGATGAGCACACTAGCCGGGACTCTCGTAGACGATGTCCAGGTGTCCGAGAACCTCAGCGGCTAGTAATGATTCCTATATTTAGTCTAGTTCTGAGTACAAACCTAAGTTTATTAGTAAAAAATTTTCCAGAAATTTTCCAAATTTTTCCAAAAATTTTCCGGAAATTTTCCAAAAAATTTCCGAACTTTTAAAAAAAAATTCCGAAATTTTCCAGAAATTTTCCGAAATTTTCCAAAAATTTTTGAAAATTTTTCCAATATTTTCAAACATTTTTCGAAATCTTGTATAGTAATTATTTCCACGTATTCATTATCTTCGAGCAGAACTTACGTCCAGGTATTGAAAGCCATGGGGCGCACTACCTGGACTTGATTTTTTCCTTTGCTGGACATCTGGACATCGTCTGCGAGAGTCCCGGGTCACGGGCTCATCATCTTCGAGCAGAACCTGCATATACACCGAAAGTCGCGGAGCGCACTACTTAGAATTGATTTTTTTCTCAGCTGGACACCTGGAAATCGTCTACGAGAATCCTGGATAACATGATCATCATTCTCGAGTAGAACTTATATCTACAATCCGAAAGTCGCGGAGCGCACTACTTAAAATAACATTGTTTTCATAATAAAAACCTAAGACAGCATTTTTTAAGTTCTGGATGACCGGGGAACGTATGCTCAGGGTGATAATCTACGTAGACATCAAGAGCATTCGTAAGAGTAATTAGGATAGTTATAATACTAATCCAAAATATAAATATACATAATTGCATCAAAATTGTATATCATTATACTTATCATATATGTATATCATTATTTCCCCAAGCGTTTGTTAAAGGTTGGCTTTTATCGAGGCAAATCGTTGGTCTACGGAGTTGCCCAATAATTAGTAAGCGAGCCGAGGCAATCTTTTAAACATATTACACAATTTCAACGTGACAATGCAAGAGCAGAAGTCGTAGCAATTTATTAAAATTTAAATGATAATGTTAATGTTATAACTGCGAACATGTCTTTGAAATACATAATGCTACAGGCTACAATATTGCTATAGAAAATGATATTGGTGAAATGTGCATAGCACGATGTCTTAATGAAAGAAAACAAGAAATTGTTATAGCAACTATATATATTTCTCCAAACAAAAGCATTTTAAGTATTATTGAATTTATTCATGCACAACTTTTAATATATACACTTGAAGGTTCGAATGTACTTGGCAAAAATAATCATAAATTGCCTTTCATTTTAAGCGGAGATTTTAATATTAATTTTGCTTCCGATAGAGCGCAAAATTTAGTATCATTTCTTGAATCAAAATTACAACTGAAAATGATTAATGATCCACATGAATCTACTATTAGTCATGGTACAACTTTCGATGCAGTATTTGCAAGATTTTTAGATAATATTGAGTGTAAAAATTTCGTTTCTGATTACAGTTACCATAAGCCAATAGTTACTTTTGTAGGATTGAATAACGAAAATGTTAATGAAAATGCAAGTGAGATAACAAAGGCTATTGAAGACACTTGATGACTGTACATGACAAATATATATTTATTATGAAATAAGTTGATGTGTTTGATACAAGATTTATAATAATTATCTTTTCATACAAAAAAAAATATTAAAAAAAATTTTTTGATTTATTTATAATCCTTTCCAAAAATTATATTTATTTGAGTAGTATAATTAATACATCTTCTATACGCTAAATAAGTTAAATTTTAAATACTTTCTACTTAAATCAATTTAAGTCATCACTTCTGCCGGACGTCCCGAGACGCATACATTTTTTTATTTGCATTTTTATACATATCATCTTGTTCGATAAGTGTATAGGAAACAAATTATATCAAAGGGCACGGTAGTGCCCGGGGAAAGTATATAAAGTATATACGACTACAGGCACTACCACCTCATATGCTTTGAAACGGGGATTCCTAACCTCTTTCAAAATTTCAAACGCTTATTACTTATCAGAATCTGTTTTTTTTTTTGTACCAAACCGGTGCTAGTCTGAATGATTTTAACAAAGCTTTAATTAAAAAAAAAATCATGAAAATTGAACGACCTGTTATGATAATATAGCGGTCAGTATTTTACGCTATGAATTTTCTATTCGGTTTTTTTTCTTCTCCTAACTTCCGTTCTTATCCTCGACACTTCCGGGGCGCGAAAATTCAAATCTGATTCCAAACAAAAACGCATTTTAAATGCATATTATATACATATTACGATATTTAGATAACAAACTACTGGCTTCTTTTTGAATTGAAGAGGTTGCCAGTGCACAATCTACGTTCCTGGTTAGTAACTAGGTAGCCAGGGTTGCCGATGACGAGGTCTAGGTAATAATATGTTTGGTACCTTTTTTAATACAATTGTGCCATTGCTTTTATAAATAATGTATAGCTAACCAAGGTGACCAATGATAAGGCCAATCTAATGCGCCCGGATGAGGCGCTAATAAGGTGGCCGATGACAAGGTCCAGGTAGTTTTTTGGATTTAGGCAAAAATAATGTTCGAGAAGTGCGTCTAGGTGTGTCTGGATGGTGCGCTCCGTAGTTTTTCTGGTCTAGGTGCAAAAAATGTTCGAGGATGGCGTACGTACGTACACTTTTATTGTTAACTTTATAACCAAATTTTATGAAAATTAATAATAAAATATTACAGTTTTTTGTTCGATGAATATTTTGATATACGGAGATTACAACTGATATAATATAATTCATTTTCACAATATATTTTTACAGGATAAACGGTTCTTTACAGAAGAGTTCATTTAACAACTAAAGAATTTTAATATTATGTAGATACATCAAAATAATAGACCAATAATTTTAAATATCATAATCAATCATTATTGAAAATCGGGATTTAAACTATTTAATTAATAATTTAAAATTATTATTTATCATAAAAAAAATTTGTCCATTAAGTTGAATCCGATTCGCTTAATGGTATAAGTTATTATGATATAAGCAAAGGCGATAAAAAATAAGTAATTCTGATTTTTTTCAGAATTTTTTACACAAATATTATGCCTTGCTAATGTATATTTTATTTTAAATTCGCGCAGTACTGCCACTACAAAATTGGAGGAAAAAAATCGCGTTCGAGATATGGCGTTCTCAAAGCCGCGGCTCAGATACGGCGTTCTCGAAGCCGTGGGTCAGATACGGCGTCCTCGAAGCCGCGGTTGAGATACGGTGATCTTCCAGTCAGCCGTCGATATACTCGCCTATTTTCTGTAGGACTTTCTATCACACAAGGGAAAGTATAGATTAGGTACTAGAGGGAGAAGGACTACTGAACGACACACAAATTTGATTCAGAAAAGGAAGAGGAATAGCGGACGCAGTGTATATAATGAGCAAGGCAGTAGATAATGAACTTAAGAAAAAAAGAGGGAAGGTATACGCCTTCTTCGCGGATATAAGAGCGGCTTTCGACAAAGTAAAAAGAAAAGAGATGTGAGAAATAATGAGGAAGCTGGGACTGGGAACAAGAGTAAAAAAGAGGATTAAAGAGCTGTATGAAGGGACAAGAAGTGAACTAAAAATAGGGAACAGGAACGTAGGAGGGTTTGAATTATTTAAAGGAGTTCGACAGGGTTGCCCAATAAGTACGACGCTCTTTAATGTGGCTATGGCGGATATAGAAAAGGAACTGAGTAAGGTACAGGAAGGAGGGATTGTATTGGGAAAAATGAAATTCTGGTCAATATTGTACGCGGACTACATGGTACTGCTAGCGACTAGCGCAGGGGGATTGAAACACATGCTGAAGAAATTTAAGAAGACTATAAGCAGGGAAGGTCTGGAGTTAAACTCAGAAGAATCGAAGATAATGGTTTTTAAAAACGGAGGTAGAAGAAAAAAGAAGAGAGCTTCTATTGGGAAATCCACTGAGCTGGAAATAGTAAAATGTTTCGAGTATTTACGGTACATACTGAAAGAAAATGGGAAGGAAGATGGGCAAATAAGAAAGTTAAAGTAAAAAGCCAGCACTATAATATACGTTCAATGTGGGGCTTATGGGAAGAGGTCTTCAGGAATAACTGGGAACTAAGGATGAGGTTATTTGACACAATGGTCAAAAGCGTAATGAAGTACGGGGCGGAGATATGGGGATGGAAGGCAAAGGAAGACCTGGAAAAAATACGAAGAAAATATATGAAATTTAGATATTTAGATATTTATTGACCAGAAATAAAATACAGAATAAAATACATACTCTGCATTCCTGCAAAGATAAACAAAGTTATCTGACCGCAGGCCTGGCATTTAGTTACAAACTAATAAAGATATGAATATAAAAAAAACACTTAAAACTAAAACTTATGCTATATTAACGCATGACTAGTTGTGGCCTCCTCACTACNACGCATGACTAGTAGTGGCCTCCTCACTACTTTACACATTATATGTATACATAAATTATTTCATGATTAACAATTTTAACAAGAGATGAACATTTCAGATATCAACAGTTGGATTTTATCCATTCTTTAATTATCTCCTGTTGACTCGATTTACTAATTTCTAGCACTTTTAGGTTATTCGGCAAAGCATTAAATGTTGAGATCGCTTTAATATAACAGTTCTTATTACTAATTCTCTTTTTATTTATCGGTACTATAATACTTTTATTTCTAGTAATACTAGATGAGTTGAGGTATTGCTCTTTGAGATCATTATAGTATATCTTTAGTGATTCCAGGGTAAACAATTGTTCTAGATTGAGTGGTTTATTATGCGTGACAAATTTATTATTATTTATTATCTATTATTTTTTGTACTAAATCTCTATTATTCTTATAAGCTCCACCCCAAGCAATGATACCATAGCTCATAATACTATGAAAGAACGCATAAAATATTAACATCAAAGTCTCGGTTGACATTGATTTCGCAATTTTGTAGAAAATGTATACTAAATAATTAGTTTTCTTAACAATATATAACATATGCATATCCCATTTTAGTTTATAATCTATAATTATGCCCATCTACTTGTATTTCTCAACTCTAGTTAATTTTGTATCCTGTATTTTTACATCTACTTGGTTAGGAACACTGCCGACATAGCTACCGAAAGTCATACAAACCGACTTATCAACATTCAATGACAGCTTATTTACCGCAAGCCATTTGTGTATTTGTAACAAATAATTGTTCATGTTATCTTGGGCTTTCTCCTAGCATTCTCCTGTAACAATTATAGCAGTATCATCTGCATACGACAGAATAGCCTCCATAGGTATCTCCTGTAGCAAATCATTTATGTATAAGATAAACAACAGTGGACCAAGTATCGTACCTTGTGGAACCCCGGTGTTTATTAATAGGTTATCGCTCACACAACCATCAATTTTTACATTTTGATATCTGTTACTAAGGTAACTAGAGAGCAGTATCAAAGCTTGCCCCCTAATTCCCATGCAGTACAGTTTATCCAGTAAGATACTATGGTCCACCGTGTCAAAGGCCTTAGCCAGGTCAAGAAATGTGACTTTGGTAGGAATACTCTTGTCGATATTGTTATATAACGAGTTCATTAAGTAGTTTAGTGCATTTTTGGTGCCCTTTTTTTTAACAAAGCCAAATTGGTGATCAGAGATTATGCTAGTTTCAGTCACAACATCATAAACTCTACTGTGTATTATTTTTTGAAAAATTTTCGCTACGTTTGATATTAATGAAATAGGCCGATAGTTTGTGATTTTACTTTTTTCACCTAATTTGTAGACTGGGACAATTATCCGGTTTCTCAATTCATATACTCAACTCTCGACCTATTTCACAGAAAAAACTGTTCATATTATTCGCAATTTCAGTTTTATTAGTTACTTTCCTATCACTAATTTTTACATGATTTATGGTTTCTCTGGATTTCTTGTTTCCAATTTTACTATTAATGACTTCCCATAGCTTTTTTGGATCATTAATATTGCTTTGAACCTGTTTTTGATCGTGTTTAATTTTAGCATCCTTAATAACTTTGTCTAGTATTTTAGTAGTTTAATAGTTTCACATGATTTTATTATTGCACTTGTGATCCAGCTCTTTCTTCCACCTTGTTTCTTTTTTCTTTTTTTAGCAGTTGCTAGGTCTATGCAATCTTTGATCTCATTTACGAGTACATCGGTCGCCAAGTTAGGATCCTGAATCGACAATATTCGTCTCCAGTTTTTATTTCTAGCGATGCTTATTAATTTTTTATAATTTACAAAGTTTTCCGGTTGTTTTGCTTTTTCCTTGATCTTGTTTAACGCAATAAATATTGGGTAATGATCTGTTATTGAAAGTTTTATTTTGTATTGTTGGATTTCGTGGATAAATAAACAACAACTTGTGAGGTTTAGATAATAATATATTGAAAGGCTTGAGAGCCCAGTCGGCAGTGCGTCCGCTCAGCTCGGAGTCTTACAGGCAAGAGAGAGTGTGGAGTACAGTACAGCATAGTCTGACTCCACGAAGTATAGTATACAGTATAGTATGCGCTTAGTATATATACGCGAGACATGCGCACTATGCTCGCGTTCGCTTGAGCTTGTCTCGTTGAATGATATCGTCGTTAACCAGTAGATGGCGCGACGAGTACCTCTTATGTATTACGACTGTATAAATTCACATATTACAACATGTATGTAGTTGTTTTTAAATTGTTTGTTTTGATAAAAACATTGTCGATACAGGAACCCTTAGCGATAACAATTGGCGGCTTGGTAATACCAACAAAGCCAGGGATGTACCCTTTATCAAAGAAATTACATAGGAATTCCTGACTGTAATTATCATATTCTAGTAAGTCAATATTGAAATCACCTATTACTAGGTGATTTTTAACACTTTTATTCGCAATTAAAAATTTATGTATCTCTAGAATAAATTTAGATTTTGGAATCCCATGTGACCTATAAACCGCTGACACCTCAAGATTACTTTGGTTACTTAGCTTAATACTCGTATTTACAATCTTAATCCTACCCGTTTCAATCACATCTGTGTTTTGGTTTAATATAACATTTACAAAGACTATGACGCCGTCATTTTTGTTTATCGAACTATGGGTATAATAATACTTATATTCATAGCAAATCCTTTTAATTTGTATATTTTATAATTAAACTGTTGAAAACTTTCCGTGCAGACAACAATAGATGGTTTTATAGCCAACTAATAACTTTCAATTAGTATTTTTACTTTATCAAAATTAGCATTCATGCTTCTGACATTTATATGCATGATCGTATCATTTTTACTACTACTGATTTTATTAAAAATATCAACACTACTACATGTTTTTTCATTTTGAAAAGAATCATTTTGGATTATATCTAAGTAATCAAAAGTAGCCATTATAACCTATTTATTGTTATCTTTTACTTTCTTATATTTGCGAGCCGCCGGGGGAGTAGTGTACTGGTCCAGTTGTTGCTTCTGTTTTTGGAGTGCTAGTTGGTTTCTTGTGACAACCCTCACAATCTGAGGTTTGTCTAATTTCAGTTGCTGTGGAATATTTTGTTTTTCATTCGGATTAATCTTGCTTGGTTCTTCTACATCCTTGTTACCCTTGTTATCATCCGCCGGTACCTGCTGTTTAAGTATCATGGGGTTTCTAACTAATAAGCGACACTTTAAAAATCGATTTGAATAGTCAATGTGAGTTTCAGATTGGAACTTGATGGTACTAAACTTGTAAATTTTGAGGTATATTTGTACTTATCGGTCACACGCTTGCCGTCATCTGTTATCAAGACATATTGCAAAAATTGAATTTGTAAATGTAATCTTTTTGAGTCGATCTTCGTCATATCCTCTGTTACCTAAAAATCATTTAAATAACGGTTTCATAATTTACTTGTCTAATTCTGTTGTTCAATTTCGATTATTTGATGCTTGCACAAAGTTTTTCCAATGGACTCGTTTGTCTATTGGAAGCTAAAGAATTTTGAGGTTGGATCCCATTCCATTTTTAATATTTTGTAGAATATGAGCTATAATATAGAATAGAACAAACGGAGTATTTTTCAGCCCAGTTTGATAATTCAGCTTCAATGTTGTACTAGAATAGTTTGGTATTTTTAATGCCGCGTGCCATTACACATACCAGGATAACTCAAGTTTCTATTCAACATAATTAATAGCCGCCAATTTTAAATGAAGGTTCATGGTGATCCTCTTCGCGTAAATGCTATTTAATGATTCGACAGGAAAAGATTTATGTTAAATGTTATCAATTTTATCAATGCACTTTGATAGGTTGCATGCTAATCACACCTTGTAATGACGTTTTAACCTCTCCTTTCCATTTTGACTTTATAATTTCTATTATTCAATGAAAAATAATAAGTATAGAAGTTTGTAGGCACATATTTGGCATGTGTCAGGAAGAGGTGAGAGTGAGTCGCGAGCCATTCATCGGTCACAGTAGACGGAAATTTATGCTGCGGCACTTCGATGATAAAATGATCTGGCTGTGCTATCATACCGAGAAGCGGAAAGACTTGCTGCGTGATTCGTTTCAGCAATTGTTGATTCGGGTAAGGTCATCCGTAAATGATATTCTTGGTTTACTCATCGTTGGCTAACGTGTCCAGATAATGAGAGATCGATGTCGATAATTTTCTGGACTCAAAAGTATGAAAACACGCAAGTTATAATGAGTAAGTGATTCGTTTAAAATGTATTTCGAAACGTGAGACTTATATAATGTATATATCTATATGTCTCTATATAATTTAGCTTTCGAGTTCCATACTATAGTTTATCAAATCTGGGGTAGAGATCTACTGGCCGAGAATGTCTAATCAATCAAAACTAATAATTTTATTCCAAAAGGAATGTTGGTATCACATAGATCACGTAAAGTTAAATCAACTATTTCTAGAGCTTTTTTAGGAATCATAGAAGCTTCATCCCAAATAATCAAATCTGGCTTCTCGTAACTTTTCTTTGTCAGATTCAAACTTCAAAAATGCAATTTTTAAATTTGTTAAATCTAAAAGGTAAACGAAAAGTTCTATGACTTCATATATAATTCACTTATTGAAATTCACAATTATCTAAATAACAAATATTATCGAAGATTCAACTTACAGAACAAAATTAATAAATACATTTTTGTATAGTTTTTAGTGTCTAGGTGTGAAAATCATTCGAGGGTGGTGTCTAGGTGTACAGAGTGACTGGTGACAAGGGCTAGGTGGTGCGCTACATGGTTTTTTGTGTCTGGATAAATAAATCATATGAGAGAGGTGTACAAGGTGGCTGATAACGAAGTCTAGGTAGTTCGCACCGTGATTTTTAGTATCTAAGTGTAAAAATCATTCAAACGCAGTGTCTTAGTGTCACAGAAACTGAAATGGGGGGTTGGCGAGCGGAGCGAGCAGGGGGGCGAAGCCCCACTAGTATATATATATATATATATATATATATATGTAAGAGACAATAGAAATAGAATATATATATATATATATATATATATATACTTCAGCAGGCACTTCCATCAACACAGTGCACTGTTTACTGAATTTGCTGGTGAACATGTGCAGCACTTCACCTTTTCTTGTGAAGTCATTGAAATTTCTGGTGTTGATATCTTTTTCTATTTCGTCCAAATCCATATTAGTGCAGTTGTCTATACCTATAATTTTTATCTTCGGATTATGAAGTTCATGCTTTTTTACATTGCACAGACCTTTCAATTTTTCTTTAAGTATACTTTCAGTTAGTGCGACACTATCTTCACTCGTACAACTCATAATAACTTCATCTTTCCTGTTTATAAATATGTTCTTTATTTGTATACACTTTTGTGCTGTTAAACAATCTATTACCGATTTACCTATTTCTTTAATATCAACTTCACTGTTTTCACTTTTCTGAACTGCGATTTTAGGTACTTTTTTATTCAGCGGTATTTGTTGTTGTTGTCTTACTGCATCTCTGTACGTGAATGTCTTGAGAGTAGCTTGATTCGAGTTTCTAGTTTTTCTTTTAGTAGATCGTTTTTCTCTGTTAATGCAGCAACCAGAGTTCTCAGTAGTTTAACCTCTGTGTTCAAAAACTCCAGCTCAGTGTCACTTATACTTGATTCTAAACTGAATAGATCGGTAGTCTTAGATTCAATCTCAGCCAGTACTTCTCTTCTTATTTCTTCAGTGGTCTTAGATTTTATCTGTGCAATTAGTACTCATTCTGGTTCAGTCAGACTTTTCTCCTCGATTTTAGAGGTTATGTTCTTCTCTGTGTGCTTGGGGCAGATAATAAGGTGTTTCCCCAGGTGTTTATAATTTTCCGATATCTCATTGAGGCAGTTGACGTGGAAAGCCTCATCACAGATGATACAAGCCACTGTTTCCACTTTTTGTTCCGTATGACATGCAAAAAATGCGGGAGGCTTATCAGGAGGCTTGCGTCCTGGTGCCATGTTGGATGACGAAATGGGTATTAAAACTGGACAGGATCACGCCGGAGCAGACCTTACACCTAGAAACCAAACGATTTAGGTTAGAGACGAGAACAAGAAAAAGAGCGATGAAATATGAGAACAAATTAAGTGAGGCAGAAGAAGGCACCCTGTGGAGAGAATACTGGAGATTGCAAGAAAGAGAGGAAGAAGAAGGAAAGGGGAAAAGGAAACGCAAAAAAGTCAGATATAAAGAATTAAACAGAAGAGGGCTGTCAATGGCAGAATACCACAAAAACCTGAGAGAGGGAGAGCAGGTATGGACAGATATGGAAAGAGTAGACAAGGAAATACAGATTCAGAAATGGGAAAGAGACATAAAGGACTTAAGACAGGCACGAGACATTAATGAACTGATAAAACCGTTGGGAGAGTGGCCGGAATACATAAAAAGAAGAGTAAACAAAGGAAAGAGAGGGTTATCCACAACAGCGAGATTCAGACTAGAAAACGAAAAAAGAGGAAAGAAGTACTGGATAAAAGAAGAAGAAAGAGTGTGCCGGTTATGCGGAGAAGAAGAGAAAACGCTGAAACGCATTTTCGAGCGATGCAATATCACAGGGAGTAACATAGTCAGATGGAAAGAAACGCTAAACGGAGAAAGAAAAAACCTGGGAAAATTATACAGTGTACTATGGAAGAGGGAAAAGAAAGAGAAAACTGGAAGAGGGTAGATGAGGAGCAAACCGTCTGGTGAAAGGAGCAATCGAAACAAGGTAGGAGCAAATGAAATCTCTGGATAACTAATTGCAAACAAGAATTGTATGGAAAGACAGACAAGGAAAGCAAGTCTGCGGGAACGAGTAAGAAGCAGGAACTTTTAATGATCAGTGGATGCACAAGGAACAGAACAAGTAAAGTAACTAGAAAGAGGACTAGACAAGAGTTAGAATAGGGAATAGGGAAAATGGGACAGGGAACGCAACAAGGAGAAGGACCAGCAGACAGCAAAAACACGTGGTAGATAAGTGGAAAAGAGACCTCCACTATCAGATAGAAATTAAAGTGAAGACACGGTGTAAGAGAGAGAGGTGAAGTAACTTGCCTACCCCCACCACATGTTTTGCGTGCTCTTAAAAGTTTGCTTCTTTGAGCTACGTTGGGGGCGCCAGTGAGACATGTGTGCCACACAGTTGGGATACCACTTTGGCATTGTAGATGTTTGTTTACACTTCTGAATGGAGTACATCTGTTTTATTTTATATCAAATAAATCATTTATTTTTAGGCACGACCGCGACACGAAGTGCCTTATAGTTTTGTGTGCGAAAAATGTGTGAGATGCGATATCTAACGCAATTATCAATAGTTCGGGCTGAAATTTTAGAAGAATTCTCCACTTGCACAAACATAAAAACTACTTCTTTTTATCCCGATCTTCTATGTCGTTTTGAAATGCGGGCACAAATTGTTCGATTTTTAAGCGTATTTTTGAAAAAAATTCTACTTACTCGATTATCTCTGAGAGACTTTAGTCAATCGAGCTAAAAATTTGTGTGCAAACTCCCCTCATAACAGTGAGATGCCATATTAATTTTGGGCTTGATCCTGCACGTATACACAGAATGCGGTCACCTCCAAAAATCGCTAAAAACAGTTTTTTGGCTGTAAATCAAATTCTAAGCATTCTACAAAAAAAGTTGAACGAAAAAGTTGTAGATCTTTCAAAAATACAACTTTTTCTTATTAACATCAAATCATGAAAATGCTTATAACTCGAGTTTACAGCCAAAAATCGATTTTTTACAGCTAAAAAACCAATTATTTGCCATAAAACTTTGCGGATTTATGTTTTACACAAAAATGTTAAATGTAAAAGTTGTAAACATTTTTAAAATACAACTTTTTACCGTGGCAACGATATTTTTTAACACTTTTTCACATACAACATTCCTAGAAGCGATATTTTGATACATAAATTCAATAATAACTTCGCTACAACATGCCCCATCGGACCAAGTGCAAAAAATGTGTGAGATTCGATATCTCAGCCTGCTCTGAGAAGCCTGACACGTTCCTCTAAACTATGCTATTATTATACATTTTCTAAATGAAACCCTATTACTAAATCAAATCTTGATAAAATCTTGAATCTTCTGTTAACTATCTTTAAAATCCTCTTGAAAATCCTCTTGAGTCCTTCCATGCTAAATTGTTTTTTTTTCACCTACAAAAAAAAAAAAAAATAGAATTTAATTAAAAAAACTAGAAAACAATGACTGTATAATTTAATTAACTGTTAAAGAAAAACCAGCCTCTAAAATACATGATTATAGATACGCATAGTAGAAGTATAGTAGTGCCATAGTCTTGAATGAAGTTACGTTCGAACTCCAAGATTTTGATAGCTCAGTTATCAACACCATCAGTATCCTTAGGTTGACTCCGGTAGACGCAGTAGACCATAATCCAACAAATGCAGAAGTTTTTATACACCTAGACCATACAGAAAAATATTACAAAATCAAACTCATAAATAATTATTGAGAGATTCAGACCACTGATCTCTGCATAAAAATTTGAAACAAGGCAGCTTTTAAGTATGAATACCGACAAACCACATGTCTCAGTCACATAATTCACATTTACAAACAGAAGAGTATCATCATGAACACTGAAAAGGTATCCGCGAGCCATTAGACATCTGTTTACTGAACTTATCATAGGGGACAAAGCGTTTCAAGTTAAAACTTATTGAAGATACAATATAAATTCAACATATAGTTCAAGTTTAGTCTAATATTTCCAAAATTACCTTGTCAGATAGTATAAATCCATATCCAGATTCGTATTAAAATAGTTGAAGTATCCAAGAACGCCAACCAATACTCCAAGACAGCATCAATTTAGTTGCAAGATCGTCTCAAGGTTATTCAAGCAGCTTGCAACGCCAAAGAGGACTGCCGGATAGTAGAAATAGAGCTCCAGGATCATTCGCAGGTGGTTGAGCCAGCTAGAAACGCCGACCAGCACTTGCAGAAAGTTCAAATGTAATTCTAAGGTTGTCTCCTGGTGATGACATCAGCCAGAGATGTCAAGCAACACGATCAGATACCATAAATCCAGCTCCAGAGTCGTATTAAGGCTGTTGAAGTACCTAGAAACGCCAACCAGCACCACCAGAGAGAGAGAGAGACAGAGAGAGAGAGAGAGAGAGAGAGAGAGAGAGAGAGACAGAGTGAGAGAGAGAGAGAGAGAGAGAGAGAGAGAGAGAGAGAGAGAGAGAGAGAGAGACAGAGTGAGAGAGAGAGAGAGACAGAGTGAGAGAGAGAGAGAAAGAGTGAATCCAGTCCAGGGTGATCTTGGAAGGCTTCGGAATTACAACACTGATGTAACTCTAAAAAACAGATTAAAAAATCACACTGATTATACTGCACATAACACAATAGATATTTGTTGTAAATATAATGAACACAAGAACAAAGGGAAACCAGTCGTAGATCTTATGCGATAGTGAATCTTCATCCAAACAGCATGTTGCAAGAAGAATGTATCAGCACATCAATATAATGAGCAGGAGCAGCATTCACAGGAGTACTCCAATTCAAAAAACAAAGGATAACCTCCAAGCAAAAACTCAAGTTTCACTCACACTGCTCACACATCGCATCGTCGGTGCCAATCCGGGTACATCACTTTTGAATACCTTTTGCACTGTCTTACAAAGCAACAACTGCGAGCAGCTGATCCGCGAGCGGGATCGCGGTGAGCAGATGTTGCTTGTAAACAGGTATAGGCACCATAGCAGCACTTCTGTTCTGATTTTAAAACTACATATAGGGGAGAGGGGGGCACGGCGCCACGACGGGTCAGATGGGCACCTCGTTATTTAATCAATTAATAAATATTTCGAAGGAAATGTTCATGAATATCTAAGAGAAATATGTTTAGTTTCTGTCTCTAGACGTAATATAGAAAAAGTCCTACCAATTAATTAAATGAGCTTGAAATTCGCAGCCGAAATAGTAGGTTGATTTCATTTTTCATTAAGCTGGCAGAACACGATAAAAGCATGGATCCGTTTGAAACAAAGTCTATTCGATAGTTCATACTTCCAACTTTCAGGACTTGCTTGATTTTTTATCTGGCAGTGCTTAATAATTGTGTATTAACAATCCGAAAATGTATTAAAAATGGGGCACGACGGGCATCGAGGTGGGGCACGAAGAGCACACGAAATCTGTTGCGTGGCGTGTCAGCTATTGGTTTTCTAACCTATAAAAGTTCATAATGCTGTAAAATCGAATTTCACTATTTTTTCATTTTGATACATTCATACAATCAAATATATGCACATTACTTCTGATTTTATTAATTTTTCATTTCATTATTTACATAAAACTATAAATGTGAAAATATTTCATGAAAACCCGTGCCCATCGTGCCCCACCAGCATGCACACCGTGCCCCACGGGTGGGGCAAAATGGGTTTTTTTTATAGGCAACTTCATCCGCACTACGGAAATAAATAAATAAACTTTTTGACCCAGACAAAATTATATTTGATTCTTTGGATGGTCATCTACGAAACTACTGTTTTACATTTTTTATTAGTGTAACATGAGAATTACAAAATGTTAAATAAGTTAGGGTGCCCGTCGTGTCCGCCTCTCCCCTAACATTGCTGCATCGTGTCGTTGTTTCCGTTTTTTCACTACGCACTCACTTATATCGCCGAAAAGTTAAACAAAGCAAGACATTGCGGTTAACGGAGGCCGGGAGGCAGCTTCAAAACGTCAAAACACACACGGCAGACGCCAACCGGTCGCCAGATCCATGCGCACAATGTATGCGCAGTGGTCGAGCTCGCTGCCTCGCCTCGCTTCGACAGAGCCAACGAACAGCTTTTCGTCTTTGCTTAGCTGATAATAAAACTAATACTTTTTCTGTTCAAATTATGTAATAAACTATCGCTGCAAAAAATTCACGACTTTAGGAACGGGATGGAATTCGGTTAGTTAAGCATGACGTCACAGTCACAGCTTACATATAAATCAATGTATTTCCACCAATAGGATAGTTCCGAATTTGGCCACCTTATGAAATTTCACGTGTATAATTTGAGTTCAAGTACAATTTCAAGTATTTCAATTCTTACGGAATTAAAAAGGATTTTTATTTATTTCGTTGCAATAAGAGAATACATGTTAAAATGTACATGAATGTCTATTCGAAAATCAACAATATTGAAGCTCATAAGTCAAAAACTGAAATATTTGTAAAAACTTTGAAGCTATGTATGGCCAACACATTTTTTAATTGTATACGAAAAAAAGATGAATAATCAATGTTTTTTCATTGATTTTTTTTTCTAATAATTAGATTAAGTAGTGAGGTCAGATAGCAAGCGCGAAGCGGGAGCGTCAGGGTGTATAGCGAGCGTCGGGGCGCATGGCAAGCGCGAAGTGCGAGCGTCAGCGGTTGTGCCGTATGCGCAAAACGCGAAGCGCGAGCGTTTTGCGTGCCTTGCATCGCTTCGCGGCTGCAGGTCACCGGGGCCATAAGACCGCGCGTGGCGCGCCAGTATAATTACATTGTTATTTTCAAAAATTCAGCCTCAAATTTATCGTCTATTTCTTAACTCACGAGTCCATTCGACGGGTGCCCAAAATTAACAATGAACATATATTCTCCTTTTCAATTACGACATGCTATGTATTTTTCAGCGTATTACCTATTAACTTTAAAAATAATATGTCCAACGTATTTTTATCGCTAAATTTTTAATACATGATTTAAAAATGTTAATATACGCGCAACTTTCTCTGGGCTGTCAAGCTTAACTATGGTTCTATGGTTCACATGTCTCACCGGCGCCATCAGCGGTCAATAGGGGAAGCAAACTTTTATCGTCCTGGGAGTGGGGGGCTGGTTGTTTCACCTCTCTCTCTTACACCTTGAGCGAAGAAGAAGGGGAAGTGAGAAGAAAAGAGTGAAAATGACATCAGACAACAGACTAGAAAAAGAGATGAGGGCCCTAAACGAAGAGATTGAGAGCTGGAAGATTAAGGTGAGACTGGACAAGAAGAAAAGAGAAAATATGAAGAAGATGTAGGAATTGAGGAAGGATATTAAGGTTATGAAGAGTAAAATAAAGATGTGGTATGACGAGGAACGATGTTAACTCGTCATAATCTCCCCAGCATAAACATAACTAATATTAGAATATGTTCTAACACCTTACAGCCATGTTACAGGCGAGCGGAGAGAGAACGGAGCGGGAGAAAGCACGGTAGGTGAGAGAGAGAGAGAGAGAGAGAGAGAGAGAGCTCGCGCGCGTACCGCGTCTCGCGGTAAGATTCGCTTCGGCTCGCAACGTGTGAGCATCGTGTGCGGGAGACACCCTGATACCAGCGCGACTAACTGTCGGTGAGGAGAGTGCGTGCGATCGATCCAGACGGCCACGAAAACCTTCCGCAGGGCCGATCCTGACCCCGCTGTGCGTGCAGCTTCTGGTGTGACTACGCTCGTCCCGGCTTCCGTTCAGCGCCGACATCTCGCCCCGAAGGAGATGTCCTGGGCTCGAGTCGACTACCAACTTCTGTAAGTCAGCTCTCTATCCATCTCTANTCGATCCAGACGGCCACGAAAACCTTCCGCAGGGCCGATCCTGACCCCGCTGTGCGTGCAGCTTCTGGTGTGACTACGCTCGTCCCGGCTTCCGTTCAGCGCCGACATCTCGCCCCGAAGGAGATGTCCTGGGCTCGAGTCGACTACCAACTTCTGTAAGTCAGCTCTCTATCCCTCTCTCTCTCGCCAGCTTCCTCCCGGTCTCTATTCGTCCTCTCGCCTGCGTTTCGCACACCCGTGTGTGTGCGCGTGTAACCCTTTATCTACCGAACAATATATTTTCACTTCTTAAACGCTACTTCTTGTGTTGTGTCTTAGAATCCGAGCCCGATTCCTTATAAGATCCCCGCCGCCTCCGCGGGCACGCGTATCGCTTCTCGATACACGTGCATAAAACTGCAGCTAGCCAACCCACGATCTTGTCCGATCCACCTACGATCTCGAAAACATCCGAGGAAACGAGACCCTGTCTCGATTATAGCGCGGTTGTCTCTCCGCTCCGGTAGCTGCATCGCACGCAGCTAACGTCTGCGCGGCTATCGACACCGAGCAGAGCAGCCCCGTTACAGTGGCAAAAAGATGTGGAAGAGATGAGTGAGGATGCTGTGGATAGATAGGAACTGGAGAAGAATCCAAAAACAAAGGTGCCAAAGAAAAGTCAGGAAGTGAGGAGAACAAGAAGAGTCAGGGATCCAAAGGACAGCAAGTTCCTTATGAAAGGTACAGAGGTTAGGCCCGGCAAGTTCGAAGGAGAGAGCAGCCCTACTGAAAAATCTCACATGGGATATCAGGTGAAATCTCACATGAGATATCAGGTGAAATCTCACTGTGTGTGTGTGTGTGTGTGTGTGTGTGTGTGTGTGTCAGTGTGAGCATCGGTGGCGGGAGATCACCTCTGATACCAGGGCGACTAACTGTCGTAGGAGAGTGCGTGCCGACCTCCGATAACAGACGGCCACGAAACCTTCCGCTAGGCCGGATCCTGACACTCCCTGCTGCTGCAGGCTTCTGGTGTGATACCGCTCTGTCCACGCTTCCGTTCAGCGCCGACATCTCGCCCGAGGAGATGTCCTGGGCTCGAGTCGACTACCAACCCTTCTGTAAGTCACTCTCTATTCCATCTCACTAGTCATAACGCCAGCTGTCCTCCGGTCTCGTATTCGTCCTCTCGCTTAAATTCTTTAAATTGGCTAATATATGTTAATAATTGATTAAAGACGTTGTGTGATGGAACGGCCGAAAATTTTCGAAAATAACACCCGATAACGTGTGATGTACACATTACCAGTAACCCTTATCACCGAACAATATATTTTCACTTCTAACCATACTGGGACAGCTTAACTTTAAACTCTGGGAAGGAGAGTGTCTGGTAGATAATCTATAGAGATTTTCATCAGAGCTAACAACATAGACTTCACTTTATATAAGTAATCCCCCCGCCTCCGGGGAGAATCAGAGAGTCCTATCATTGCCAATTAATGTTTATACAGAAAAACAATTTCCTTTAGTCCCTAAAAAGCGTTTGCCTATGAACTATTAATAAATTCAAAGGACAAAGTTCGCGGTATACGAGAGTGGCTTATCGAAGTATCAACTTGTGTCATAAAAGCTGGCAGTAACAACCCACGATCTTGTTCCGATCCACCTACGATCTCGAAACATCGCGAGGAAACGAGACCCCTGTTCGTCGATTGTAGCGCGGTTGTCTCTCCGCTCCGGTAGCTGCATCGCACGAGCTAACGTCTGCGCGCTATCGACACCGAGCAGAGCAGCCCGCGTTACAGTGGCGAAAAAATGTGGAAAGAGATGACAGTGAGGATGCTGTGGATAGGATAGGAACTGGAGAATGAATCCAAAACAAAGGTGGCCAAAGAAAAGTCAGGAAGTGAGGAGAACAAGAAGAGTCAGGGATCGCAAAGGACAGCAAGTTCCTTAAGAAGGTACAGGAGGTTAGGCCCGCAAGTTCGAAGAGAGAGCAGCCTACACTGAAAAATCTCACATGGGAATATCAGGTGAAATCTCACATGAGATATCAGGTGAAATCTCACTGTGTGTGTGTGTGTGTGTGTGTGTGTGTGTGTGTGTACGTATAGCCGCCATAAATTTTGAACCATGCGACGGATCGTAATAATTCTGACAGCATATATTTTTTCTAATTCTGAATTTAGGTCATTTTTGTGTTTTATGATTCTGACCATTATTATGGGCCATATTATAGCCATTTTTCTATTTTTGAAAAAATACTTTTGGCTTTTTTATAATGGATATGATTTATACAATATATTCAACAATATGTGTATCTAAAAGAAATAAATTTGTCTACTTTTTCCCGCAAGATTTCATGATTGACTGATCTGTTCATTTTTTATGATATAGAAAGGTAATTTTCCGATTATAACATTATAACTCAAAAAATAAATAGTTAAATGTTTCGAACAAATTCAATGACAATAAAAACAACGATATCTACTAGTTGTAAAATTTTAAGCAATTTTGGGCGACTAGTTTTTGAGATAAAAATCAAAAACTAAAAAAAAATGTTTTTTAATATGTCGTACGAATTGCGGGAGTAAAAGGTTTAAATTGAGTTTAAATTTAAGGAAAAGATTGATCTTTGATCCACTTCGGCTTTAGGGTTCTTTATGGTAAGCTTATCAAACCTTTTTTTTAAAAGATATTAAGATTCAAATTCTTCAACTCTCACCCTGTATACTCTGTGTGACCGAATTATTATTTTGGTTAAATTATATAATTTGAATAATTAAAGCTTAGTATATTTTGAGAGTTTTCATGGTTTTATAAAATGTCCGTGCAGATGTTTTGTCTGTTGTGTGTGTGTGTGCGTGCGTGCGTGCGTGCGTGCATGCGTGCGTAGTATACTGTTATAATTGTGGAACTACGTGATCGATCGTAATAAGATTGGACGTGTATATATGTTTTCTGATTTTGAATTCGAGTAAACCTATCCTTTTAGTATCGAATAGTAGCGAATATTAAAATCAAAGAATGAGTTGATTGTCCCATGTAATTATCTTCCACCTAGCAGAATAGGAGGAAGCTAAGTGCCAAATGACTTAGCAGCGGTTTTTTATTTACATACTAGACTTTTGCGGCAGTGCGCTGCGCGCACTGTAGTAGAATATTAATTCATTAACTTATTAAATGAAATATAAATGCTTGATTGATATTTTTAATATTTGTTTTCTATTACGGAAAATATATCAAACTTTACAATATATGATTGATTCATTTCGCGCTCATCGTAAATTTCAAAATTGCCGCGGTTTCGTCACCAACTACCTTTTAAAATTTTAAGGTTATGTCTCAACTCAGTTCGTGTCAACGTTCACATCATGTCACTTTTTGTAACAATGATAATATTTACAATAGAATATTATAAATACACAACTAATAATTATTGATATGTATTATAGTAATATATTACATTCTTTGTATTAGGATCAATTTTAGAAATCAAAAACAAATCAAAAAATTCTAACGATACTTTTGACGCATGCGCACTACACGAGCCAATCATATTGACGCATTCTTGGCTTCACTTCATCCGGTCATGACTTTTTTATATAGGGATAATTATACATGAGATTTTACATCAGAATAATTATACATGAGATTTTACATCAGATCTCAAGTGAGCACACACATACGCACCCACACACATACACGCTCACTGTCAAACAACTCTCATACAAAGACGCACAAACTCAAGCAACTCGCAGACACACACTCACGTGCAGCTGCAACACACATACATGCATACATAAAACATAACAAAAAAATCACACACACACTACACAGATAACACAAGCAAGGCACACACAAAATAAAAATATGGTTAAGATTTAATGCAATAGGTGTACAAAGTATAATTTTGTATACGCCTACTCTGGCGACACAAATAAAAGTTATTATTATATATTGTGTAAATATTTTTTTACGCGATCCCGCTACCCTCACTCAGTACCTTGTGAACCGAATTGTTATATATTCAAATTTATTAGTTAAATTACAATAACATTTAACATTTAGATTTTGCTACGAATTATTTCCTCCAAGATAAAATATTAGTAACTATAAGTTATGTATTCATCAGAACGAATCTATCTTAGTATTATAATTATAATTTCTCCTTTAAAAAGTTATGAGATTCCTAAAGAAATTGTCAAATGTTTACAGCTTACAAAAGTTTTTGGGTATTTTTATCAATACACGCAAATGAATGTTGTGAAATCAGTTTAAAAAATGGCAAGTATTAAAAATCAGCACACTAACAAAAATCAATTCTTTGTACACTTATGCTATTGGCATGAATGAAGGGATTTTAATTTAAATGCTTAAAAAATTTTTTATGAAAGAATATGTGGCATAAATAGGTTAAAAACAAAAATAGGTTACAAAGCATGCTCCTAAAATTTTAGCCAAAACTTATTATTATTTTCGCAAATTATTAAATTTAGTTTTGAGATTTTTTCTTTGTAACAAACATATATTTGAAGATTTTTACGACAATATGTTGGTAGTAAAGGTTCTTATAAGTTATAATAAGAAAATTGTAGTTTTAATTAATATAATCCAACAGATTCACACCTTAAATGTAATAAATAATTCGATTGTTTCATCGATAAACTATAAGACAACAGGAGGGCAAGTAAGCATTAAAAGAATAATTTTGAAAAGTACAACCATCTTATTTTTATAAACTAGTTAGCAGATTCCAGCTTACCTGCACTGACAAAAATCATTTTTTACTCCAAGAAGAACCAATTACACTATAGTTTCAAGATGAAAATCTGCTATGTGCACAAGATCATTCGGATTAGTTTTCAGATTAATTCTTCGTCGAGTAAGAATTGATTTTTGTTAGTGTGCTGATTTTTAATACTTGATATTTTTTAAACTGATTTCACAAAATTCATTTGCGTGTATTGATAAAAATACCAAAAAACTTTTGTAAGCTGTGAACATTTGACAATTTCTTTAGGAATCTCATAACTTTTTAGAGAAGAAATTATAACTATAATACTTAGATAGATTTGTTATGATGGACACATAACTTATAATTGCTAACATTTTACCTTGTAGAAGGTGTTCTTTGAACCGATTTCATAAACTTTTATTAAGTTTAATTAATGAAACTTATAACGGAAATGTTTTTGACAGAAACGATGCCTTAAGAGGCTGTTACTTAATATATTGTCAATTTGTACGAAGTCTAGCAGAATTCTGATTTCCAACGAAGACTTGCACAACTCAAATTTTTTGCTCTTTTTTTGTAAGGAAAATGGCAAATTATTGAGTTACGCTAGTCTTCGTTGGAAATTGCTAAATATTGATATCGGCTAAGCAGCAGCACCGTAGTAGGCTATAGGACTTTTTATCGAGTGTTACGGGTATGCTAAGCTTCAAGCTAGTTGCTGTCGATCTGCGGGGCCACGTCGGTGTGTTGACGTCCACCTTCTTCTCGTTCTCCAACATGATCAGATTGTTGCCGTAGTTGACTGCATTCCGACTCGAAGTTTTCGAGCTCTGATTGCCTGACATGTACACAATTCGGCAGCTGCTGTAGATTTTGCTTGTGTTCGGATTTCTTTATCGACTTGGCCTTGAGCGCGAAGTGTCACTTGTTGGACGTTAGAGCCGTGGAGCGGTAAACTCTGCTGCACCAATGACATGTGTGGCCTTGAGTTCGAGGAGTCGACCATTATTGAGGTGCCGTTGTACATTTACTCGCAAGTCGAGGTTGAAACAGCTGTAACGAAAGAAGGAAGATCTTGTCGTATATTTTCGACTCCGGAGGAATAATTAAACGTATTAGGTCTTGCAGTTAAGATATCTGGTTACCATTGAGCTAGGAGAGCCTCTGGTATACAAGTCAAACGACCAGCCACGAAGGCCATCCTTGCAACCGACAGGTTCGTCGTCGAGGACAAGTGGAGAGAGCTTCTGAGATGCAGAAGTTGAACACGAGCTGAGAGTGACCGCGGGTCCTGTATTGGTCCCTGATCAAGCGCGCTTGCTCCATCTTCATAAAAAAATTCACACGTAGTGTCTGCGACGATCTACGCAAGTTCTCGCTCATCGTCCCCGATGACCTCGTTATTTTCATCGTCCTCGGACACGGTGAGATCGTTACTATAGTCACATTTCTCGAACTCGTTCTTGGCCTGTGGAAGCAGAAGAAGGCCTCATAGTCTTCTGCTGATTTCGGGGAAACAAGTGCTATAGGCTTGTGAAAGGCGACAACAGTCGAGATCTTACTTATTATATCAATTTTTGTTGACTTTGTGTATGATTCTGGTAATCTGGTGCAAGCAAAATAGTCGTTGAGGTTAGAATTGCAGTCAACGGGATCTTCGCCGAACTCTAGTAAGCGAAAACTTGGCGAAGTTACAGTCGCGCTTTGATTATTCGCGGATCAAGCACGCTGTCATATCGATCGCTATGTCGCAATCGAGCAAGTTACTGAACGATTTGCCGGTGCCTATTGTGTGTTTACTGTGTTTACTCTCTGTACCCAGCATTCACGTACACGTCGTGTCTGTGATAATCTGTTTGGACTTGTTGCAAGATAAATTAAAGCTTTTTTTTCTACTTTCGCTTTTCAGAATTTAGATTTTACTGGTTATTAACATTTTACTGGTTTCATAAGCTGGATGGTTAAAATTGGCCGCTCGGATCAAAAGTTATGAGGATTTCAAAAATGGGAAAAATTGCTAATTTTCGTAAAAAATTGAAGTTTTTGTGACTTTTTGCTATTTTCAAGCCTAGACAACGTTTTACCTAGTTAACCATTTTTAACCCACAGGAGCTCAAATTAAAGCTTTCTTCTGATACTTTCATCGTATTATTACACATTTTTCGATTGCGCCTCCGGACATTAAGTGCGCAAACTTAAACCATGGCTAGTGTCAGAAGTATAACGCTGCTCGCGACTACTTCGCAAGACGTCCGCATCATGCTCTCGCGACGAGATGGCGCTGTCGCCTCTCTCTGCTTCCTCGTCATTCGAGTTTCGTCCGAGCTCAAAGCAACATCTCCGCTACATACGATTCTGTGATTTTTGTGTGCTCAATAAAAGTTTCTTCGCAAAGTAAAGGACTAACCCCCTTGATTAATCCCGTCAATCCACCAACTACCCCAACAGGTTGTGGGCCAGCACGCTTGACGGGCTTTTTTTTCGATTCAGAGGAACTGTTCAACTGTTCACCACGATTTCAGAGGTAACGTTTTTTTTTCTTTACCAAACAAAGGAAAATAGAAATTAGAAGTGAAAAACTAATCAGATGAACAAATAATTAAATCTCTTATTTGCTTGGTCTCGGGAGTGCTTTTTGTTTAACTGTACCGTATTCAGAGTGGTGAAAAATAGGATAGACAGTGCGGTGTCTAATTAGCTTAGAATAGAGAAAAACATTAGAAAGAGAGATTTATAGTCAGAGAAACTAAGCTTTGTTTCCATTATCCTTTAGAGAGATAGAGAGAGAACAAAGCACAGAAGTGCTATAGCGCGCGTAGAAACCGTGGGAACGCACACCAGCGCGAGCTCGCGCGGGCCCATTCTCGGAATCGGAGACAAGCGTGCAGCGACGCGCGGCGTGGAGAGTCATACGCCCGGCTTGTTTACGTTTCGACCTCTCGGTTTTTCTCTCGAAAACATGAAGCGAACATTTGTTTCCAGAATATTTTTTTTTTCAGATGTTTACGGAATAATACCGTATGTTTAAGTATTTGCAACCACAAATTTGTTTCTCTCGTGATCGTTGCTTTCTATCAGAGTATTTTTTCTCTTGGACTTAAAATTAAAAATCAATAAGACGTGAATTTTAAAGTAAAAAAAAACACCAATTAAATAGAATCCTCGATAATACAGCAGTGCAGTTAAGTCCAGTCTTGCTATAAAGAATAAAACTACAAATTTAGCAAACTGCTGTTTGCAGTTTCACCGCGACAGCATGTGCGAAAATCAGCAGTCCAGCCTCAAGCTCAGCATACCCGCACGATATTCCGCAACAAGTCAAAGCAGATCGTCACAGACACGACGTGTACATGAATGCTGGGTACAGATAGTAAAACACGAAGTGCGACATATAGAGATCGAGTCGACAGCGTGCGTGATCCACGGATAATCGATCGAAGCTTGACCGTAACTTCGCCAAGTTTTTGCTTACTGGAGTTCTACAAAGATCCCGTTGCCTTCAATTCTAACCTGAACGACCATTTTTGCTTGCACCAGAACCATACACAAAGGCAACGCAAATTGATATAATAAGTAAGATCTCGACTGTTCTCGTCTTCCACAGACTTAGAGCGCTTGTTTCCCCGAAATTAGCAGAAGACTACGAGGCCTTTTGGTAGCACGTTGGTAGTCGACTCGAGCCCAGGACGTCTCCTTCGGGGCAAGATGCAACATTGTCCCTTTTACATTGTCCTCCCACCTGCGTCTAGGTCTACCTAGAGGTCGCGACGTATTTGGCTTTCTTTCATTATACGCACTGCCGTGCGATCATTTCTCATTCTTGCAACGTGCCCTGCCCATCTTAGTCTTCGCGATTTAATTATTCTGTTTCTATTCGGTGACGCGTATAAGTTATGTAGCTCGTCGTTGTGCAGTTTCCTCCACTCCCCGGTTTCCTCATCTTTCTTTGGCCCGTATATTTTTCGCAGAACTTTATTTTCGAACACCCTAAAACGGTTTTCCTCTGCTTTAGTGAGCGCCCAAGTTTCGCATCCGTACAAGATTACCGGCATTATTATAGTCCTATATATCCTAATTTTTACATTTTTAGACAGCAGTTTTGATTTTAGTAGTTTGTTCACGGCGTAGAAGCAGGCATTACCCGAATGTAGTCTCTTATTAATCTCGGCTTTGATTTCGTTTCGATCATTTATAGTTGTGCCTAAATATCTGAATTCGCTAACCTTTTCGAAAGTAAAATTTCCGACTCTAAGATCCCCCTCTCCTTCGCAAATGCCCAGTTTATCCATAATCATATATTTCGTTTTCGATTCGCTCACCTCTAACCCCGTTTCCTCGGCCGCATTTATGAGTATTTCCGCGTTTCTCGCTACCGTTTCGCCATTATCCCCCACTATGTCCAAATCATCTGCATATCCTAGAATCTGCGTTTTTCCGTTGAGTGTTGCGCCCAGCCCGCTAGTCTGCATTTGTCTAACAACATACTCTAGCGTTAAGTTAAAGAGTACCGTGGAGAGCCCGTCCCCTTGTTTCAAACCGTCGTGTATCATGAACGATTCAGATACATTACCGCCTACTCGTACTTTTCCCGTGCTTCCGTTCAGACATATTTGTATTAATTTCACAAGTTTTTTTGGCACGCCGAGGAGCACAAGGATTTGATACATTTTGCTTCGCTTGATAGAATCATACGCTTTTTTAAAATCTATGAATAACTGGTGTATTGTTTCGCAATATTCCCATTTTTTCTCTAACAGCTGTCTTATAGTAAACATTTGATCGCTCGTCGACCTGTTACGCCGGAATCCACACTGATAATCTCCTATTATATCTTCCGCGAAGGGTGTGAGTCTGGCCTGTATTACGTTTGACAGAACTTTGTAGCAGGTAGCTAAAAGTGAGATTCCCCGATAGTTATTGCAGTCTGTCTTATCTCCCTTTTTAAAAATCGGTATGATGATGGATTCTTTCCAGTTTTCCGGCATTGTTTCATTTCTCCAAATAGAGCGTACTAGTTCAAAAATTTTTGATGTCAACGCAGTGCCCCCATATTTAAGTAGTTCCGCTGGTATAGAATCGTTTCCCGCGGCCTTATTGTTTTTTAGTTTATTGATCGCGGCTTCTACTTCTTTGTAGGTCGGTTCTTCCATATGGAGTTCAGCAGTGTGGATTTCGTCTCCCGTTTCCTCGCAGTTTTCATGTACGTTTAGTAACTTATCAAAATATCCTCTCCACAGCTTTAGCAGTTCATTTTCGCTTGTAACGAGATTCCCGCCCTCATCTTTCATTAATTGCGATCTACTCTGGAAACCCTTCCTAATAGCGTTAATTCCTTTGTACATCTCGCGCGGGTTATTTTCCTTACTATTAGTTTCTATTTTTCTAATCTGGTTCTTTTGATACTCGCGTTTTTTGTTCCTGTAAATCGCCCCCACTTGCCTTGTTATTTCGTGGTACTCTTCTACGGCCCTATCGCCTCCATTGTGTACGCTGTCTAATTTGGCCTTTTTGCGCCTTTCAAACCAGAGTTCGCACTCTTCGTCAAACCATGGTTTGCTCTTTGGCTTTTTCTTTCTACCTAGCACTTTATTCGCGGCGGGCTCTGATATCATTTTTTGCGATTTCGTGTCGGTAAGACGCGTAATTGTCGGAGTTAAAGTTGCGTCCGAGGCTTTCGTAGAGGTAAAGAGGTCTGTCACTTCTTCGTCTTTTGGGTGCCTCCGTTAGACAAATGCCACTTATGGAACCAGGGCGTAGGATTTGGGCTACGCTAGCGGCTCGCTGCGATGACGAGTACGGAGGTTGTGCGTTTACGGAGATTTGAAGACTTTGTGAAGGCGCGGTGTAGTAATTTCTTTGTGGTATCAGGGGAATCCGGGGGGGGGTGACTGTAGGCGGCCGGTGTCTGTTGGCCGCGCCTCCGGTTCGAAAGGGTGAAGTTTTTCGTTTCCTAACATAGCCCTATCTTGGTACGCCGAGTTTGTGCTTGTATAGCTGGACTAAGTCTTAGATTGTCACCGTCGCCTTTGTTGATGATTTCTCGTACCGCGCCGTGCTCTAGTAGTAAACTCGCGCAATCCACTTCCGTACGTTAGGTCCCTATTGATTTGGTTTGGGTTTTGGGTTTTTTGCGAGCGCATGAGATAGGTAAGTGAACCGCAGCGACGCGTTTGGCAGGTCCTGTTTCCGGATTCGCGAGGTTGGTGAAATCAGTCCGTTCTAGACGGTGATAACTCCACATACCCTCTCGTAGAGATAAGTATGATGGAGCTTTCCGACTTTGATGAGGACGGCGAGTCAGCTCATCGTTGGACACACTACGGAATCACGCTCGTATCCTAACGCCCCCCTGCAAGGCAGCGCGCCTACGCTAGCTTCGTTGCCGTGTGAAGACCAGGTGGCGAATCATTCTACACATCCCCTTTCGGGGCAGTTGTCATCGCTCCCGCATTCTCCACGACAGCAGGATTTTTGTAATGTGTGCTAAGAGAGATAGATTATAGACATAGTTAGGTAGGAAGAGAAAGTGAAATAAGAAATATTGTTGAGTGTTCGTTGTGTGGTGCTTACGTAGTGTTTCTAGATGAGTGCGTCCGATCGCCAGTGCGGGCTCATCACACCCACGCCCGGGCCTATCGGCTGTCCGCGGCTGCTTATTCGATTTATTCGCAGCTAACCTCTTTCTCAGGGGCCGTTCCTCTATCCGCAACCTGAGGACGCGCTGTGTAGTGGTGATAGGCACCCACCCGTCCGTTCTGGACGCACAGCATCTTGAAACTATAGTGAGATTAATTCTTCTTGGAGTAAGTAATGATTTTTGTCAATGCAGTTAAGCTAGAATCTGTTGACTAGTTTATAAAAAAAAAGATGGTTGTACTTTTCAAAAATATTCTTTGTTACTTGCTGTCCCGTTGTCTTATAGTCTATCTATGAAACACTCGGATTATTACTTTTAAGGTGTGAATCTGTTAGATATCTGTTAGATAGAAATACAACGTATCGTGTTGTGTTTCTGGATGAATTTTAGCGTTCGAAAGTTTCCAGGGTAGGCTCATCACACCTACGCCTTTCTCAAACCCGGTTTCGTGAGTAAGATTTCCATCGGATCTGAAAAGACTGATCGCGCTGATGGGGGCTCGAACCCACGACCCCTTGACCGGGTGGCAGGTGGTTTACCACGGAGCCATCGCCGGTGAATCTGTTAGATAATATTAATTCAAATTACAACAGTTTTTATTATAATCTAAAAAGCTTTACTACCAGCATGTTGTCGCAAAAATCTTCAAATATACCATGTTTGTTGCAAAGAAAAAATCTCAAAAGTAAATTTAATAATTTGAATAAATAGTAAGTAGTTTTGGAATCATAATATTATTTTTACTTCGATAATCTTGCTTTACGATCTGTCTTGATTTAAGAGGCGATTTTTCATATTTATGTGGGTATCGATCGTTAAGTAATCAATAAGTGTTTTTTTGTAAGCATATGATTTACTATATGCACATCGTAGACTACAAGTCAACGTGACGGCAAGTAAGCATTATAAGAATAATTTTCAAAAGTACAACCATCTTATTTTTTATGAACTAGTCAACAGATTCTAGCTTACCTGCACTGACAAAAATCATTTCTTACTCCAAGAAGAATTAATCTCACTATAGTTTCAAGATGAAACTCTGTTTTGTGTTTAAATTGCGTTCTTCTATAAATAAGAGGATAATAATACACTTAAATTTCGGAAGTGAATTTTACTGATTCAGCTTAAAAGATATAATTATCATGTCGTACGTAAACTCGGCTTGGTAAGGTATTCTTGCGGAACGTTTCAAACTGAATGGCAACGTCGTGCGATTTTCGACGGGTTTTGACGGTTTTGACGATTTTAGATTTGCAGAGGTTATATGGGCCGGTACCGTCAAAAACTACGCGACGTTGCCATTCAGTTTAACACGTTCCGCAAGAATACCTTACCGCCGAGTGTACGTCGTTTTATGATGCTAAGTAATACTCGGATCGGCTTCACTGATCCTTGTATTCGGCGATTGAGTATTTCTTAAATAACGCATTTCTTATAATTTAATTTAAAAAGTAGTTTAATCATGTATGTACGTACGAGATAAAGGCCAAAATATAAATTTTAGCTTTTAACAACGTAGGAAAATTCCTGAAAATATTTGGGTTAGATGTGGCATGTTGCACCTAAGTTATTATTGAATCTATATATCAAAAAATCGCTTATAGGGTGTATGTCAAAAAGTATTTAAAAAAAATGTTTGCCACAGTAAAAAGTTTTGGTTCAAAATATCTGTAACTTTTACATTTAACATTTTTATCTAAAACTCAAAGCCTCAAAATTTTATTGTCAATAATTGGTTTTTAAGCTGTAAATAATCGATTTTGGGCTGTAAACTCGAATTATAAGCATTTTTCTGATTTAATGTTAATGAGAAAAAGTTGTATTTTTCAAAGATCTGCAACTTTTCTATTTATTTATTTATTTATTTTTTTTTTTGAATGCTTAGAATTCGATTTAGAGCCAAAAAACCGTTTTTAGCGATTATTGGAGGTGGCCGCATTCTGCGTACATGTGCGGGATTAAGCTGAAAATAGAATTATCAGGTTCTAGTGGTGAGGGGAGTTTGCACACAAAGTTTTAGCCTGATCGACTAAAGTCTCTCGGAGATAATCGTGTAAGACCAAAATTTTTATATAAAAATACGCGTAAAAATCGAACAAATTGTGCTCGCATTTCAAAATTACGTACGGGATCGGGATAAAAAAAATAGTTTTTTAGTTTTTGCGAGAGGAGACTCCTCCTAGAATTTCAGCCCGATCGGTCGAAAACTGCGTGAGATATCTCATCTCACACGTTTTTCGCACACGAAACTATAAGGCACTTCCGTGTCGCGGTCGTGCCTAAAAAGCAAGCTGACGCCATCATAAGTCTTCAGAAGTCCATGGTAGAAAGCAACAACGTAGCTATGGAGATGACGAATCTTCTCAAAGAATTACAAAATCAGAAAGTAACAAATCCCCTCGCAAACTCTACCATCAGAGAAATAATTCAGAGTACTTACAACACTTCCTTAAGAAACACAAACACATCAAACACAATTAACATCTAACGTAACTACATGCTCACACGAAAAATGCCTCTGAACGAGTGGATGAATTATTTAAAATCAGATCTAAAGACAAATGACTTACTATGTATTTTGGAAGACAATAAAACCTTAATCAGTCTATACGACAAATCATAATTAGAAAAGAAAACCTCCACAGTCAGAGACATTATTGTAAATCATGTAGATAGATACTATCACAAGAAAATATTAGAGATTGACGACTCAAAACTGATATTAAATAAAATCAGAGATTTCAGAAGGGAAGAAACAAACGTAACGGTTTCTGCCATGAGAAGTAAATTATAAAAAAAAAAAAAAAAAAAAAAAAATGGGTGGCTTTTTCGAACTTAAAAGTTCATGGCCTCACAACGTATCGTGTTATGTTTCTACATGAATTTTAGCGTTCGAAAGTTTCCAGGGTAGGCTCATCACACCTACGCCTTTCTCAAACCCGGTGTCGTGAGTAAGATTTCCATCGGATCAGAAAAATCTGATCGCGCTGATGGGGGCTCGAACCCACGACCCCTTGACCGGGAGGCAGGTGGTTTACCACGGAGCCATCGCCGGTCTCGAGAAGTAAATTATAGAGTTTGAAAATGTCAAAGAAAGATTCCGTTAATGATTTTTGTGATCGTTTCGAAACTATTGTTAATGAATTTGAACTTTGCAATACTGATGCCCCTCTATTAGAAGCAGAGAAAAGATCTGCCTTCTTTCAAGCAGCTTGTAACGCATATGCTGAACTTGGTCAAGCTAACATAATGAGACTTCAGTCGACTGGAACTGAAATGAGCTTGGATAATATGATAACGTATTTGTTACAGATAGAAGCACAAAATAGGACTTTAAACGGAAAACCTTCAGATGCCAAAGCAAACTTAGTGACTCAAATCTACAGTCAGACGACTAAATGCTACAGATGCAACAAAGTAGGACACAAGGCAGCAGATTAGCCCTTAGCAGAATATAGACTATGGTACTGTTTTTATTGCCGGGCCGTAGCAAACCACAAGGGAGACACTTGTCCAAACAGGGATAATCCTAAAGACGGGTATGCAAAATCTTCAGATTACTCTGACAATACAGTATATGTATTATTGTGTGTACAAAACACATATACACACAAGAACTTCAGAGGTAATAGGGGTAGAGGTAGAGGCAGATATAACAATGTCAGAGGTAAATTCAGAGGTAATAACAAACGGGGAAATTTCAAAAAGCAAGTTACGATCAAAACTTCAGGCCGAACACAGAAACAAGCAGAAATCAACAAAGTAAGGCTAGCAGGTAAATACAATAAATCTAATATCAGAGATGATTCTTGAAAATTAGTTTTTATAAAGAAAAGCCTGTTTCTAAGAAATTTCAAAAAGAGTTCAGGAGAGATAATCAGAAGTGCGAACAAGAATAAATCAGCCAATATTATTATAGACGGAAAAGGCGATCTATACTTGAAACCTACATCAGACGAAAATAACAAAATTGTATTAACAAACGTAATAGCTGCACAAGATATTTCAGACAACTTGATTATCTCTTAGACGCTTTGCAGACGCAGGTTTGAGCATATATTTAGATGACAAAATACATAAAATTATCGATAAAACGTCAGGATCAGAGTACCTGACAGGAATTAACGAAAAACCAAACTGAATTATTTAATTTGAAGTTGAAAATCAGAGAGTATCAGACGATCACAACATTAAATACATACTCCTGTATGGCAAGTATAGTTTCCGTTGATGAATTTTTACAACAATCTCAGGCAGACATCATGAACCCTGAAAATGATGATAATTCAGAAGAAAATGTCGAATCAGAAAATATTCAGACGAGTCCTGCTGAGGTTGGGAGGGAGAAAGAGCAAGAAACAACAACAATGAATAAAACTTGAATTCAAATGAAATACAAGATACGAACATAGATGAAAGTGTTGTAAACAGGCAGATTATAAACTTAGAAAATATATCAGACGAAACCGCAGATGAAATTATAGAATCTCTAAAGAAAAACACAACAAATAAATCAGAGAGACTTGAAAATAAATTGAGCGAAGCTATGCTCTGGCATATTAAACTTGGCTATGCTTCATTACAGTACCTAATAGTACAACAAAAATCAGAAGAGAAACTCAGAAATATAAAATTCAATAAAACAATCTTAACCTCAACCCCCGTCGGCAGGTTCCAACTAGTAGAGCTTACCCACTGATGGCGAGGGTGAGGAGATAACTCTCTTTTGAATTACGATGTTACCTTTGTAGCTGTTTTCCCATGATCTCTCTAGATTAATTAATCTAATTATCAAACACTTCGTTCCACTAGGTAGTCCGAGGATCTTTTGTACTATAAAGTCGTTTACCAATAGCTCTGAGGAATGGAAGATTACACTTGTTCAAACAGCACTCCTACTCGTTCTTATAGTAAAAATTGTTTGACAAATAATCGGAGATACTCAAAAATTCTTCGAGTTATACAGTAACTAAAATAAAAGTAAACAAAAGGAACCGGAATTTTTATATATAAACACTGCTTTGTCTAAGTAAAGTCGAGCACATGAGTTTTAGGATCACGTGGTAGCTAGAGCGCGTGAAGTCAACATAAAATTAATCTCTTTCAAGGTACACGCAGGGACGTTGTAGCACGTCACACTCCGGGCACTGGTAAAGATCGACTGGCTCACTTGTGCACAATTTCCGCTGCGCTTCTAAAAACTGATATTTATTATCGATTTTCTTTATCATTTTTATTTATTATATTAATAAATTATATACTCTCTGTGTTGCAAGTATGCGCTAGAATACCTGTCCGTGTATCGCACACATGCAAAGATGTTGCGCAGCTGATATTCACCTGAATATTATCTTGTTCTGTTTACAACAAGTAAAATTATTAAAATAGTAATTTCTTTTACACAAAATGACGCACAGTGCATTACTATAACCTCAGCAAATGCAAAACAATAAATCATAATTATGAATGAAAGTTTTTTGTTATAAAGAATGCTTTCTTAGACTTTAACATCAATTTGTGATGATTGAAAGAATCGTTTTACTTTAATAAAATGATTTAAATCTTCTTAATAAAAATATTAAAAACTTAGAACATACTTATAATAGCATTGTTTATGACCACTATGCTCATAAATTTTAGAATGCGTGAATCAAAGTATATATTCTGACGGGGTATTTGGAAACTTAATTGCACAAAAGTAAAGTGACGAAGATCATTTGACCCAATATTCCCGAGATCTTAAGGTGCATGCTATATGTTTTTATGGAAAGTTTTTAAAATTACGCAACTTGAATAATTAGTTTTGGTGAATCTAGAGCTCTGATTGAAGCTATTCAAAAACCTACGAATAGTTTATTTCCTACACTGAAAATACCTTAGGGCTTTCGCGTTACGAACCAGTGCCCCCAGTCTACGAAACGACGTGTGGTTTCAGGCCGCTGGTTTCGGGCTGCTGGTGCCCGAAATTGGTGCTACTGTTGTCCGAAAACGAGTCTGGCGGTGGCGCCACTGGTGATTTCGGGCTGCTGCAGCGGAATCCGCTGCACGAAAATTTAGGGGGCGCTCGATAACGACAAATCGTACAGCTGTTGCCCTAAGGTACATAACTAAAAATATTTAACGAAAACAATTGTTCTTCAATTTTTAATGTTAAAAAGAAATTTTAAAAAACACGATTATTTTATTGATGAACTCAAAAATCTAATCAGTTCTTTGTTAAGATATACTTGATAAACCTGTAAAGTTTTAGCAAAAAAAAAAAAAAAAAAAACGAGTGCGCTCGGGAATCATTGTGGTAACATTTTTGACATAATATTAAATTTTTATTATTTACAAAAAACTTAGAAAATAAACACTTTACTTTAATTAAATGGCTGTAAAATTAAATCAATTCCTTGTTAGGTGAACCTCGATTAACCTGTAAAGTTTCAGCAAAAACTACAAATGCGTTCGGGAGTTATAATAAAGAAAAATTTTTAGGACTTGCTCATAGTAAGAGATATAAAGAAGAACAATTACTATCACGCCGTGAAGATTATAAAGCACAACACGAAGTACGAGAGAAAGCAAGGAGGGGCGAGCGAAAATAGCTCTTTAAAGGTGCGATTCTAGCAAGCATGGGGAGCAAGAGGCCAAGAGAAAGCCTGACTAACAGCCCAGAAGAGAAGAGAGTAGGAAAGCGAGACAGGAATAGACAACGACACGAGAAAACGATAATACAGCGTAAGACCCTCGCCCCAAGAGTCCCTTACAATGCACCAGAGCCATTGAGGAAAACCAGGCCCAAGAAAAACAAGCATCCGGAAGAGATTTTAGTAAAAGTGGGGCAAAACAAGACAAGGAAGTCCTGGGGAAAATCCGAAAGGATGTAAATCTGGATGCCACTGAAACGATAGTGCTGATAGTCAAGCAAACCAGAAGTGGAGACGTCCTTCTAAAATTAGGAAGAGGGTCAGACAGGATAGCGTTTTCTGCGGAAGTAGAAAAAGCAGTGCTTGTCCTTAGACAGGTCAAAAAGGAAGGCTGCAACGTATTCATGTGCGCCCTGGACACGGTGAAGAAAAAGGAACGAAGATCGTCGGAAGATCGAAGAATAGGTGAAAGCGACCAGATCAAATAGAAGAGGGCTAAGGCCGAAGCAATACTTAACGGTATTACCGCAAGGATCTGGGGCACGAAAGATGAAAGATGAGTTAGGCACCTTTGCTGAAGGTCGATAAAGGCAAAGAGGGTATTTCTTGAGACGGTTGGGTGTTTTTTCACCTAGCCGTAAAAAGGATGGGGTTAGTCGGTGTGAATCTGACACATGGCTGGCATTTAAGATAGGCATTTTCGACGACCCGATAAATAAAGTCATACTATGGTCTTTCTAAGATTTTCCCCAATACCTCTTTCTTCAGAAGAAAAAAAAACCGCTGCCAATTCATTGGCACGTACCTTCCTCCAACTAAATTTATAGGTCCAATAAATAAAATATTGTTTTATTATATAGCATATTTCTGCTTTTTGCGACGTGCAACGACACCTCTATAAGAGGAAGCAAAATTTATGAGAAAAATCGGTTTTTACATTTCAGCTCTTTACTTGAGAACCGCCAAACAAAATTGTTTAAAATTTTAACAACAGATAGCTTTTTTTATGGTAAATCACCAAATAATTTCAAAGCATTTGACTACATTGTTTTAGAGATATAAGGACTTAAAAAATTGTCAAAAAAAATTCAATTCTTCCTTCAACTAAATTTATAGGTCCAATAAACAAAAGATTGTTTTAATATACAATTCATTTATGCTTTTAAATTTTTACAAATGAATTTTTCTTAAATGCCAGCAAAACTGTGCTAGAAGGTATGGTTTGATTTAAATAACCCACATCCCAAAAATCGTTTTAGAAGATGTGTAACGAGCTAAAATACATGATCCAATACTTTTGTGACATTGCATAAGGCGACCTTTGAATCGAGCTACCCCACGCGTCGCAATTATTAATAAGAGAATATTTATTTAAAAAATATGTCGACAGATCGGAGGAAGGTAAGCAAAGAGAAGAACAAATATAAAACTAAAACTCTCGAACTCGGCTACCCCACGCGTCGTGAGTTTTCATGACAATGACATAAAATGAATATTGACGAGTACCGCATGAGTTAAAGATGTGCGAGTCAAAGTCGAACTTTTGGTGTTTTGATTGTAAAATAAGTGTGAGATAATGAAAATCTACTTAAACACCGTCACTGTCAGGGCTTTATACATATCTAACGAATAGTATGATTTTTTTCTTGTTTTGTAACCGTTATATGTTACTTAAAGCTTTGAGTACTTTTTAAAGTTTTTATTCATGTTTTTGCCTGAAAAATTACTCGATTGGTTATTTGGACTGATTTTTCAACCTTTCAACATTTTTTTGCTTCTAAATCGATTGAATCTGTTTGATTAATATGTTAACTTAACATCCAAACACTTATAATGTATTATTATATCTTTGTTTTAAATATATGGACCATAATGTCGTAACCAAATATAGAACTCGACTTTTGACTCGCACATCTCTAGCATGAGTTGCTATGCAAAAGTATGTGGCAATGGAAATAACAATTTTAGAACAAAAGTTGCAACGTCCATATCCAGAGGCTGGATAGATATAGGGAATTCGGCGCAGTTGACCATGAGGTTGCGCTCAGTCAGGGGCCCCGGCGGGACTTCATACGTCCCTACACTCGATCTATCTCTCTCTCGCTCGCGCGCATTTTCCGTCGACGCGCTGAATACACATGTATACGCAATTGCGTTTATGCGCAGCACGCTATCTCTCTCTTGCTTCGCGTCTCCACAGCTCGCTAGCGACACGAGGGCTTCTGCGCAGTCAGTTCATCTCCAATCCTGCTACACGTCACATCTACTGATACATTATATCAATGCCACGTGTTTTTGTGAAGGAAGCCACTGGTCCGGAAAGCTGAGCAGCCACCTACGCCTCGCTAAGGAATCAGAGTATATTTTAACCCATCTTTTAATTAATCCTTTGCACTCGGGGATCTTCCTAGTGAACTGAACCGGGGAGTTTTTTCCAACACGGGAAAAAACTCTGCACATAACCAAAACACTAATTCGCCTCCGACGAGTTATAAAAGTGCCGCTTCGTGCTGTCCGGCTGGACTGGCTACGTCATACTCCAGTCGGTTTTCTTATGGACGCACGACCTCTTCATGTCCTTAACTAACAAATTCACTCTAACCTCTTGTGTAATAATAATTCAATAAACACGGCTTCAGCTTAACGAATAACTTGTCTTTTCTCACTTCACATCACACAAATGTATATTTAACAGTAACACAATATATGTTTATAATGTTCTCTAATATCTTTCTTTGTCAGCTTGTTTGGTTAAATTCCAAGCTCGCGTTTGTGACATAGGCAAGGCTATAAAAAGTCGACTTTATATAAGCCTTTAAAAACATTATCTTTTAAACAATTATTGTCGCATCTTTTTCATATTACAATATTCATTTCAATCAGTTAAGCCATTTATACGTCATAAATTCACCATAAATTCACCGTAGCTTATTCATATTCATATTTCAACTTTTCCTATAATGCTACAATTATCTCAATATTACATACAATTATATTATTTAATTATTCTTTAAGGTCTACGAAAATATTCTGTGAAACACTTTGCAACAAATAATTTGTTTGATGTTGCTTTAATATTTGTGAACATTTGTAATTAATTTTCTTCTATTATCGATTTGTAATTTCATCGCTTAAATATTTCTTACACTAATTTTTTATCTTACTCTTCAGCTAATAATAAAGTGATTGAAGGCAACGCCACTCAACAATTTCAAACTATAAATAAATTGTGTAATTATTTATTTTTCTTAATCCTGCTACGACCGTTCATACCTTGAGAACCCAAAATTCTCTATTATATCCAAACTTATAAATCAATATGACGATTAAATTTAATATTCAGATTTTGCAACAAAGTAAATTCTTTAAATATAGTTAACATTAACAAGAAATATTATTCTTATTCTCAAACTTCAACATATTTGTTGAGAATAAGCGAGCAGACTTCTGACGACCGCAGAGACGCTATGCACAAAGCAAGATGGGACTGCTCCCCCCCCCCGCCCTTCTCCGTCTACTGCGGCCAGCGTCGACGTCGCGGCTGCGGCGGCGGCGCTCACTTCTCTGTGTGCTCTTGCCCGAGATAGACGCGTCCGCGCTAGAATATAACCTTTGTAAAGTCGTTCGTTAGCAAAATACGTAGTTCCTATTTTTGTATTCAGACAAGCTTGAAGGTAAGCTTGAGTGTTCATTAAAAGCTCGAGTGTTCAATAAATAAAACGTAATCAGAAAACAGTGTTTGTTCTTTTTTATTCCAAGTCACGCCGGGTTAGATATAATATCCTCAACAGGTTATGGGCCCAGCACGCTTCCACTGCGCTGCTTGGGATTATCTAGACCTGCGCGTGTACTTGAGAATAACTCGCGAGTGAAGTGCCAAATACGGGTTTGCTTTTTCAGGAGATAAAACCATTGAAGGTGAAAACAAGTTCGACGTGCTCCCGTTTCTGATCAGCGACGGTCGACACCTGCGGCAGAGGAAAGGATCAACGAGACGATCCGCTGCCTTTTGTTTCCCGAAAACGCATTTTCAGCTCGAGTGCCATGGCCGATCAGGCAAGAAAAATATCCTTGCAGATGCCGAAGACACGAGGTAAGTCACGGTGTTTCGGTCATAAAGTGCGCGAGTGAAAATTTTGCGAGAAGACGGCAAAATCCTCGTGAAACAAAAATTCGTGGCGCGGCATGTGACAGAGGCGATTCCGAGAATCAGCCCGAAGCTCGTAACGTGTTTGAGCATGCATGTGCGCGCGCGGCGAATCAAAATGGCGGCGCCCGGCAACGAAAGAAGCTGTTGGCGCGGGAAAGAGAAGTCGTTGACGCGGCCAAGCGCGAGCGCCATCTTGCTCTCAGTGTACATGAGAGCGCCGAGGCGAGTTAGTTCCTCGTGCGCGCAAACGATGGCGCTAGTTCCGCTAATCAAAGCTTGACCGCACATACGTAAACAAACGTGAATGCTCGAGAATGCAATGTTGCAAACTGAGAACAACAGCTTGAATTTTTAATTGAAAACTAATTCTCGAACATAGCTTTAAACTGTGTTACGACGCGTTGATCGAATCGGGAAGCAGATATGTTTATTAAAATTAGACTTAAGTTCGACTAACACTTTTAAATGAAAAATTGCAATTTTTTAAGTCCGATTAAAATATCATGAAACAGTTAACTGATTAGCTTGAATTTAACAGATGAGAAAAACGTGCAGCTGTTTCTGCTGCTCCAGGACCAGGAGCTGGAAATTTCAGAAACATACCCAGATGACTCCTTTTATCCGGAGATGGATATTGATGGAGATATCTATATAATGACGTCAAGTGGTAAAAGATTCGATTTAGGTAAAGTTTGAATTTGTCTGATAAGCTAGAAAACTAAAACTCGATCTTCCACAACAAATATGTACATATTAAATTAAATTTTGTTTTAATAAAAATAGCATGCTGTTCAGTTCCAAAATTAAATGTTGGCCAGTACATGCAGGGTAGTGTATGTTGTTGCTGCTACACTGTGTGTGCTGAAGAATCACAGTTTTGTTTCCTTTTAAAAATAAAAACAAACAGGCAATTAGCATTGCTTTCTTGATTGTTGTTCGTCAACTAAGCACATGTTTAATAAATTGCTACACGTGATAGAGTGCTTATTTTGATTGTCGTTCGTCAAAACAAACTGTGGCGGATCCACAGCCGTCATTGACTGCGCCCGACGAGCGGCGCCACCTCTCAGCACAACCGAGCAGCATGAGCACGCGACGGCAGCGCAAGCAAACCCTTGTTCCCCGCGCGGACTTTTAGACTCTCTTGAGCCGTCTTCCCGTCCAGACGTGCTTTGTGCTGATCGCCTCAGCTGCAGCGTTTTCACATTTCAATTGTATCACATTTAATCATAAGTGTTTGTTTATACTTCAATAAAGACGTTGTGTTATTGCGTCTAAGTGAAGGGTTAATTCATTTACTGACCCGCTACGACAAAAACCACATTGGTGACCCACGACTTCAGTGCGAACGGAG
Organism: Pteromalus puparum; assembly: GCA_012977825.3. Taxonomy (NCBI): domain Eukaryota; kingdom Metazoa; phylum Arthropoda; class Insecta; order Hymenoptera; family Pteromalidae; genus Pteromalus; species Pteromalus puparum. Next base: position 21,388,770 of record CM053168.1, on the reverse strand, counting down.
ACAACGACTTCAAAAAAATGGTAGAAGACGCCGAGCTCAAGGAGAAACATGCTGCTCTCGAAAAAACCGTGACGGATCTACAGGAATGCCTCGCCGAGCTCACGCAGACAAACGCCGGTCTTCCAGGAAACCCGAACAACGCAGGCAGCGTCTCTTCGATCACCGCGAACATCAAGCTCCCGCCTTTTTGGAAAGAACAGCCGAAACTTTGGTTTTCTACAATCGAGTGCACCTTCGAAAACTACAAGGTCACTAGCGACAAATCAAAATTCAGGTATGTCGTATCGAACCTCGACCAAACGACGGCAGTTTACGTCGCGGACTTCGAAAATCCGCCTGACACCGACAGATATAACGCGTTGAAAAAACGTATCATTGAAACATTCGGAGAAACCGACGAGACAAAGCTGAGACGTTTGCTTCGCGATCAGACCATCTCGGATGAAAAGCCGTCACGGATCTTGGCAAAAATCAAAAATCTCGCGGGCACACAATGCGACGACGCAGTTCTCAGAACCATCTTCATGGAACGGCTACCAGAAAATGTTCGAGCACACCTTGTCGTCGGCGACATCCTAGACCTCGGTAAGCTCGCCATGCAAGCCGACAAAATTGTCGACATCATGAAGCCCACGGGTTCAATCGATGTGTGTCCGATTAATCCGGAGAATTCGACTCTCAGTACCTTGCAAAACGCCATCGAGAAGCTCACGCGCGATTTCCAAGAATTACGCCGTAACCAAAACACCGGCAAGCCGACTCGAAAACCGCAACAAGGATGAAGATAATTCAGATTTCTGCTACTACCATGCTCGATTTCGAGAAAAAGCGCGCAAATGCCGATCGCCTTGCAGCTTCAAAGAGAAGCCGGGAAACTAGAAGCACTGCCACCGGACGAGGCAACGGTTGGTAGTGCATCAAGCATCAACAAGGAATTCCGCCTCCACGTAATCGATCGGAAGAATGGCAGAAGATTTTTGGTAGACACCGGCTCAGCTGTTTCCGTGATCCCCCATCAAGAGGTTAAACGAAAATTCGCCACGTCAACGACCAAGCTCTACGCTGCTAACTCCACGGTCATCAACACTTATGGAGAAGAACTCTTAACGATTAATTTAGGACTACGACGCGAAATTAAATGGCCATTTATTGTAGCTCATGTAAAGGTTGCTATCATAGGAGCCGATTTAATTTCATTTTATGGTTTTCTTGTAGATCTGAAACATGGAAAAATCACTGATCCAGCAACCAAAATTTCAACTTCGGGAGAAATGCAAAAAGCGGAGCAACACGGCATCTTGACGCTCGACACGAAAACGCAGTGCGCTCCACAGTACGCACAACTACTGGATAAGTACATCGATCTCACGAAGCCATCGTTCCGGCGGCACCCGCTGTCCGAGACGACGGTCGCTCACCATATCGTCACTGAAGGGCCACCCACTGCAGAACGTCCACGCAAACTCTCCGGCGAGAAACTAAAAGCGGCAAAGGAAAAGATCGACACCCTCCTGGAACAGGGAATCATCAGACCTTCTAACAGCGCTTGGGCCAGCCCGCTCCAAATGGCCACGAAGAAGAACGGAGATTGGCGACCCTGTGGCGCTTACATTAAGCTAAACAGTCAAACAGTCCACGATCAATATCCACCGAGACTCATACAGGACCTGTTTCCGATGCTGCACGGCAAAAGAGTCTTCTCGACGATTGACTTGGCACAGGCATACTACCAAATACCAATGGCCGAAGAAGACATACCAAAAACCGCCATCATAACGCCATTTGGCCTTTATGAATTTTTGGTCATGCCTTTCGGACTTATAGATGTGCAACTCAGACCTTCCAAAGATTTATGGATATTGTATTTAGAGGTATCGATTTCGTTTTCTGTTACATTGATGACATCATCGTCTTTTCAGAGTCACACGAACAGCACGTACAACATCTACAGACAGTTTTCGACAAGCTTCGCAAATATGGCTTAACAATCAACTCCAGCAAATGTTGTTTCGGCCAATCAGAGGTCACGTTCTTGGGATACAGCATCAATTCAGGCGGCTACAAACCTCCACAACATCGTGTCGAGAGCATAATCCAATTCACCAAGCCTGAAACGATCAAGCAGCTCAGAAGATTTTTGGGTATGATCAACTTCTATCGCGAGCTTATCCCACACGCAGCTGAACTTCTCAGACCTCTCAACGCTTTTCTACGAGATTCACGGAAGAATGATAAAATAAAAATAATATGGACTGCTGAGTCTGAAATAGCTTTTGATGAAGTCAAGAAAGTGCTTGCAAACATTGCACTCACTACCTATCCGGACCCGAACGCGCCAATTACACTTCGAGCAGATGCTTCGGACACCTGCATAGGAGCCTCCCTAGAGCAGTTCACCAAAGATAATTGGACGCCCATGGGATTCTTTTCCCGCAAGCTATCGGACACGGAGCAGAGATACAGCACTTACGACCGCGAACTGCTTGCCATTTTTGCTGCGATAAAACACTTTAAGCACCAGGTAGAGGGCAGACAATTTTCCATAGTTACTGATCACAAGTCTTTGGTGTACGCATTCAAGCAAAAAACAGAAAAGTTCTCACCCAGGCAAGCACGACAGATAGAGTATATCTCGCAATTCTCTACGAACATTGTACATGTCAAAGGAACAGAGAATGTTGTGGCAGATGCTCTGTCACGCATACACACCATCGACATGCCAACACTTCTAAGCTCCAAAACCATAAGCAACGCTCAGAAGGATGACCAGGAACTACGGAACCTTTTAAGGAATCCTAACTCTTTGAAACTCCAACAACTAACCATTGAAAATCACAAGATTTACTGCGACATCACCAACTCTACGGTAAGACCGTACATACCAGAGAAACTACGACGTGCAGCCTTCGAAACCGTGCATGGTTTATCGCATCCCAGCGGACGTAGTACTACTCGCGCGTTAAGAAGTAAATACATTTGGCCTGCAATCAAGAAGGACTCTATTAAATGGACTAGAGAATGTCTTGACTGTCAAAGATCCAAAGTACAACGACATAACCGTGTCATACCTCAGAACATCGATGTCCCAGACACACGTTTCAATCATATACATATGGATTACATACACCTACCACCTGTTGATGGATACAAATACTGCTTAACAATAATCGATAGGTTTTCTAGGTGGCCTGTTGCCGTCCCACTAAAAGACTGCACAGCTGCAACAACTGCAACTGCAATCTTCAACCATTGGATCAGTCACTACGGCTCACCACTAACCATCACAAGCGATCAAGGACCACAGTTCGAAGCAGCCCTTTTCAATGCCCTCACAAGATTTCTTGGCAGCCACAAGACTAGGACATCGCCCTACCATCCAGCCTCCAACGGAATCATCGAGCGATGGCATCGAACGCTAAAAGGAGCTCTCATGTGTAAGTCGGAAGTCCCATGGATCCATCTACTGCCATCGGTTATGCTCGGTCTGCGGACTGCATACAAAGAGGACTTAAAAGCTTCTCCAGCCGAAATGCTCTACGGCACCACATTACGATTGCCAGGAGAATTCTTTATCCATCAGGACATACCAGCCAACGCGCAAGACTTCGTTAACCCTATAAAGGACCCTACAGAGTTATAGAGAGAATCACAGACCGATTGTTCAAGATTGAAGTAGACGGAGAAGAAAAGAATATTTCTATCGAGCGCTTGAAGGCCGCGCACTACAGCGAATACCAAATCGAACCACCGATACCAAATCAAGAAGCAACTCCGACTCCGGAAAATCGTCAGGACACACAAAAAGGACAAGCACGAAAGGTCGTTTTTAAACCGAATCCTGACCAGAATTCTGGAGGGGGAGTGGATGTGGCGGATCCACAGCCGTCATCGACTGCGCCCGACGAGCGGCGCCACCTCTCAGCACAACCGAGCAGCACGAGCACGCGACGGCAGCGCAAGCAAACTCTTGTTCCCTGCGCGGACTTTTAGACATAAGTGTTTGTTTATACTTCAATAAAGTTCGTTGTGTTGTTGCGTCTAAGTGAGGGGTTAATTCATTTACTGACCCGCTACGACAAAAACCACAGAACAACTCATTTACAAAATGTTCCTAGATAACTCTCTCGTCGAGGAACGATTATTGGAATCCGTGAAGAAGGAGATCAATAGGATTCGAACTGAAGTGGTGGTTAACCCAAGCCAACGTGGGAATACCTCGTCCCCAAAGCTGATGTCAAGGAAGTGACTGCTGATGGTGGGCTGGTCAATAAGTTCGAAGAGGAAAGTGATAAAAAGTTAGATTCTGCGGAAGACAGCTGGAAAAATAAGTTTGAGATAAGCTTGAAAGGTAAATCCACCCCAGTTGTTAAATCAAACGTACCAGTAACACTGGATTTGGGACTGAACAAAATCCGTCAGGAAGAGGGGACAACTAAGCTTGAAGAATGTTCCTTGAACACTACTAATGAAACTGTTGAAATTTCAGAAGTAATGGCTAAGCTGGATAAGCTGGAAAAGGAAAATAAAGAATTAAGATGGACGATCGAAACTGAATGCAATCGAGTGCACGATGAGGTAGTCGAGGAATTGATCAGGTNACAGCTGGATGGAAGAAAAGATACAGTCTTGGGTAGAACAAGATCGACTGTACGAGGAGCAACAAATTCTATCAGCTGGAAAAACTGCACAAAACCACAGCAAACCGTCAAATCAGAACACTGCAGCTGAGACAGTCACGAACACTCACGTGAGTAAAGAATTCTTAGCAAAGTTGGTTCAAGATGAAGTTAGTAAAATAGATTTGAATAAAAGCACTAGTGTAAATGAAAAGATTCAAATTGAAGTAACAAATAGAGATAGTTCTTTTCGGAGAGAATATAAATTATTGCAAAACTTAAATATTAACACATTCTTAGATTTCTTGACTTCGGAATTAACTCTTGCTGACTTGCTGTATGTAATTGATTCGACGGTTCAGCCAGCACGCGTGCCTGATCAAACAAAGCTGGAAAAAGATAAAGTTCGAGTTCGAGACATTATCATCAATAGGATTGATATATCTTATTACGAAAAGGTATCAGAGATCCGGGATCCTGTTGAACAGCTCGATGAAATTAAACGTATTAAAGAACATGAATTAAGCGTTTCTACTAGAAGCATAAGGAAAGAGTTGCATACTATTCGATATAATCCACATAAAGAGACAGCATCAGCTTTCTGGGACAGATTTGACAGATTAGTTCGACTATATAATAAGTTGCCTAACACACCTTCCTTATCTGAGGAAGAGATATGCGATGCATTTTTTGAAGCCATTGTCGTACACTTACCTCAAGTCAAAGAGTCCGAGTTTTTGAATAAAAATACGACTAGCAAACTCTTAACTTTGAACCAACTTAAAGATTATATTGTGCGACAGGAAACAACTCGAATTGGATCAAATGAATAAGCTGGAAAGTCTACCGAAGCTGGAGCTAAGGTTTACTACGTGTCTGATCCTGCGGCACTTTGCTACAAGTACGGTAACAAAGGTCACCATCAGGACAAATGCACGAGGTCAGGGAAGATGTGCTTCAGATGCAAGAGGTATGAAGAGCATGTACGTGCAAACTGCCCATACACGGAGAATCAGCTGGAAAATATTTTGAAGGAGAATGAAAGCCAAAGAAGGTATGAATCCTCAAACTCTAATAGGGATGGTAGACGTGGTGGCTTTAGCAGTGGTGTAAAGCGACGCAATAACGAAGCACCTAAGGGTAGCAACCCTAAGAAAAACAAGACCGATAGAGGCCATGCCCGAGGCAGATCACGGGGGAGAGGTAGACAAAACAGACAAAGCAATAATAGCTCTACCAAAGCTTCCGAATCTGGTGAGTGTACAGGTCTGTATGTAGACAGTACGCTTCTCAACGCAGAAGAAAGCGATAAAACCAAACTGATAAGATTTCTGGCGGACTCTGGTGCTACGGAGCACATGACTAATTCTAGATTAATTTTTAAAACATTTGATAATTTTAAAAAGCTTGATATTAAATGCGCAAATGACAATGATACAGCGATTATAAAATCGGAGGGAGCAGGTAACATCTCTGGTTACACCGAAAATGATAATTTCTTAAGTTTGAACAATGTAATCTACGCTAAGTCATTGTCGGAAAATTTGCTATCATTAAGGAAATTTGTTGATAAGGGTTTAGGTATTTATTTAGATAACAAGAAAATCGATATTTTTGATCCGGTGTCGAAAACGATTTTTGTCTCTGGAATATATGAGCAACCTTATTGGGTAATAGAGTTAGAGACAAATAACTCGGATAAAAATGAAAATGATAAGGTAAATAGGGTTGTTGCATATATAGCCACAAGGCGTCGTGAATATCCGACCGTAAGTGTTGCGCCCAATAAAAGGAGCGGATCTGCAATTAAAGAGATAACTCGTGAACAAGACAGGCTTGAAAATACTGAGATGGATAAAAATAATAAGCTTGACGAACCAATGGAAATTGACACTGAATTAGATGTAGCAGTAAACAAAGATAGCGACGAGCTATGCTCTAGCTATTCAAATTTTGAGAACACATTGAAAGACAGAAAAATAAATAATTTAGATAATTCAGAAAGTATAGATTGCGAATCTAATATCAGTAAAATCAATAACTTGTTTTACATTAATAAAGCTATGTTATGGCATGTCAGATTGGGACATGCTTCGTTGAAAAAGTTAAAAGAATTCCAAAGAAAATTTCCAGATTGGAAAAGCTTGAAGGAAATTAAGTTCGATGAGTCTGTACTTGATTGCGAAGTTTGTATTGTGTCAAAATTCAATAAGCTACCTTTCAGTTCGACTAGACAGAGAGCGAGTAAACCTCTGCAAATTGTTCACGCAGACACAATGGGACCGATCAGTCCAGCAACACATCCGAAAAAATACAGATTCATATCAGTATTTATCGATGACTATTCACGACTTGCGATGGCGTATCCAATGAAACACAAGAGCGAGACGGGTTATTGTCTCGAATCTTTCATTAAAAGCTCGAGAAATTTATTAGGATATGACGCTAAGTTCTGTTACCTTAGATGCGATCAAGGTACAGAATTTACTGGAGGGTATACACAAGAAGTTCTCGATAAGTTTGAAGCAGAGCTACAGTTGGCTAGCCCAGATACACCTGAGCATAATGGAGTGGCTGAACGTTTTAATCAGACCATCCAAAAGCTCACGAGAGTTTTAATGTACGATACTCGGCTACCTGAGAACATGTGGGACCTTGCCCTGAATGCAGCCGTCTATTTCTATAATAGGACTCCTCATAGCTCGAATGAAATGATACCGCCCTTGCAGATGTTCAAACCAGACTTTAAACTTAATCTGGAACAACTAAAGAGATTTGGTTGCATAGCCTATATCAAGGTACAAAGGAAAACAGGACCTAAGTTTGATCAGCTGGGAAAACGAGTAGTGTTAATTGGCTATAAACCAACTGGGTATTTATTCTTAAAACCCGAAGAAGGAAAATACTACGAAAGCAGAGATGTTCGATTCAATGAAAAGCTTGTATTTGGAGACAAATACAATAAAAGGAGCATTAAGGATTGGGCAAATCCAATGGAAGAAATAAACAAAGAAACATGGCTCGTTAAGTTCGATGAAGACGATGCAGTTTTGATCTCTGAAACGGAGGGAGAAAAACGGCGAAGAGGTCGCCCAAGAAAAGTAAAAGAAGTCGAATGTTCATCAGAGTCAAAGGTACTTGGATCCGAATTAAATTTGCTGGAAAATGATGAACTGAAGGCGTTCATAGCAACTGTGGAGAATGATCCGAATTCCTACAGAGAAGCCATGAGTACGAAAAACAAGCTTGAATGGCAAAAGGCTATTAGGAGCGAATTAGACTCGATGGAAAAGAACAAGGTCTGGACACTTGTCGACAGACCCGTGACTCACGAAGGAAAAAGACCTAACATAATAGACTCAAGGTGGGTCTTAAAAACAAAAGTTGGATTGAATAACGATAACAAGTATAAAGCTCGACTTGTGATAAGAGGTTTCGAAGATCAAAACCACTACAGGTTAATGGAAACATATGCACCTGTTTCTCGGCTACTTCTGATTAGATCAGTGCTAGTAATGATAAATAAGTTCGATCTTGAAGTAAGACAGCTTGATGTTAAAACAGCTTTTCTGAATGGAACAATCGACAGCGAAATTTACATGGAAATACCTGAGGGTATTGATGTCTCACCAGAAATCAGACGAAATAAAGTCTGTAAGATTCAACGTGCTTTGTACGGTTTGAAAATAAGTCCGAAAAAGTGGTATGAAAAATTCACTGAAGTTGTAATAAAACTAGGACTAAAGTCTCATGATTCAGAGCCCTGCCTCTTTACTTGGCGCAACAATGAGAAATATCTAATAATGTTGATGTATTTTGATCACATACTGATAGCCAGTAATGATACACATGAGCTGGATGAAATTACATCAAAACTTAAGCTGGAATTTGAAATGTCTGACATGGGAGAGCCCAAGAGCTTTCTTGGCATTAATATAAATAGGGACAGGAAAAATCAAACGATGACTTTGACTCTGGAAAATTACATTGATAAAATGTTAAAACGTTTTGGATATAGTAAAATGCATCCTCAGAGAACGCCAATGGTGACAAACCAAGTGTCAAATCGAGAAAGGCGAGAAAGAGAGGAAAGCGAAAATCAGCTGGAAAATACAAGAAACAAAACGAACGGTCCTTACAGAGAAATAGTAGGTTCTCTCTTGTACCTTGCTAACACTGTACGTCCCGACATAGCATATGCGGTGAATGTGTTAAGTAGACATCAAATAAATCCCACTGATGAAGAGTGGAAAATGGTGAAACGAGTCTGTAGATATTTGAAACACATCAGAAGTCTGGGTCTTAAGTTCGAAGGAAAGCTCGATAATTTACAAGGTTTTTCAGGCGCCAGTTTTGCCGATTGCAAGGGCTCGATTACAACGAGTGGCTTTGTCATCAAACTCTATGGTGACACAGTGGCGTGGAAAA
>CM053168.1:21346990-21373137 GCA_012977825.3 Pteromalus puparum | reverse complement strand
ATGCGTGCGTACGTATACTGTTATAATTCTGGAACTACGTGATCGATCGTAATAAGATTGGACGTGCATATATGTTTTCTGATTCTGAATTCGAGTAAATTTTCTTTTAAGATTTAGACTATTTTATGACCATTTCATGGCCATTTTTCGATTTTTGAAAAAATATTTTTGCTTTTTATTATGATATGATTTATACAATATATTCAACAATAGTGTACCTAAAAGACTGCTACCGTCTTAAGAGAGCTCGGGGCTTCAGTCCCGAGCGGATCTCCAGCGAGACCTCTCTCCCAGAAGCTATGGAATACAGAAAACTATTACAAAGGTCTAAAAGGCGACTGCGGGAGTACTGAAATGAGCTTTTAAATTTTAATAGGCGATTATGGGAATTTAGAAAACAACGTCAAGGGTCTGAAACGCGGCTGTGGGTATGTAGAAATCTATTGCAAAGGTCAAAAATGCGACTGTGGGAATACAGAAAACGATTACGATGGTCTAAAATGCGACTGTGGGAGTGCTGAAATGAGCTTTAAAATTTTAAAAGGCGATTATGGGAGTATAGAAAACAACGTCAAGGGTCTGAAAGGCGGCTGTGGGTATGTAGAAATCTATTGCAAAGGTCAAAAAGGCGACTGTGGGAATACAGAAAACGATTACGATGGTCTAAAATGCGACTGTGGGAGTGCTGAAATGAGCTTTAAAATTTTAAAAGGCGATTATGGGAGTATAGAAAACAACGTCAAGGGTCTGAAAGGCGGCTGTGGGTATGTAGAAATCTATTGCAAAGGTCAAAAAGGCGACTGTGGGAATACAGAAAACGATTACGATGGTCTAAAATGCGACTGTGGGAGTGCTGAAATGAGCTTTAAAATTTTAAAAGGCGATTATGGGAGTATAGAAAACAACGTCAAGGGTCTGAAAGGCGGCTGTGGGTATGTAGAAATCTATTGCAAAGGTCAAAAAGGCGACTGTGGGAATACAGAAAACGATTACGATGGTCTAAAATGCGACTGTGGGAGTGCTGAAATGAGCTTTAAAATTTTAAAAGGCGATTATGGGAGTATAGAAAACAACGTCAAGGGTCTGAAAGGCGGCTGTGGGTATGTAGAAATCGATTGCAAAGGTCAAAAAGGCGACTGTGGGAATACAGAAAACGATTACGATGGTCTAAAATGCGACTGTGGGAGTGCTGAAATGAGCTTTAAAATTTTAAAAGGCGATTATGGGAGTATAGAAAACAACGTCAAGGGTCTGAAAGGCGGCTGTGGGTATGTAGAAATCGTGAAAAATAATTAATCAAAAAAATGAAGCCACCCGCAATTTTGTAACTTGCAGTTGTTAACGTTATTATCGATTCCGCAATTACTGGTATTTTTTTTATTACGATATATGTAGTAGTTCACGGAGCTCTATCCTTTTGATATCCACCTTAACCCCCACTCCCCTGATACCCCTTCCTTACAAGTGTCTTCCTAACCTATCCTTCTAGTATCGAATAGTAGCGAATATTTAAATCAAAGAATGAGTTGATTGTCCCATGTAATTATCTTCCACTAGCAGAATAGGAGGAAGCTAAGTGCCAATGACTTGGCAGCGGTTTTTATTCCAAGTCACGCCGGGTTAGATATAATATCCTCAACAATATTTGTACTTATTGAATATCTGAGCAAAATCTAGAAACTTGCAAAGTTAATCATAATGTTTCGTGTCGTCTTATATCAAGCAACGTGCAACGATACCCCTATAAGAGTAAGCAAAATTTTTTAGAAAAATCGGTTTTTACATTTCAGCTCATTATCTGAGAACCGCTCAACGAAATGGACTAATCGCGGAAAAGTAGGCTTTTTTATTATCTTTCAAATGCATTCTAGCTGAATTTTTGGTAACAATGGAATGACTGAAAGAAACGCAAAAGTGTTTTTAAAAATCAAAAAATGGCCTTATAATGAAAAATACTGTTGAGAAATAAAAAATTAACTGTTTTTCCCCAATTTAGAATTTAAAAATAGATACGTACGTCAAATTTTATTGATATTGACGGAGTAGTTTTAGAAATATCACGGTATACATACACACCCAGAACCACACACACACACACACATACACACACCAACACACACCCACACACACACACACACTCGCGTACACACACACTCACTCACATACACACACACACACATCTACACAGAAATTTTTTTAAAACACGTATTCGAACTCCAAAGAACTTTGAAATGTATTTCTAACGTGTTTTTAATGAAGTCGAAAATTTCACTATTACAAAGCTTCCTCTAGAAGGAAGAAAAAAAAATATTATTATTATTATTATTATTATTTTTTTTGTTTATCCGGAGAGTTGGAGAAATTCTTAATACACCAAGGCAGAAGCCGTGCGGGACTCCCCGTGTGTGGGACTCTCCTGGCGCGGGACAGACGCCAGGCATACCCACTAAAACTCCACCTCTCATAGGGCCGCGATAATCCCCCCCGGTAGCCGCTTTCGCATTCCTTCAGGGGTCGCCTGTCTTATTACGACCTATAGGTCATCTATCGTCGTCTAGTCAGCTAAGCACCCGTCACTATTTTTCGCGCGGAGAACCGTCTCCACGAACGCCGTTATGTCGTCCCAATTCTGCTTGCTAGCAAGCATCGTTTTCACTACCGTGTCGGGCGTAAATGCCCCTACCGCCACCTCTAAGATTCTACGCCTATCGGCCCACCGAGGGCAGTCAAAAAACGTGTGTCTCACGTCGTCCCTTTCGTCACCGCAGTATTTGCAACCCGGTGTCGCTACTTTGTTCATCGCGAACCGGTAACTCCTAAAGTAGCCGTGTCCGGAAAGAAATTGGGTGAGATAAAAATAGACCTCACCCCATCTTCTGCCTACCCACGGGCCTACCTCCTTAATCAATGATTTCGTCCATTTCGCATGGCGGCATTCACTCCATCGCTCCTGCCATTTCCGCATCGTCCTATCGCGTTCCTCGGTTCGGATTTCCACCCTAGCCGATTCCCGGAGACTCTCGTAGATCCGCTTGCGTTCAATTGCAAGCAGATCCACGGGAATCACCCCCGCGATAACCATTGACGCGTCCCCGGATACCGTTCGGTACGAGCACGCGATCCGAAGCGCCCCTCTTCGTTGCACCGCCGTTATCTGCTTACGATACTTTTTCTTCTGCATGGCATCGGCCCACACCTCCGCTCCGTATAAAAGAATAGAGTTTGTGGTTGCCATTAAGAGTCGTCTGACTGCCGGCCTAGGCCCGCGCACGTTGGCCATTAATCGACTAAGCTGCGCCACCCAAATCGCCGCCTTTTCGCATACGCTGTCTAAATGCGCCCCGTAGTTCAGCTTCGTATCTAGGGTTACCCCCAGGTACTTGGCTGTCGGCTTCGTCGTTATTGTTACGTCTCCGACGCGCATCGGTATGATGGTCGAGACACGCTTCCTAGTCAAGAGAACTATCTCCGTCTTTTCGAGTGCTAGCTGTAGTCCGTGGTCGGTCATCCATTTTAGCACCCGGGCCATTACCGCGTTCAATTTGTCCTGCGCGATCTCCACATTTCTAGCTGTTATAACCGCCGCTACGTCGTACCCGACGAGTTTAACATCCTCCGGTACTTCTACTATGAGTAACCCATCGTACAGAATGCCCCAGAAGTCCGGTCCCAAGATCGAACCCTGCGCCACCCCTGCCGTTATGGGCCTGCTCTTACGTCTCTCCGCGGTTTCGTATTCGATCGTGCGCTCTCTCAGATAATCCTCTACGAGTCGCATAATGTACCAAGGCACCCCAAACGATCGCAGAGAATCCAAAATATCGACCCATCTTGCCCAATTGAACGCGTTTTTCACGTCTAGTGTCACGAGCAAGACCAATGGCCTGGCCGCATGACACGCTTCATCCGTTTTCTTGACCGTGTCCGTTACTTCTCTGATCGCGCCGATTGTTGAGCGTCCCTTTCTGAAGCCGTATTGCTTGTCTGAAAGGTCTCCCGCCTCCCTGACGGCGCTTAATATTCGCGGTTTTATTAGCGATTCGCCTGTCTTTCCCATAGTGTCGAGCAGGCTCAACGGCCTGTACGATGGCTTCGCGCCCGCCTGACCTTTAGCTTTTTCAATTAAGACTAGCCTAGCCCTTTTCCACCGCGGACTGAACACGCCCTGCACCAGGCACTGATTGTACATTTCCAGGAGCAGCTCAGGCCGTTGTTTGGCAACGGCCTTAAGTATTTCCGCGGGAATGCCATCCAGTCCCGGAGCCTTACCGCTCTTCAGGGAAGAAGTTGCCGCGATAAGTTCGCCTTCGCTAAAAAGGGGTATCTCATCCGTCAGTTCGTCCGTCATTTCTAATTGAGGTCGGGTGGGATGGGTGGGAAACAGCTTGTCAATTATCTTCTCGATCGCCTCTGCCGCCATCGGTTCCATTCGCCCCATTTCTCCTATTTTTCGCGTGACGATCGCGTATCCCTCGCCGAACGGATCGTTCTCTACATCATCTAGGATCTTGTACCAGCAGCGGCGCTTACTTTCTTTGATTGCGTCCCGGAGTCTCTTCTTCGCCTCGTCGTACCCGCGAGCAAGTTCTTGAGCCGTTGGGCGGTTATGGGCCCTTTGAGCTCTTCTTCTGGCTCGAAGGCTTTGCTTTCTAAGCTCAGCGATTTCGCCCGTCCACCAGTAAACCGGACGTCTGAGGTGGCCGGTGGATACTCGGGGCATCGTTGCGTCGCACATCTCGGTGATTAGCCTAGTAGTGCGTTCTACTAGGATTTCGGCTTTCTCACGTCCGCCTAGTTCGTCCGGAAGCCCATTAGAAGGTAATTCTGCGCTTCGAATCACCTCCGTAAGCGCCTCCCGATTAAGACGTCGAGTGTTCCATCGTGGTTCCCGGCTGTTTCCGCTACTTCGCCTCTCCGCGCGTTCTTCCTCGATATTAAAAAGAATGTACTGGTGGTCGCTAGCAGTAAATTCTTCCGTTACGTGCCAGTCCCTTATCTTGCGGATCGTACTTTCCCCAGCAAAAGTTATATCCGGTATCGACTCCTCGAAACGATGGCGCCGCAGACTTCCTCCTTTGTCGTAAGGCCGTCAATGTCCCTGATCTCCAGTGTAGTTCTGGTAATCTTGCCCCTAACTGTGCCTGCATGCCCTATTGCGGTTTGTACGGCCGATTTGAGTGATTCCATTTTGTCTTCACTCTTACCCACGACAACCAAAACGCCACCGTCTTTTGTTTTGCTAAGATACTTAACCTTTGTATTTAATTCTGGCTTAACCTTTGCCTTGATCTCTCTCAAGATATCGGCGTAAGTCTTACCCAATTCCGGTCTTATGAGGATTGCGTCTCCCCTCTGCCGCGAGGTCTTCCCTGCGCTTTTCCTCAATTGTTGAGGCTGGCTTTGCTCCTGTTTTTTCTGTCCTTTCTTCTTTGCTCTTCTTCCTGCAGCTAGCTGCCAAGCCCCTTGTGTGTGTGTATCTGCAGCTTCCTCTTGCGTTTTGCTCGTAGACGGTGCAGATCTATCCTCCTTCTTGTCTTTTTTGGCGGGGGTACCGCCGCCTCCGTCGGATGATGTCCGCCCCCTCTTCTTTGGCTTGCAAGACTTCGAATGGTCTTCTCCAGGTTGTTGAGATGGCAACTTTTTCGCGCCATCCTCCATCTTGTCGAGAAGCGTGAAAACTTCAATCATAATAGCTCCTATTACCGGTAGTCCCTCTTTGATTGTTGCATTCACGTTCTTCTGCTTATCCAGAGTTTTTATCATCTCTCCGTTCATTCGTCTTATTTCCAGCATCTTTTCTCGGAGGCTGGCGTGTTCTTTTAGCCATAACCCTATCCCTGTCATATTTTCGTATTCAGCGGCACTCATCGCGCTGGCTATACTAGTGCTGCTGGTTGACTTGTGGATTGGGTATCCACCGTCTTGCGATGCTGGCACCTTTAGGGTGTCAACTGTCAGGTTTCCCTGTACCTCTTTTCTTGGTTCGTTCATAGTATCCATTGACATCGATTTTCTTCGTCCCGGTATGTGTCCGACCACCCGGATCCCCCCGTCTATGGGGGCAGCTGACATGGCCCCAACACATGACTGAAAGCGGTGCCAGACTGGGTACATCATACCAGAATATAGCGCGCGCTGTCGCACTAGCCCATCTCCGCTCTCTCGAACCTCCCACTCCGAACAAAAGTGATTGGCTCTCTGGAGAGTTTCTAACAGGCGTCACACGACATCACACACTCGCTCAAGCCGTTTGACTGGTACTAGCTAGGTAACCAGCCTCCCGTCTTGCCGTCAGCAGAAGCCAAAGATGGTTCAGGTCACTTCGGCGCGCAACCTCGGATCGCCTCCCCATCCAGGATCTCCCTTTGGCAGCTCACGGGTCGCACCGCACGGCAAACACGGCGGCCTGTTTGGTCCACGAAGCATATTTTATTTCTGCTTTACCCTCCAAGGTTACCTTGGCGAGCACTCCCCTATCCGCCACCCAGGGGACGCGCCGCATACGGGGTTACAGGCTCCCCGCGCGGATTATTATTATTATTATTATTATTATTATTTTTATTATTATTATTATTATTATTATTATTATTTGTATTATTATTATTATTATTATTATTATTATTATTATTATTATTATTATTATTTATATTATTATTTTAGGCTTTACAAAACATACAGAGACAACAAATTCGTCTACTTTTTAATGGAAGTATGTCTTGGTGGTGATGTTTGGACTACTTTACAAAGACGGCGCCGTTTCGATGATCAAACATCTCAGTTTATGATAGCTTGTGTAGTTGAAGCTTTAGACCACCTTCATTCTATGAATATAATTTATAGAGATTTGAAACCTGAAAATCTGATGTTAGATAATCGGGGTTATTTAAAACTTATTGATTTTGGATTTAGCAAAAAAATAGGCCCGTCAAAAACATGGACTTTTGCTGGGACTCCAGAATATGTAGCTCCTGAAATTATTTTAAATAAGGGACATGACAGGTAATACATTTGTATCATATAATAAGTGTAAGTAAATAAAAAAAAAAATTATATACAATTTGTTTTCTAGAGCTGTTGATTATTGGGCCCTTGGAATACTAACGCACGAATTGTTAGTTGGCAGGCCACCATTTAGAGGACCCGATCATATGACTACTTACAATAAAATCTTAAAAGGAATAGAAATAGTCGGCATACCTAATAATATTAATAAAAGTGCAAATTTCTTTATAAAAAAATTGCTTCGGTCAAGTCCCTTAGAGCGATTAGGATACCAACGTAACGGCATTAAAGACATTCGAGACCACAAGTATGACGATTTAATTTAAATAGATCATAATCACCCTGGTAGAAAATAATCCAACCAAAATGGCTTGCCTCGGCTCGCTTACTAATTATTGGGCCACTCTGTAGGCCAACGATTTGCCAAGATAAAAGCTAACCGTTAACAAACGCTTAGGGAAATCAAAAGTATAATGATTTGAGGTTATACAATTTTGATGCAATTATGTATATTTATATTTTGGATTAGTATTATAACTATCCTAATTACTTTTACGAATGCTCGTGATGTCTACGTAGATTATTACCGTGAGCATACGTTCCCCGGTCACCCAGAACTTAAAAAATGGTGTCCAGGTGTTTATTATGAAAACAATGTTATTTTAAGTAGTGCGCTCCGTGGCATTTGAAATGTTGATATAAGTTCTACTCGAGAATGATGATCATGTTATCTAGGACTCTCGTAGACGATGTCCAGGTGTCCAGCTGAGGAAAAAATCAATTCTAAGTAGTGCGCTCCGCGACTTTCGGTGTATATGCAGGTTCTGCTCGAAGATGATGAGCCCGTGACCCGGGACTCTCGCAGACGATGTCCAGATGTCCAGCGAAGGAAAAAATCAAGCTCAGGTAGTGCGCCCCATGGCTTTCAATACCTGGACGTCAGTTCTGCTCGAAGATAATGAGCAGGTGGAAATAATTACTATACAAGATTTCGGAAAATGTTTGAAAATATTGAAAAATATTGAAAACATTTTGGAAAATTTTGGAAAAATTTTGGAAAATTTTGGAAAATTTTGGAAAATTTTGGAAAAATTTTGGAAAATTTTGGAAAAATTTTGGAAAATTTTGGAAAATTTTGAAAATTTTTGGAAAATTTTGGAAAATTGTTTACTGATAAACTTTGGTTTGTACTCAGAACTAGACTAAATATAGGAATCATTACTAGCCACTGAGGTTCTCGGACACCTGGACATCGTCTACGAGAGTCCCGGGTAGTGTGCTCATCATCTTCGAGCAAAGCTTACATCTATACATCGAAAGCCATGGAGCGCACTGCATAGAATTGATTTTTAACTCTGTCAGACACCTGGACATCCTCTACGAGAGTCCTGGCGCACTTGCTCATCATCTTCAAGCACAAGTCATATCTATAAATCGAAAGCCACGGAGCGCGTTACCTAGAATTTGTTTTTCTCTCCGCCAGACAACTGGACGTCGTCTACGAGAGTCCCAGGTGGCGGGCTCACCATCTTTGAGCACAATTTACATCTGCGCATTGAAAGCCACATGCGTTCCTCCTTATAAGGAACTGGATATCCCTTTTAAAAAGTCATTTATAATAGAAGCCATCCGTAAGCCAACGCTTCCGCTAAATCTGTGACGGAATAAGCAACATTTTAACCCAAGTGTTTGTTAAACCGTTATCCAACTCGGCCGGTTTGGTTTATTAATGGTTAACGGTTGGCTTACGTTTCTACCAGGGCACACATACCAACAATCTTAAATTATCAATCGTATGTTCTATAGGTGGTTTACAAATTTCAATTGGGTAGCATTACAGAGATTGACATTCCCTGCTCCAATTGTACCTACAGTAAGTAAATATTTTATGTATTTCTTTATATTCTTGTGCTATGCAATTTTATGAAATACAATGTTTAAACATCTTAAAAGTCTAATTAAGTTTTTTTTTTATAAAAGCTGACGAAGACTTACTCCCTCCTTGTCTCTCTGCATTGCTCTCAAACTCGTGTATAACGTGCATTGGTTGCCATATTGGTCAATACTTCTGTAATAAAATTTTTGTTAAGCATGAATTCTTTCGAAGTTTGTTTCTAAAACTGTTTGATCATCTGGAATTTGTTAGTAGTATTTGTCTATAATCTAAGCAGTTTTAAATCTCACTAGTCATACAATTGACATGCCCTAACTTTGCGTATTGGATAAGGCTGGAGACTATTTAAGTTTTTTTTTATTTTAATTATAGCTGCAATGAATATTACATTTTAAATTTTATACAAAAACTAACAAATAAGTTTAGAATAGAGCCTTTAGGACACTTTAAAAGCTGAGGAAACTGTATCATTTTCCCTGAATAGTTGCAGCAATATTATCGAAGTTCTGTGCAATATTGTGAAAACTGGGGATGCAATCTTTAGGCAATGTTTCCAAAATATTGGGACCTGTGTGGGAGATAACCAACCTTGCAATGTAAAAGTGGACATTTTGGTGCGTGACAACATTGCCTAATGGTTGCAGCAATGTTGTTTTACGCGCTAGCAATATTGCCGAATCTAGCCAGTCTTGCAATGCAATGTTGAGGCAATGTTGCCATATTATCGGGTGCTATAGGGGAAGCTTTATGCCCCTCGATGGGCTTTCGGTGTGTAGGTATAATTTAAGCTTGAAGATGAAAAGTCGTTACTTAGGACTTCTGTAGATAATGACTAGGTGTTTGGTAGAGAAACGTCTAGACACCTTTTATGCGAATGTCGGCTGATGTGTCCATCATTTACGAGTATAACTTGCACCTACTCCTTATAAACTACGTAGCGCACGACTTGGTTTGAATCTTTGCTATAAAAAATTCCTAGACAAAATTTTTGAGAGTTCTCGGTGACCTAGACTTTCATCATAATATTTACAACTCCTTCATGGTGAAGTTTGGGATCTGCAGATGATTTCACACAAATGTCAACAAGTTTCAGCCAACATTTTCTTCGGAAAGCTCTACTAAGCGGCCTTTCGTCTTTATTTTTTATGAACGTCACGCCACGTCACGCTGTCCGTTCACGCCGAAAACGAGTGCTCAGCACGGAAAAAACGCATGACTGTGTCACCCAAAAATCAAGTGGCTGCTGTCACACCCCTGTGACGTGAAGACTTCCTTTGTGTATTCAAATTATTTTGCAGATTTTTAAGATCCGAGTACAAATTAATAAATGTTTACCGAATGTGATTGTTACTAACAATCAAAATTATCCCTGGTAAGTAATTATTCCCCCAATATTAACGAGTTTCTAGCTTGAAATAATCTCACCAGAGTGAGTTAATTAAAGTCGGTTGACCGCTTGAAACTTGCTAATTCTAAAAAATAACAACACCGTTTTAGCGGATTCCGAGATACGATGTTGTCATAGCGTATCGCGGGATACGTCGTTCTCAAGGCTGGCTCCGATATACGTCGTTATTCCTTTCAGGCGTCGATATGATGACGATTTATGTGTGGTGTGTGTGTGTGTGTGTGTNATTTGTGTGTTGTGTGTGTGTGTGTGTGTGTGTGTGTGTGTGTGTGTGTGTGTGTGTGTGTGTGTGTGTGTGTACATAATTAAATTACTCTCTGGACATTTGTGTAAATACATGTTGTAATTGCATACGGGTCTCTAAATATTTTCCTATAAGCTCATTTCCAAAATCTTGTTTTTGAATATATAGAAAGTCAGGCTCATGGCCAATGTGCTCAACAGATAAGTCATTGTCCACTTTCAAAACATTATCTATTGTCTTCACTGGTCCTGGGTATCGCATCGATGACCGCTTTTGACATCGGAAGATGTCACTGCCATCACGTTAGTCGCAATGGTACGAAAACCCTCGATAGTAGTATTTCCATAAGCCCAATCGAATTCCAGCTAAATAAACTAACTATATATAAACGATGATTTATTTTATAATCAAAGGGCACGGTAGTGCCTGGGGAAAGTATATAAAGTATATATATATATATATATATACGACTACGGGCACTACCACCTTGAAACGAGGATTCCTAACCTTTTTCAGAATTTCAAACATTTATAACTTATCAGAATCTGTTTTTTTTTTCTGTACCAAATCGGTGCTAGCCTGAATTATTTTAACAAATCTTTCATTTAAAAAAAATCATGAAAATTGAACGACCTGTTATGATAATATAACGGTCAGCATTTTACGCTGTGAATTTTCTTTTCGATTTTGTTTTCTTCTCCTAACTTCCGTTCTTATCCTCGACACTTCCGAGGCGCGAAAATTCAACTCTGATTCAAAACAAAAACGCATTTAAAATGCATATTATATACATTTGCAGATGGGTGGTAACTAGGTAGCCAGGGTAGCCGATGACGAGGTCTAGGTAGTTTTTTGGGTTTAGGTAAAACTAATGATCGAGGAGTGCGTCTAGGTGTGTCTGGATGGTGCGCTCCGTTGTTTTTCGGGTCTAGGTGTAAAGAATGTTCGAGGATGGCGTCTAGGCGTACAGGATAGTCGATGACGGAGTCTGGATGGTGCACTCCGTAGTTTTTCGGGTTTAGGTGCAAAAAATGTTCGAGGATAGCGTTTAGGTGTACAGGATAGTCGATGACGGAGTCTGGATGGTGCACTCCGTAGTTTTTCGGGTTTAGGTGCAAAAAATGTTCGAGGATGGCGTCTAGGTGAACAGTGTCGAAGTATACAGGGTCGCCGATGACGAGATCTAAGTGGTGCGGTATATAGTTTTTGGATGCTAGGTCTACAGGACAGCCAATGTAGAGGCCTAGATGGTGCGTTTCATAGGTTTCGCTGTCGAGGTGTAAATAATATTCAAACACAGCGTCCAGGCGGACAAAATAACGATATACAGGTGGTGCTCTTTTTTAGTGTTTAACTGTAAATACTATATATGGTGACCCAAAATGTACCGTTAATTTTCCAGTTCTCTTAAAAAATATTGAAATCTTCAAAATAAAACCTTTTTTAGAAGGTAAAAGTCGGAAAGTATAAATATTTGCATGTTTTGATTTTTCTTTATTTATAATGATAACTAACGGAAATAATTTTTGTAATAGCGACAAACGATGGTAAAAAAATGTTTTGAGTTGTGCAGTGAAACCTTTCGGTTTGATCACCGTAAAACTACAGCGACGAGTCCGTCAGGTGTGTTCATAGTAATTGAAAATATCACCATTAAATTAGCATATTTACAAGAAACAATGTCCTACGCTCTATTTTCGTTGCTTATTAACGATTTTCTTAATTCTTAAGCATTTAAGATAAGATAAATTAGGCCCGGAAGCCGACCCCTATAACACCTGATATTTCGGTAACATTGCCTCAACATTGCATTGCAAGACTAGCTAGATTCGGCAATATTGCCAGAGCTTAGAATAACATTGCCGCAACCATTAAGGAATGTTGCCACGCCCCAAAATGTCCGCTGTTTCATTGCAAGGTTGGTTGTCTCCTACACAGGTCCCAATATTTTGGGATCATTGCCTGAAGATTGCATTCCTAGTTGTCGCAATATTGCACGAATCCTCATTAATATTGTGCAACTATTTAAGGAACATTGCTACTAGATTGTACAATATTTAATTAATATTGCGATAACTTTAAATTATTTCCGCATTAGTATAACAATTTTTATAATGATGCAAAAATAATTTAAGGTTATCGCAATATTAATTAAATATTGTACAATCTAGTAGCAATGTTCTCTGAATAGTTGAAGCAACATTAATAAGGTTCCGTGCAATATTGCAAAATCTGGTAATGGAATCTTTAGGCAATGTTCCCAAAATATTGGGACCTATGTGGGAGATAACCAACTTTGCAATGAAAAAGCGGACATTTTGGTGCGTGGCAACATTGCCTTATGGTTGCAGCAATGTTGTTCTAAGCTCTGGCAATATTGCCGAATCAAGCTAGTCTTGCAATGCAATGTTGAGGCAATGTTGCCGAAATATCAGGTGATATAGGGGAAAGACTAAGAATAAAATATTTTGAGATTCTTAGACTTCCAAAGAAGAGCATTTTTTCTTGGATTTTGACCTATTGATATTTTTTAAATTCAAACCAGTTTCATACTTTTTGGGAAGAATGTAGGTCTGAGAAAATGAAAAATCAACATTAATCACATTCACTGAAGTGTGCGCCTAAATCCATTGTTCCCAGAAAAACTGCTCCACTCAAAGGTTTGCTGCGATTCCCCAAAAACCATAACGAATTTTAGGGTCTCACGACCATGGTTGATACGCTTCTGGACATGCTATTGAAGTGCTAAATTATCGCGACTCATTTCGTTAGCTCCGATTTTGTAGATCAGTACGTGTGTCTGTACGTTAAAGTTGTATTTTCTCTAAAACGTGACAAATGGATTTAGGTGGTTCTTCCGAAAACCCACAATTTTTTTGCGCTCGTATCTTTGAGAAGTATTGTTTCTTCGTGTAAAAGAATATAAACTCTAACTCTGTCGTTCATTGTGTATGTTCTATACAACTACTTCAACTTATCAGTGGAATCAAAGGGAAATACTCCAAACATCTTGGTCCTTCGACGTAACTTGTACAGAGAGGGATGGGAGCGGTAATCTCAGACCGAAAACAGAGCCGAACCGACAAAATATCTATACGTAGAAAATAAGGTCACTTACTACTTTTACTTCACAGCTTACTTCTATTTTAATAATTTATATAAATTTGTTATTATTTACATGATTTTTGGAACAAAGTTCCTTATTGCGTGTTACGCACGCTTGGCGGAATAATTTGCTATAGTACGCTCTCTCTCTCTCTCTCTCTCTCTCTCTCTCTCTCTCTCTCTCTCTCTCTCTCTCTCTCTCTCTCTCTCTCTCTCACCAGTATGGGATGATGGGCAGCTGGAGGTCAGGTGAATACGGCAGTCCCACTCTGCCAGGTCCAGGAGTCAGGAGGAGTAGAACAGGAGGATGAACAAATCCCTACAATTTACAATACTAATCAATTTATTGTTGAAAGGGTACAGGGCTCGACCGTACTGATCGAGAGCCAGACAATTACAGTGACACAACATCGTCCAGAATGAGCGGAATTGGTGGAAAAAGTGCCGAAGCGCCTGTTATCTGTGCTCAATGCAACAAAGCGGCCAGGGGGAAGATGAAGACATGCGAGTTGTGCAACGATCATTTCCACACCATATGCGTCGCTCTAAGGTCTATAATGGTGGGAAATGTTGCTACACTCTCCTGTGCTGCTTGTGCAGCGGGATACGACGTCGGCACGCCCAAGACCACGCAGACGAGGGCGAAAACGGCAGCAGCGACAACAGCAACGGCAAGCACATCCGCCAAGGGCACTCCTGTAACAGGTGTGCCCAAGAAGACCAAGTCTACGCCTCCATCTCTTGCCGGCTCCAGAACTCAGTCGCCGGCGAGAACACAATCGTCGTCCATGGAGGTGTCCCGCAAGGACATTTTCGCGATACTGAACGATATCAAGCGGGTCCAAAATGAGGCCCTTCAAACACAAAACACCGTGTCTGAACGGGTCTCACGAATCGAGAAGCGACTTGGCCCGCTTGAAAAACGCCTCAAAGCCCTTGACGACTTGCCTGCGCTCATGACTCGGCTAAGCAATGCCGAGTCCTCCATCTCTGAGCTGCAGGCACAATTCCAAGAGCTGTCGTCAAGGAGCTCCGCAGAGCAGCAGAACAACAGCGTTGCGCCGGCCTCGGAGGAGCTTAGCAACATCCGCAGCGAGCTGGCTGAGATGAGGAGGAGGCAGGAGCGAGCTGCGAGCAACGTGGTGGTGATCACCGGCCTGGCCTACACCCAGGAGACATCACTGCCGCTCCTGGCATACTCTGTCCTGGCTGCACTGGATCCTACGGCCCTGAAGCGGGATGTGGCGGCCGTCAGGATCATGGGGAGACTGGACGCAACGAACATCAGTGCGCCGGGTGACAGCAGACTCCCACCTCTTGCTGTCACTCTCTCTTCCAGTGCGCTGGCCCGATCCATCATAGTAGCCAAAGCTAGGAAGCGCAAACTTCACATCAGTGAATTGGATGCTGCACTACTGGAGAAAGCGAAAGCTCTCTGTCCAGACCACCAGGGGCTCATCAATATAAATGAGCTGCTTCCTCCAGACATCCACAAGCTGCGAGTCAAGCCCAGGCTGGAGGCGAAGAGGAGGAAAGGATGCCGCTCTTACGTGAGGGATGGGAGGATCCTCATCCGTTCTGGCGAAGACAATGAACGGGCCACCACCATCACTACAGAGGCTGATCTAGAAGCTTTTTTAGCCCGTACACCGCCAATAGCCAACACGGACACCACGCACTAAAACACATACACATCATCCCACCAAAACCACCATCTAAAACATTAAACTCATCCACATCTACCTCTAAAGCGTCTCTGTCTGAAGGCCTAAGGGTCTATCATCTCAATGCGAATTCCCTTACGGGTCACATTGAGATGATCAGGTTTTTCTTTTTCACTCGTTCCCCCTTCCACGTAATCGCTGTGACGGAGACCTGGCTAAGCGACAACATATCATCCATCCCTTCACTGGATGATTACGCTCTGTACAGACGGGACAGAAACAGAAAAGGTGGAGGTGTGGCTCTCTACATTCATCACTCATTGACAGCTAGTATCATCTCGTCATCTGATGGTGAATGGTCGGGCAAACCAGGTAAGCCGGAGTATCTTTTTTGTGAAATCACAGCTAAGGGAATATCGCCCATCTTCGTGGGGGTTGTGTATCGCCCTCCTCATTCTCCCTTTATCCAGGGATCTAACTTTATTGAGCAACTAACAACACACATGCACAACTACTCCACGAAGGTCATCATGGGTGATTTCAATGCAGACACGCTTTCCTCGTCTGAAGACGCCAACTTCATCAAGGCTTTCATCGACGAGAACTCCCTTATTTCTGTGCCATATGGTGCAACCCATCACAGATAGGACTCTGACACCTGGCCCGACCTATGCTTAATTGATGAGCAGGATCGCCTGCTCTCATATTGGAAAACTGATACTCCTTTCATCAACGGACATGACCTTATCACAGCCACACTCGACGTACAGATTCCACGACACGTACCTAATACTTATACTTACAGAAACTACAAAGGAATCTGTGCTGAGAAGCTAAGGGACTTCCTTAGCGCATGTGACTGGTCATCTTTCACCACGCCATCACTTGACGAATGCATTACCATCCTCAACGACAACATCACAAAAGCCATAAACCATCTCGCCCCATTAAAGACTGTGACACCTGGACGTAAGCGTCACCCGTGGTTCACCGCGGCTCTTCGTGACCTTTTAACTGAAAGGAATAGACTCTACAGGCGTTTTCGCAGAAGTCGTCTACCTTGGGATCTATACTCTTATAGAATCGCAAGGGATGACGCTCATAAACAGGTCGAGGAAGCCAGGCTGAATTACTATTATTCACGCTTGTCTACTCAGACCGACGTTGCTGAGATATCGAGAGAGCTTGAAAATCTTGGTATCACCGCTTCTAAATCTTCTCCACCTGCTCGGTTCTCTCCAGATGCTCTCAACGAATACTTTAGTTCCATCTTAAATGACCCTCAAGCTCCATCTGTTGAGGAGTATCTGCGAACCCTCGAGAGTCTAGACCTCCCTGAACACTTCATCTTCAGGGCTATCACAGAATCGGACGTGTTAGCTGCAGTATCACATTTCAATACCCAGGCCAGGGGAAGCGATGGCATCCCACAGGTTGTAATCTCTAAAGCATTGCCAATACTTGCTCCTTTAATCTGTCAAATTTTCAACCTGTCTTTGAGCGAGGCATGCTTTCCTTCTGCCTGGAAATTATCACTCGTACGAGCATTAAACAAGATCAACTCTCCTACAGCTGTAACAGACTACCGTCCGATCTCTCTACTTTGTTTTCTATCCAAGGCGCTGGAGTGGCTGGTGCACAATCAAATCTCTGAATACCTTGAAACTAGACTCTATCTTGATAATTTTCAAACTGGTTTTCGCACTGGCCACAGCACGCAGTCCGGCTTAATCAAGCTGACTGATGATGTCAGGCTCGGGATGGACAGGAAGAAGGTCACTCTTCTACTTCTCTTTGATTTTAGCAAGGCGTTCGATACAGTGTGTCACGTCAGGCTACTCGGAAAGCTATCCTCCTTCGGCTTCTCCAAGCAGGTTATCCGCTGGCTTGCATCTTACCTCTCGGGAAGAGAACAGGCCATCATTGGTGACAACAGTGAGACCTCTACCTTTCTACCACTCAACACCGGTGTCCCACAGGGGTCAGTTCTGGGCCTCTTGTTGTTCTCATTGTACATCAATGATATTGGTTTTTGCCTAGATTCAGATGTCTCCCATCTAATCTACGCGGATGACCTGCAGATCTACAGCCAATGCCACCTCGAGGAGCTCGACTCCTGTTCTGTCAAGATGAGTGCTAACGCCGAGAGGATAATGGGCTGGGCTGCGCTGAATAGACTCGAACTAAATGTAACTAAAACTAAAGCTATCGTCCTTGGTTCCTCCTACTATATAAACGCTTTACCTTCTGCTACTAACACCGATATAAACATAGGGGGAGCCCAGGTCAACTTTGAATTATCGGTGCGCAACCTGGGGCTGGTGCTTGACTCCAAACTGACGTGGAAAGAGCACGTTACACAAATTTGCAAATTTGTAAACGTGCTCACTCTTTAATGTATCGTCTCTACTTTTTTCGAAAAAGCACTAGCCTCAGGTTGCGCCAACATTTGGTGCAGGCACTCTTGTTTCCTCTCATCGACTACTGCTCACTTGCTTACTGCGACCTGACTCAAGAACTGGACTTAAAACTGCAGAGGCTTGTCAATACGGGGATCCGTTATATCTACGGTGTAAGGAGGGACGAGCACATCTCTTCTTACAGGCGTGAGCTGCAATGGCTTACCACCGCCGGACGTAGGAAGTATTTCATGGCCTGTTTTCTAAGAAAAATTTTTAACACCTCTATACCTGTCTATCTATTATTAGCCTATTTTAAATTCCACGTCGCGCTCAGGCCTGTAAGGGGTGAGGTGACTACACTGGACATCCCGACCTTCAAGACGGAGACGCTGAGGAATTCATTTTTCATCAGCGCCTCCTACCTCTGGAATAGCCTTCCATCTCAACTTCGCAATACATTATCCACATCACACTTTAAACAATTAGCTAAAAATTACTTCTTCAATCTGGAAAATACATAAACATCACACAAACATACACACATTCACATTCATCTCATTTCATTTCATTCCATTTCATACTCTTCAATCTCACTAGCACTCCCTTACACAAAATTTTTATACTCTATTTATCATTTACTGTAATTGTATATGTACAACACAATGTACAGCAATAAAAACAATTAAATCTAAATCTAAATCTAAATCTAAATCTAAATCTAAATCTAAATCTAAATCTAAATCTAAATCTAAATATAAATCTAAATCTAAATCTAAATCTAAATCTAAATCTAAATCTAAATCTAAATCTAAATCTCTCTCGGAGAGGGGACTGGACGCAGTAGCTTATACGGATATATATATATATATGGATGGTTCTCTGTCAAATCGAAGAAGAAAACATTTTTTTTGGTTCAAACTTTATATATATGTTCTATAGGATGCCCGTGGCACCCCAAAAAAAAATTCAGCGCGATCCCTTTACTTGGCTTCAAGTTATAGCTAGTCAAAGTTGGTGTTTTAAGCTATTTTTGCATTTTTTGCCTATTTTCAACGATTTGTAGCTCATAATGGATGCATTTTTAACTGAAACTACCCTGATACTTTTTTTTGTTAAATTTCCTGAATTTTTTAATAAAAATACTTTTAAAGTCATATATACATGTTTAGGCTACCGTATTTGCATTTTAAACCTTAAAATGTGAAAATCTGAGGGTTCGATCCGGACTCTACTACTTTTGTACAGTCAAATAATACCTTTTTATAGTGCAAATGTACCTGTACAAGAGCCAGAATGGCAGAAGCCTTTGTTTTTTGTTTTCATGGTACACCAATAGTGAAAAACCCTCAGAATTGATTCAAATAACTCATAATAGCTGTGACAAAGGACGTCAGATTCCTTTTTACTAACATAAACAACCACTGTGATATTTTTATGATGGATACGTCCTTTGTCTACAGCTATTATTAGTTATTTGAATCATTTCTGAGGGTTTTTCACTACTAGTGTCCCATAAAAACAAAAAACAAAGGCCTCTGCCATTCTGGCTCTTGTACAGGTACTTTTGCACTATAAAAAGGTATCTTTTCACCGTACGAATGTAGTCGGAGTCCGGATCAAACCCTTCGATTATCACATTTTAAGGTTTAAAATGCAAATAAGGTAGCCTAAACATCTATATATGACTTTAAAAGTAAATTTATTGAAAAATTTAGAAAATTTAACAAAAAAAAGTATCAGGGTAGTTTTAGTTAAAAATGCATCCATTATGAGCTACAAATAATTGAAAATAGGCAAAAAATGCAAAAATCGCTTAAAACACCAACTTTGACCAGCTATAACTTGAAGCCAAGTAAAGGGATCGCGCTGAAATTTTTTTTGGGAGCCACGGGCATCCTATAGAACATATATATAAAGTTTGGATAAAAAAAAAATTGTTCATCTTCGATTTGACAGAGAACCACCCATATATATATATATATATATATATCAGAGGCAACAGCGTACGACCACAGAAAAGAAAATATCGTAGGACGCTACAAGCCTATAACGCATTATGTATATGTATATAATGAATACTGCAGTCTTAAAGCCAAGCCGTGTGAGTGTCAGCTGTGTTCGGGCGCATCATTTGTATTCTTTTTATTATTTTTCATTTATTTCGTTTGATTACTTTCCAACGCTGTTAATTTATTTAATCGTGCCTCTTATTTAAAACATAATATAAAAGAAACTTCGTTCCAACCGGGTGTCCCACTGATACCTCTCCCGTTTTTAGGCACGACCGCGACACGGAAGTGTCTTATAGTTTTGTGTGCGAAAAATGTGTGAGATGCGATATCTCACGCAGTTTTCGACCGATTCTAGGAGGAGTCTCCTCTCGCAAAACCTAAAAAACTATTTTTTTTTTATCCCGATCCTCTACGTAATTTTGAAATGCGAGCACAATTTGTTCGATTTTTACGCGTATTTTTACATATATACAAATTTTGGTGTTACACGATTATCTCTGAGAGACTTTAGTCGATCAGGCTAAAACTTTGTGGGCAAACTCCCCTCACCACCAGAACCTGATGGTTCTATTTTCAGCTTAATCCCGCACATGTTCGCAGAATGCGGCCACCTCCAAAAATCGCTAAAACGGTTTCTTGGCTCTAACTCGAATTCTAAGCATTCTGCAAAAAAAAAGTTAAATAGAAAAGGTGTAGATTTTTAAAAAATACAACTTTTTTTTATTTACATAAAATCATAAAAATGCTTAGAACTTGAGTTAACAGCCCAAAATTTACAGCTATAAAACCAATTATTTGCCATAAAACTTTTTGGATTTACGTTTTACATAAAAATGTTAAATGCAAAAGTTGTAAACAACTTTAAAATACGACTTTTTACCGCGGCAAAGATATTTTTTAACACTTTTTGACATACAACATTCCTAGAAGCGATTTTTTGATACATAAATTCAATAATAACTTCGCTGCAACATGCCCCATCTGACCCAGTGCGAAAAATGTGTGAATTTCGATATCTCAGCCTGCTCTGAGAAGCCTGACACGTCCCTCTAAACTATGCTATTATAATACATTTTCTAAATGAAACCCTATTACTAAATCAAATCTTGATAAAATCTTGAATCTTCTGTTAACTATCTTTAAAATCCTCTTGAAAATCCTCTTGAGTCTTCCCATGTTAAAATGTTTTTTCACCTACAAGAAAAATAGAATCTAATTAATAAAACTAGAAAACAATGACTGTATAATTTAATTAACTGTTAAAGAAAAACCAGCCTCTAAAATACATGATTATAGATACGTATAGTAGAAGTATAGTAGTGCCATAGTCTTGAATGAAGTCACGTTCCAACTCCAAGATTTTGATAGCTTAGTTATCAACATCATCAGTATCCTTAGGTTGACTTCGGTAGACGCAGTAGACCATAATCCAACAAATGCAGAAGTTTTTATACACCTAGACATACAGAAAAATATTACAAAATCAAACTCATAAATAATTATTGAGAGATTCAGACCACTGATCTCTGCATAAAAATTTGAAACAAGGCAGCTTTTAAGTATGAATACCGTCAAACCACATGTCTCAGTCACATAATTTACATTTACAAACAGAAGATTATCATCATGAACACTGAAAAGGTATCCGCGAGCCATTAGACATCTGTTTACTGAACTTATCATAGGGGACAAAGCGTTTCAAGTTAAAACTTATTGAAGATACAATATAAATTCAACATACAGTTCAAGTTTATTCTAATATTTCCAAAATTACCTTGTCAGATAGTATAAATCCATATCCAGATTCGTATTAAAATAGTTGAAGTATCCAAGAACGCCAACCAATACTCCAAGACAGCATCAATTTCAGTTGCAAGATCGTCTCAAGGTGATCCAATCAGCTGACAATGCCAAACAGGACTGCCGGATAGTAGAAATAGAGCTCCAGGATCATTCGCAGGTGGTTGAGCCAGCTAGAAACGCCAACCAGCACTTGCAGAAAGTTCAAATGTAATTCTAAGGTTGTCTCCTGGTGATGACATCAGCCAGAGATGCCAAGCAACACGATCAGATACCATAAATCCAGCTCCAGAGTCGTATTGAGGCTGTTGAAGTACCTAGAAACGCCAACCAGCACCACCAGAGAGAGAGAGAGAGAGAGAGAGAGAGAGAGAGAGAGAGAGAGAGAGAGAGAGAGAACTCTAAAAAACAGATCACAAAATTACACTGATTATACTGCACATAACACAATAGATATCTGTTATAAACATAATGAACACAGGAAATAGAACAAAGGAAAACCAGTCGTAGATCTTATGCGATAGTGAATCCTCATCGAAGCAGCATCTTGCAAGAAGAATGTATCAGCACATCAATAGAATGAGCAGGAGCAGCATTCGCAGGAGTACTCCAATCCAAAAAACAAAGGATAACCTCCAAGCAAAAACTCAAGTTTCTTGTTGGAGCTACATGTCTTCCTATACTGCAGCACTCCTTCATGAACTGACACTCACACTGCTCACACATTGCATCGTCGGTGCCATTCCGGGTGCATCACTTTTGAATACCTTTTGCACTGTCTTACAAAGCAACAACAGCGAGCAGCTGATCCGCGAACGGGATCGCGGTGAGCAGATGTTGCTTGTAAACACGTATAGGCACCATAGCAGCACTTCTGTTCTGATTTTAAAACTACATATAACATTGCTGCATCGCGTCGTCGTTTCCGTTTTTTCACTACGCACTCATTTATATCGCCGAAAAGTTAAACAGAGCAAAACATTGCGGTTAGCGGAGGCCGGGAGGCAGCTTCAAAACGTCAAATCACACACGGCAGACGGCTGCATGAGCATGTCGCCAACCGGTCACCAGATCGATGCGCACAATGTATGCGCAGTGGTCGAGCTCGCTGCCTCGCTTCGACAGAGCCAACGAACAGCTGTTCGGCTTTGCTTAGCTGATAATAAAACTAATACTTTTTCTGTTCAAATTATGTAATAAACAAATAATAATAAATAAAATAAATAAATATCTTTGCACAAAATTCACGACTTTAGGAACGGGATGAAATTCGGTTAGTTAAGCGTGACGTCACAGTCACAGGTTACATATAAATTAATGTATTTTCCACCAATAGAATAGTTCCGAATTTGGCCACCTTATGAAATTTCGCGTGTATAATTTGAATTCAAGTACTATAAAAAGATAATTGTTTCTAATCTTACGGAATAAAATAGTTTTTTTAATTATTTCGTTGCAATAAGAGAATACATGTTAAAATTTATATGAATGTCTATTCGAAAATCAACAATATTGAAAATCATAAGTCAAAAACTAAAATATTTTTAAAAACTTTGAAGCTGTGTATGGCCAACACATTTTTTAATTGTATGCGAAAAAAAGATGAATAATCAATGTTTTTTGATTGATTTTTTTTCTAATAATTAGATTAAGTAGTAAGGTTAGACAGCGAGCGCGAAGCGCGAGTGTCGGTGGTCGTGCCTTAAGGGCCCTTTTCATGCGCACGCTAAAACGCCAAAACGCGGAATACAGTAGTGATGTACATCCTTTCTAGGTAGTTTTTTATTCCATGACTGAAGAAAACATGGAGTTTCGAGCGGTTCGAGCCTCGACGCTACAAAGTTCAACAGTGTCGAACTTTTTGGCGTTCACGCTATTCGGCTATTTGCATCTTTATTTTAAATACATTTTATCGATCCATACACGTTTTCGAGTATACGGTTTCTTCGTTTTTGCCTTGACAATTGTTGACATTGACAATATAACTGCTGTATTTATATTTCTCTGTCGTTCATTCTCCTTTTCAATTATTCTCACACACTCCTTAATCCATGCGTAATATTTATGAATGTACATAATTTTCTTTTTTTCCTTTTTGGAACTTATTGTCTAAACTTTTTTAACTTGATATGATGTCTATCATTAATCAACAAACTAGCATATAAATACACGAGAAATTAGAGGTTATGTATTCTAGCATTCTAGCCTCAGATTCTAGCGTCGACGCTCGATACTCCAGTTAGCTTTAGTCATAGAATAAAAAACTACCTAGAGTGAATATACATCACTACTCTGTTTTGGAGTTTTGGCGTTTAGCGTGTGCATGAAAAGGGCCCTTTATGCGCAAAACGCGAAGCGCGAGAATAGCGGCCGATGGCCGCGTTGTGGCGCGCTAGTTATTGATTTGCAAAAATTATTGATTTGCAGGACAATCACTGCATCTCTCTTATTGTAATACTTAATTGTGGTTTTGTGAATACCTTTGAATACTTTTGAATAACTATTTCGTTTATTAAGATCCTTCAATCGATTTCAATAATGGAAAGAGTATTGTCTGTTACGCTGACAAATTTAATTGTTGTTTTAACAATAATTTACAGTCGGTTTGAATGCTAATTCATCTCTCTATATTATAAAAAAAGTTTCTCCGCCGCCGCCGGTTCAGAAATGTTCCCCCTCAATTTTCCCCCTCAATTCTCCCCCTCAACTACTTTCTATAAAAAATGTTAGTTTCCTCTCTATAGAAAACGTCAGTTTTTCTCTCTATAAAGAATTTTGAATTATTACTTACGCAAACTCGCACGTAGCGCCTTCACGGGTAGCTGTATTATAAAAGTATCTCTCTATATTATAAAAAAATTGTGCGTCTCAGGACGCCCTGCAGAAGTGATAACTTTAATTAATATAAATGGAAAGTATTCTGTGTTGAACTTGTTTAACGTTGAAAAATCGAATATCAAAGTAAATTTTATTGTATTTTGAAAATGTCGATTCGACATTCGTCAAGAATTCCGAAAGATTTCGAGAATCTCGACATTTTTGAGATTCTCGAAATATTTCGTGATTTTCGAAAAATTTTGGTCTGAGTAGTTGTATAAAAAAAATCGCTGCCAATTCATTGGCACGTAGCTTCCTCCAATGAAATTCATTGATCCAATAAAAAAAATATTGTTTTAAAATACAGTATGTGAATGCTATTTTTTAATATTTCCAAGTCTAATTATTTTGCTGTAAAAGCGATTTTCTTATAGCAAAAGATATATAATAATAAGAAAGATTCAATCGAAATCTCCAAAATAGCGAAGTTGCAGAATCGATCGTTTAATTTTGAAGATATATATATATATATATACATATATATACATATATATATATACACTAGTGGGGCTTCGCCCCCCTGCTCGCTCCGCTCGCCAACCCCCCATTTCAGTTTCTGTTTTATTTTTATTTTAAACTTATATTCTATATAAAATTTATAGATTATAAAAAAAGATTAAATATTTGTCCAAATTAAGAAAATAAAAAGAAAATTCTTTACTGGAAGTACAAGTACTGTTTAACATCTACTGTTAATGGCATTTTAAAAAGTTGTTTATTTAGAGCTTCAGAAATTTATCATTTCAATTTATATATAATTTAAAATTAATTTAATTCTTCTGGTCGTATCTATTGCCTCTAAATCTTTTTGCCAGACAAAATTATTGACTTCACACAATTTAGTATATTGTGTAAACAAAGATTAATTCGAAGAAAAATATAATTTATTTACATAAATTTAAAAAGATTCGTTTATTATTAAACATTTTTTACTTATGTTTTTTGCTTCCTTCCGAAGGAAGCTTTGTAAAAGTAATTTTTGGAGTTTGTGTAAAAACATGTGGGAAGTGTGTTTTGATGAATTTTTAGTCGAAAAATGGTGTTTTTAGAAAATGTCCGTACGGATGTATGTGTGTGTGTGTGTGCGTATGTATACGCCTGTTTCTCAGCTTCTACTTGGTGGATTTTAACCCACCAAGTCTCATTTTCTTTGTTTTTGCTAGAAGATAGTGAGACGAAAGTCCGTTTTTACAATTTATATACATGTTTTTTTTTTATAGTAATTTTTTAGTTTCGAGATTTCAGTTTTTGCCAACAAAGTTATCGGAAAAGTTAATAAATGTAAATTGCTTAATATGTACCTGAAAGAGAATAAAATTGCCGTATGTTTACCATGAAAATTTATATTATCGTTCGTCGTTCTTTATTATACACCATACAGTGCAATTTTTTAAATCGTTATAACTCAAAAACTAATAACGAATCATTCTAAAAAATATATGATTATTGAAGGTAATTAGAACTATATACCACTTAAATTTTAAGTCATTTCATGGGACAGATCCTGAGAAAAAATCAAACTGAAAAAATCGTTTTCTACGTGACGCGCGATAACTGGAGAAAAAGGCAATAATCAAGTTCAAATTTGGATTTAGTTAGCATTATATAACACCTTTATCTCTTCTCTGAGTTGTTTATGATACCAATTAGTTTTAAAGATATTAAGCTTCAAAATTTTGTTTCTACCCTGTATACTCTATATAACTGAAAACTGTATCGCTTCGATCTCGTTTCCATTA
>CM053168.1:21331440-21346354 GCA_012977825.3 Pteromalus puparum | reverse complement strand
AGGCGATTTTTCGATCACCTGTGATTTATAGATACGTTCCGCGAACTATATCCTTATCATTATATCTCGAAACTAATATTTTGAAGCTTTTCGTTAAAACATCATGATTATCGAATGTTATTCTATAGACTACTTTAATTTTAAGTAGTCTACGGCAATTAAAAATTTTGAAATTTTTCAAAAAATTTGATAGATTTAATCTATACCTTGGCTAGTTTTTTTTCTGTTTTTGTTTATTAAATCGTTAAAAACAATATTTTCAGTTACGCATTGATTATGTAATAGATTAATAGGGTAATATAATTATTTCGAAATAATTTTATCCATCAAACGAAAAAGCATAAAAACTTTATAGAATTATATATGAAGTAAAAACAATTTAGATATTAAAGCGATACATAAGGTTGAAGGAAGCTACGTGCCAAAGAATTGGCAGCGGTTTTTATTTGTAAAAACGTATTACAGTGTTGATACTGCAAACTATCAAGGTGTTGATAAATCAGACGTTAATATTTACATAAATTTTCCGATCGAAATATTAAATAGCATTCGCAAAGGATTGCCACCTCATGAACTTAATTTAAAAATTGGAGCTATTATTATGTTAATAAGAAACTTGAGTATAACAGACGGTTTGTGTAATGGCACACGATTAAAAGTTACCAAATTATTCAAGTATAACATTGAAGCTGAAATTATAATGGGGAAAATATTGGAACTGAACAGTTTCATACCGAGAATACTTTAAATACGCCGCGAACATCTAATTCTTCATTACAATATACTTTATACAGAACAATTCTCCTTTAATCTTAAGCGTTGCTATGCTATTCATAAAATCCAAGCAAAGGTTCGATAATGTAGACATATACTTAAAAAAACCGTTCTTTCTCCATGGACCACATCGTATGTATCATTCTAGACTGCCAAGACCTAAATGTTTGTTTATCTCAAAATGAAGTAAAACAATTCAGATATAGAAAATAACTAGTTTGGAATGAAATTTTGATTATCATACCTTGATCGCACGAAAAAGCACACACACCACACACACACAGCACACACTACGCATCACTCACATATATAATATATGAATATCAAACATTCTAAAACTTATACATTTTTGAAGTAGTTAATAATAGCAATAATTTGGCTGGCGCGCGGCGGGCGGAGGGGTTGTGGCACCGGGTGGGTGGCTCTTAGAACATTTTCCAAAAATCACATCAAAAAACGAAACATCTTAACCGCTCTATTATGTGCGTGGCCATGGTGGGGGCGGGGGCGCGTGGGGGGTGGTGGGGTGGAGTCTTGCCAAAATGAACATATAATATAGGAAGATATATGTAGAAATCGTAAGAAGGTGAGCACAAGCAAGGAATGAATATAAAGCCAAAACTCTCAAACTCGCTACCCCATGCGTCATGAGATTTAATGACAATAACAGAAAAGGAATATTGACGAATAGCGTACGAGTTGCTATGGAGAAATGTGTGGTAATAAAAATAATAATTTAAAATAAAAATTAGATCAAAGTATTTCACGTCGTCTTGCTCAAGCTGTGGTAGCAGCAATATCGCGCAGAAATTGGATTACGATAGATTTTTATCTTATCAGCATTTTTCTGCTAGTTCTTGAAGGAGCAGATCATCCTGACTTTTGAGAAAAATCGGTTTTTACATTTCAGCTCTTTACTTGATAACTGCTCAACGAAATCGTTTAAAATTTCAACAGCAGATAGCTTTGTTTATGGTAAATCACCAAATAAAATTTTCAATCATTTGACTACATTGTTTTAGAGATCTAAGAACCACAGGGGTTTTAAAGCTGCAAAGCGAAAAGCCAAAACACATAAAATATCTACCTTTTTCCAAAATATCAAGTGCAATAAGGCCTTTTTACGCCCATAATCGAGGCACCAAAAAAAATCATTTTTGTCAGTTTTCGATTTATTACTGAAAAAGTAAGTAGTCAAATCACTAGAAATTTTGACGGAATATAGTTTGACACGTAAATCATAAACACGATTTTTTTCGTGAGGTTATGATGTTTAGTTTCAGAGATATAAATTAAAAAAAAAAATGGCTGTCTTGGGGACAGCCGATAGAAGTGAATACTGAAATAGGTGTGTTGTAGATTTTTCTTTTGTTTTTTTTTTTTAATAGGTGAAATAATAAAAATATGTTTATCGTTATTCGTACATTATTTTATTTCTTACATACTTTATTTACAACTTTACTTATCTATGGTAGAATCACAGGTATCTTCATTTTTTAATTCAATTAAAGAAACAATCGGTTTGTGGTAACTAAAGTATGATATAAATGTTTTAGAATCTATTTTATATAAAAATCATGAAAATACTGCATCTAATGTTGTGCCATACTTAGTAGTTGATTGTTGAGCATCATTATTCATTTCTAATTGAATGGTTGTGTACTTTCGTCTGCAAAGTTAACATTAAAATCTCCTTCCAAAATCAGTGGCATTTCATGGTCATTTGATTCGAGGTTCCAGTGTCATACTTCGTTTTACAAGTGTATCTATGTTAATTTGTAATTATGTCTGGTAATACTTGATTGGGTGAAATTATAAATCGCAGCCATGTACTATTTGACCGTCTTCTAAAACGCAGTGACGACAATATTTCGCTAAATTCTGATTCTAACATCTAAGTTTATAGGTCTTCTAATTTGCAATGTATTGTTTATGACGATTTGTAGGTCTTGTTATATTTGAAATGCGACACAAAGAGGCGCAGATTCCTTTTTACTAACATAAAACCACTGGAAATTTATGTGGATAACGTCTTGTCTACAGGTTTATTTAGTATCTTTGAATATTTCTGAGGTTGTTTCACTACCCGGCCTAAAAACTAAAAACAAAGCTATTCGCTCTTGTACAGGTACTTTTGCACTATAAAAAGGTATCTTTTCACCGTACGAAAGTAGTCGGAGTCCGGATCAAACCCTTCGATTATCACATTTTAAGGTTTAAAATGCAAATAAGGTAGCCTAAACATGTATATATGACTTTAAAAGTAAATTTATTGAAAAATTTAGAAAATTTAACAAAAAAAAGTATCAGGGTAGTTTTAGTTAAAAATGCATCCATTATGAGCTACAAATCGTTGAAAATAGGCAAAAAATGCAAAAATAGCTTAAAACACCAACTTTGACTAGCTATAACTTGAAGCCAAGTAAAGGGATCGCGCTGAAAATTTTTTTGGGAGCCACGGGCAACCTATAGAACATATATATAAAGTTTGGATCAACAAAAATTTTTCCATCTTCGATTTGACAGAGAACCACCCATATATATACTAGTGGGGCTTCGCCCCCCTGCTAGCTTCGCTCGCCAACCCCCCATTTCAGTTTTTGTTTGATCCTTATTTTAAAATTGTATTCTCTATACAAAACTGTGCGTCCAAAGCGGACGGGTGGGTGCCTATCACCACTACACAGCGCGTCCTCAGGTTGCGGATAGAGGAACGGCCCCTGAGAAAGAGGTTAGCTGCGAATAAATCGAATAAGCAGCCGCGGACAGCCGATAGGCCCGGGCGTGGGTGTGATGAGACCACACTGGCGAACGCATTCATCTAGAAACACTACGCAAGCACCACCACAACAACGAACTCTCAACAATATTTCCTATTTTTACTTTCTCTTTCTACCACACTATGTCTATAATCTATCTCTTTTAGCACGCATTACAAAAAGCCTGCTGTCGTGGAGGATGCGGGAGCGATGACAACTGCCCCGAAAGGGAATGTGTAGAATGATTCGCCGCCTGCTCTTACGCGGTAATGAAGCCAGCGAAGGCGCGCTGCCTTGCAGGTGTCCGACGATGAGTGGATTCCGTCCTCATCAAAGTCGGAAAGCTCTCATACTTAGTTCTAGAGAGGTATGGGGGTTATCACCTCTAGAACGCTTGACTCACCTGTGATCGGGACAGAATTCAAAACGCGCGGGCTTAACTTACTATCATGGTAAAAAAAAAAAAAAAAACCAAACCAAAATCAATAGGGACTTAAAGCGGACACTCATTAGGTACCGGTTTTCTGGTTAACAGAAGAATTATACACGCTGTTAAAAGTTTCAAATTCGTGAACGACAGACTCTCGTATATCATCATCGAAGGAGCGTGATACAGTTACGTGGTTATTAACGTGCATTGTCCTACGGAGGACAAAGAGGAAGAAGTGAAGGATCTTTATTACGAAGCCTTGGAGCAATTAATCGACCAATTCGCGTCTTACGACACCAAAATAGTAGTGGGGGATTTCAACGCTAAAATAGGGAAAGAGGAAATGTTTAGGCCCACTATAGGCAAGGAAAGTTTGCACGAGACCAGCAACGATAACGGTATTAGAGTCATAAATTTCGCGGCGGCAACAGATCTTATAATAAAGACTACGTGCTTTAAGCACAATAATATATACAAAGCAACGTGGACATCGCCGGACGGAGCGACGCAAAATCAAATCGATCACTTCCTTATCGATAAGAGGCGCCACACGAATGTACTTGACGTAAGAACTTATAGGAGGGCGGATTGCGACTCGGATCATTTTCTAGTAGTGGTCAAATTAAGAACCAAATCAGTAGCCGGGCAAAATAGTAAACGGGCGAACAAAGTAGAAACATTTGACATTGAAAAGCTGCGAAACGGGGTAGAGTGAATTCAGTATCAAGTAGAAATAAGTAACCAGTTTCAGGTTCTGGAGGACACAGATGCACCAACGGAGGTAGATGACGACCCGAAGAGTCTATGGGGGGCTATCGAAAGAACGGTAAAGGAGGCCGCGAACAAAGTGCTAGGTAAAAAGAAAAAGCCAAAGAGCAAACCATGGTTTGACAAAGAGTGCGAACTATGGTTTGAAAGGCGCAAAAAGGCTAAAGTGGACAGCGTTCACAATGGAAACGATAGGGCCGTAGAAGAGTACCACGAATTAAGAAAACAAGTGGGTGTGATTTACAGAAACAGAAAGCGCGAGTACAAAAAGAACGAGATTAGAAAAATAGAAACTAACAGTAAGGAAAATAACCCGCGCGAGATGTACAAAGGAATTAACGCTAATAGGAAGAGTTTCCAGAGTAGATCGCAATCAATGAAAGATGAGGGCGGGAATCTCGTTACAAGCGAAAATGAACTGCTAAAGCTGTGGAACGGATATTTTGATAAGTTACTAAACGTACATGAAAACTGCGAGGAAACGGGAGACGAAATCCACACTGCGGAACTCCATATGGAAGAACCGACCTACAAAGAAGTAGAAGCCGCGATCAAAAAACTAAAAAACAATAAGGCCGCGGGAAACGATTCTATACCAGCTGAACTACTTAAATACGGGGGCACCGCGCTTACATTCAAAATTTTTGAACTAGTACGTGCTATTTGGAAAAATGAAACGATACCGTAAAACTGGAAAGAATCTATCATTATACCGATTTTCAAAAAGGGAGTTAAGACATATTGCAATAACTACCGGGGCATCTCACTTTTAGCTACCTGCTGCAAAGTTCTATCAAACGTAATACAGGCCAGACTCACGCTCTTCGCGGAAGATATAATAGGAGACTATCAGTGTGGATTCCGGCGTAACAGGTCGACGAGCGATCAAATGTTTACTATAAGACAGTTGTTAGAGAGAAAAAATGGGAACATTGCGAAACAATACGCCAGCTATTTATAGACTTTAAAAAAAGCGTACGACTCTATCAAACGAAGCAAAATGTATCAAATCCTTGTGCTCCTCGGAGTACCAAAATACTCGTGAAATTAATTCAAATATGTCTGAAAGGAAGCACGGGAAAGGTCCGAGCAGGCGGTAACGTATCCGAATCATTGATGAT
This sequence comes from Pteromalus puparum, assembly GCA_012977825.3. Classification (NCBI taxonomy): domain Eukaryota; kingdom Metazoa; phylum Arthropoda; class Insecta; order Hymenoptera; family Pteromalidae; genus Pteromalus; species Pteromalus puparum. Next base: position 21,340,502 of record CM053168.1, on the reverse strand, counting down.
ACGCGACGGTTTGAAACAAGGTGACGGTCTCTCTACGGTACTCTTTAACTTAACGCTAGAATATGTTGTTAGAAAAATGCAGACTAGCGGGCTAGGTGCAACCCTTAACGGAAAAACACAAATTCTAGGATATGCGGATGACTTGGACATACTAGGGGATAACGGTGCAGCGGTAGCGAGAAACGCGGAATTTCTCATAAATGCGGCTGAGGACACGGGGTTAGAGGTGCGCGAATCGAAATCGAAATGTATGATTATGGATTAATTGGGCATTTGCGAAGGTGAGGGTGATCTTAGAGTCGGAAATTTTACTTTCGAAAAGGTTAGCGAATTCAGATATTTAGGCACAACTATAAATGATCGAAAAGAAATTAAAGCCGAGATTAAGAAGAGACTTCATTCGGGTAATGCTTGCTTCTACGCCGTGAATAGATTACTAAAATAAAAACTGTTGTCTAGAAATGTAAAAGTAAGGATATATAGGACTATAATAATGCCGGTAATCCCGTACGGGTGCGAAACTTGGGCGCTTACTAAAGCGGAAGAAAACCGTTTTAGGGTGTTTGAAAATAAGGTTCTGCGGAAAATGTACGGGCCAAAGAAAGATGAAGAAACCGGGGACTGGAGGAAACTGCACAATGACGAGCTACACAATTTATACGCGTCACCGAATATAAAGAGAATAATTAAATTGCGTAGACTAAGATGGGTAGGGCACGTAGCAAGGATGGGAGAAGATCGCACGGAAGCGCGTATAATGAAAGGAAAGCCAAGCACACCGCGACCTCTAGGTAGACCTAGACGCAGGTGGGAGGACAACGTCAAAACGGACTTAAATAATATCGGGCGGGAGGGTGCGAAATAGATGGAGTTGGCACAGAATAGAGATACGTGGAAGGCTTGCGTAGATGAGGCGATGAACTTTCGAAATGCCACTTAAAAAAAAAACCGCTGCCAAGTCATTGGCACTTAGCTTCCTCCTATTCTGCTAGTGGAAGATTATTACATGGGACAATCAACTCATTCTTTGATTTAAATATTCGCTACTATTCGATACTAAAATGATAGGTTTACTCGAATTCAGAATCAGAAAACATATATGCACGTCCAATCTTATTACGATCGATCACGTAGTTCCAGAATTATAACAGTTTTAAAAATATTACTTGTTCGATACTGCAAACTATCAAGTCGTTGATAATCTACGTTAATATTTACATAAATTTCGATCGAAATATTAAATAGCATTTCGGCAACAGGTTGCACTCGACACTTAAATTAACATTGAAGCTATTTATTATTGTTAATAAAACTTGAGTATAACAGACGTTTGTGTAATGGCACACGATTAATTACCAATTATTCATTAACATTGAAGCGAAGTTAATAACTGGGAAATCATGCGAAATAAAGTTTTCATACCTAGAGATATACTTTAAATTACCGGTAAATTTATCTTCATTACAATTACTTTATCAAATAAACAATTCCTTTAATCTTAGCGTTTTGCTATGAACTATTATTAAATTCAGGCAAAGTTCATAAATGATAGAATTACTACATTAAAACCGTTACTTTTCATGGACAATTGTATGTATACGATTATTATTTACATGCTCCAAATTTCTAATGTTTGTTTATTCAGTAAATGAACAGTAAAACACATTCAGATATAGAAATATCAGTTTTGGAATGAATTTTGATTGGTCGAGTATGTTGAATTCGCACGAACACACCTACACAACACACACAACACATACGATTTCTATCTAATAAATATCATTATATGAATAGCCTTACTTATAATTTTGGTAAGTTAATAATAGAATAACTTGGTGGGGGGCGGCAGGGTTTCTGGCAGTTCCTGAGCGGGGGTGGTGGGGGCTTAGAATATTTTTCAAAATCACCATAAAATCGAAACAGTTTAGTTATTTGGGTGGGGCGCATTCAATGAGTGGCCATGTGGGTGGCGGGGTGGGGGGTGTGGGCAGTCTTCAAATGAACAAAATATGGAAATATATGTGAATCTTAGAAGGTTGGACAGCAGAGGAAATATATAAGCCAAAATCAAACTCGCTACCCAATGCTCATGAATTTAATGACAATAACAAGAAAATGAATATGACGGAATACTACCGATTTGCTATGGAAATAATGATTGATTGGGTAAGTAAAAATAATAATTTAGAAGTAAAATAGATCAAAGTATTTCACGTGTCCTTTGCTCAAGCTGTTACAGCAGATATCCGCAGAAATGTACGATAGATTTGTTCTCATCAGCATTTTTGTAAGTTCTGAAGAGAGATCATCCTGACGTTATGAGAAAAATCAAAAAAAACACAAGAAAAAAAAAGAAAATTCTTTTTACATTTTTTCACTCTTTTACTGATAACGCTCACGAAATTGTATTAAATTTCAACAGCAGATGCTTGTTTATGGTAATCACCAAAAATTTTCAATTCATTTGACTAATTGTTTAGAGATTAAGACCACAGGTTTTATAAAGCGCAAGAAAGCCAAAAACCATTAAAATATAACTTTTATTCCAAAATATCACTGGATTAAGGCCTTTTTACGCCCTAATGAAGCACCAAAAAAAATCATTTTTTCAGATTTTCATTTATTACTGAAAGTTAATATCAAATCACTAGAAATTTGAGATATTAGTTTGATAAATCATAAACAGATTTTTGTGAGTTATACTGTTTAGTTTCAGGATATTAATTAAAAAACAAAAATTGCTGTCTTAGGACACGTAGAAGTGAATACCTGAAATTAGTTGTTGTAGATTTTTCTTTGTTTTTTCTAATAGGTGAAATAATAAATATGTTTATCGTTATTCGATACATATTTTATTTCTTACATATTATATTACTATTACTATTTAGTAAGATCACAGGTACTTCATTTTTTAATTCAAGATTAAAAAACAATCGGTTGTTAACTAAGTATGATAATGTTTTAGATCTTTTATATAAAAATCATGAAAATATGCATCTATATGTTGTGCATATCTTATTAGTTGATGTTAGCATCATTATATTTCTATTGATGTTGTGTACTTTCGTCTGCAAAGTTAACATTAAATCTCCTTTCCAAATCTAGTGCATTTCAGGTCATTTGATTCGAGGTTCCAGTGTCATACTTCGTTTTACAAGTGTATCTATGTTAATTTGTAATTATGTCTGGTAATACTTTATTGGTGTAAATAAATGCAGCATGATACTATTTGACCGTCTTCTAAACGCAGTGAGACAACTATTTTCGCTATTTCTGATTCTAACATTAGTTTATAGGTCTTCTAATTTGCAATTATATGTTTAGTGCGATTGTAAGGTCTGTTATATTTGAAAATGCGACACAAGAGGGCGCAGCATTCGCTCCTTTACTAACATACAAAACACTGTGATATTTATGTGGATACGTCCTTTGTCTACAGTTTATTAGTTTTGAATATTTCTGAGGTTGTTTCACTACCCGGCCTAAAAACTAAAAACAAAGCTATTCGCTCTTGTACAGGATCTTTGACATACTAAAAGTATCTTCACCTTACGAAGTGGTCTGGAGCCGGTCAACCTTCATTATCACATATTTAATTTTAAATCCAAATAAGGTAGACTAAAATATCATTAACTTAAAAGTTAAATTTTATTGAAAATTTAGAAAATTAACAAAAAAGTATCATTGTTTAGTTAAAAATGCATCATTAAGCTACAATCGTTTGAATAGGCAAAAATGCAAAATATGCTTAAACACCAATCTTCACTGCTATAACTTGAAGCAAGTAATAGATCGCTCGAAATTTTGGGACACAGTGCAACTATAATTCATTACAAGTTTGGATCAATCAAAATTTTTTCATCATCGATTTGAGCGAGAACCACAATATACTACTAGTGGCTTCGCCCCCTGCTGCCTTCGCCTCCGCCAGCCCAGGTTCAGTTTTATGTTTGATTTATTAACAAGTTATTCTCTATACAAAACTGTGCGTTACCAAGCGGACGCGTGGGTGCCTATCACCCTACCCGCATCGTCAGGTTGAGATAGAGGACGCCCCTAGAAAAGAGGCTTAGGCCTTGCCGAATAAATCGAATAAGCATCCAGCGGACAGCCGCATAGCGCGGTGGTGTGGTAATGAGACCACACTGCGCGAACCCATTCATCTAGAAACACTACGCAAGCCAACCACCACAACAACGACTCTCAACAATATTTCTATTTTTCTACTTCTCTTTCTAACACTATGCTAATAATCTATCTCTTTTAGCCACGCGATTACAAAAAGCCTGCATGTCGTGGAGAATGCTGGGAGCGGATGACAACTGCCCTAAAGGAATGGTTGAATGATTCGGCGCGCTTGTCTCTACCGGGCTAATGAGCCAGCGAAGGCGCGCCTGCCCTTGCAGTGTTCGACGATGAGTGGTTCCGTCCTCATCAAAGTCTCGGAAAGCTCTCATACTTAGTATCTTAGAAGAGGTGAGGGTTTCACCTCTTAGAACGCTTGACTTCACCTGTATCGAGACAGAATTCAAAATCGCGCGGCTTAACTTATTATCATGGTTAAAAAAAACGAAAAACAAACAAAATCAATAGGAACTTAAAGGGACACTCATTAGGTACCGGTTCTGGTAAAAAAAATTATACACTCTGTTAAAAGTTTCAACATTCTGTGAACGACAGACTCGGTATATCATCATCGAAGAGTGATACAGTTACGTGGCTATTAACGTGCATGTCTACGGGCGACAAAAGTAGGAAGAAGTGAGGATTTTATTACGAACCTGGAGATATTAATCGACCAATTCGCTCTTACGACCACAATATTAGTAGTGGGGGATTTCAACGCTAAAATATCGGGAAAGAGGATAAGTTTTAGGCCCACTCATAGGCAGGAAAGTTTGCACGAGACCAGCCAACGATAACGGTATAGAGTCATAAATTCGCGCTGGAAACGATCTTATAACTAAAGACTACGTGCTTAGCACTTAATATATTTACAAAGAACGTGACATCCGAGCGGGCGACGCACAAAAATTATTTTTCAAATCATCATCCATTCTGATAAGAGCCCGCGCCTCACAATATAAAAAACCGCTGCCAATTCTTTGGCACGTTGCTTCCTTTAATATTATGTATTGTTTAATATCAGAATTGTTTTTGCTTCATTTATAATTCTATCAAGTATTTTGTTTAATTGATTTCGAATCGATTACATACATGTAATTAAATTTCTTTCTTTCTCTCTCTCTCTCTCTCTCTCTCTCTCTCTCTCTCTCTCTTCCTCTCTCCCCCTATCCTTCTTTCGCATAGCTCGCATAGCTAATTGTTGAATTGAGTTCCAAGAAACATCACCCTCCCTTTTTGACCTAACATCTTCTTTACTAACACTTTAAAATAATTTTATTTAACGTAATCTTTATATTAATAACATTTAAATTATATCGTTTCCACACCACCAAGCGGTAGATATCTCGGCACATTTGTTTTGTAAGCAAATGTAAGAGTTTTTATATCTCAATATTTGTCTATTTACATATAGTGTTTTTAACGCAAACCATTTATTGTATTGCGGTATAACTTCGAATACTGCAAATAAAACGGAATCGTTAGGACTATGTTTAAAGTCCGCGGCTTAATTTTTTAAAAATAAATCAGTGGACTCCAATCATAGTCCTAAGAATATTTAAAAAAAATGAATTCGTGAACTTTAAACATTCGAGTATTCTCATTATACCCTCAAGTACTTACGGTATAGCTCTGGTATACCTCCGGTATACCCCCGGTATATCCTCCGTATATTCAAAGATCATATCTTCGATAGCTTCGAGTACCGGAGGGCAACCCATTCATATATCTTCACGTTGGAGTTAAAATTACTTAACTCACCCGCCACTATGAGGATGCTAGAGATAAAAACTATGCAAACTATACAGAGTAAGATATAAAATTTTGAAGCTTAATCCTTTGAAACTAACTGTTATCATAAACAAACCAAAGAAAGGGATAAGGTGCTATAAAATACTTACTAAATCTAAAATTTAAATTGACTAGGAAAATCGACCGCGCTTCGCGCGGATAATATCGTTACGCAATTCTTTCTTTACATTCTAAACAGAATCCAAATGTTAACATTTTCCTCACTATAATATAATACATTTGTATATATGTATCTTGTCTCACCAATCATATGTCACCCAATATAATGTAGGTTATGTGCTTTTTAATTTTTGAAGTCAGATATTCGTTATTTATTTTATAGATAAATAATTAATTGTTACAAACCTAATCTCAAAATTTAAACTAATAAAACACGATCATTTATTATTAAACTCGTTACCATTCCAATTCAAATATTGAATTTTAAATGTTGGCGCCATCTAAACCGGATACACATCTGTCGACCAATCACGTTCAGCGCTAACTTCATTTATAGGCTTCACAACATCCGATCATGACTTTTTTAAGAGAGGATTATTACCATTGTAACGGTTCAAATTTCCCCGTGTGTTGAGTAGTCGGCCGGACGCCAGGATTTGGTTAGGAGAAAGGTTAATTGAAGAGACTGTTTATGTAATTATTGAGAAAATAGATATATTCTAGTGAATAAGATAACAAGTTGTTAATTTCCTGACTACCTTGTCACCCACATTCGGCTTCCATTCCCTTCGCCGAAAGTTGTAGTGTTTCTGTTGCTTTTCGAACTGCCGAGCCAATTGCGTCTTTGCTAATTCGATTGCATCTCGTATATGCTGAATTCTGCTGGACAGAGATGTGGCGTCTTGGGAGCTTACTTTCTGGAGAAGGCTTCCTGGCGTTCTAAACTCCCTACCAGTGTTTAGATATGCCGGAGTGTAGCCGGTTGCCGTGCTACAAGTGGTATTGTAAGCGAATTCTAGTTCGCATAGATTCTCGTCCCATTTCTTGTGGTGTTTTCCGACGTACTGGGCGATCATCGATTTTACTACCCTGTCGGTCCGTTCTACTGGGTTGTATTGGGGACTGTGCGGCGGGGTTTTTCGGTGATGCACTCCGTTTTCTTTCAGAAACTCTGCGAACTCCTTGCTGACAAATTGTCGACCATTATCGCCTACTAGTGCGTTAGGGCAGCCATGGCGGAAAAAGATTTTCTCCTTTACGTGTCGGATTATGGCTCTGCTATCGGCTTTCTTTAGCGCTGCTAACTCCATCCATTTAGTGAATCTGTCCTGCATTACCGGTAGCCATATATTTCCTTTGCTGGATCGTGGCTGTGGTCCGACGAGATCGATCGAGACCACTTCGCATGGCTGTTCGACGTTGGTTGAGTGCATAGTCCCCGCTTTCGTCTGTTGCCGCGCCTTGTATGACTGGCAGTTCGGGCAGCTACGTACATATCGAGCGCCATCTTGCAACATACCTGGCCAGTAATAGCTTCGTGCTAAACGCTGAAGCGTTTTGGCCACTCCCAAGTATCCTGCGGTCATATTATCGTAACATTCTCTTAGAATGACGGTTCGTTTGTCGGTGGGTATACAGATTTTCCAATCCTCGGTTGCATCGGTGTCGATGAGATCCAGCGTGTGAAGAATATGACGGTGTAGGACTCCGTTTTTGATGCAGTATTCCGGGTAACTCTTCGGATCTTGTTGTACGGCGTTCAGTTTTTTGGTGTACCATGTGCACCTTCGTTTTGATGTCGATCTTGCACACGGTTACGGGTTGTCTGGAGAGGGTATCTGCGACGGTGTTGTCTTTCCCCCTGCGGTACCTGACTTCGTAGTCCCATTGTGCCAGTTCCATGGCCCATCGTGCTAGTCTGCCGAACTGATTATCGATTTTCTCCAACCATTTGAGGGATTGGCGGTCTGTCAGAACGACGAAATGATAGCCCTCGAGGTATTCGCGGAATTTCCAGATTCCCCATTTTATGGCGAGACACTCTTTTTCGGTCGCTGAGTAGTTTCGCTCGGCCTGGTTCAATGATCGGCTGGCGTAGGCAATCACTCGTTCCTTGCCTTCTTTTTCCTCCGTCAGTACGGCACCTAGCCCTTCGTTGCTGGGATCAGTCTGCAGTATAAAAGTTTCAGTGAAATCCGGGCATGCCAGGACTGGAGGGCGTACAAGGTCTTTCTTGAGTGCCTCGAATGCTTCTTGTTGATCGGAGCCCCATTCGCATTTTATTTTCTTCTTTAGGAGCCTATTGAGAGGGGCTGTTTTCTTTGCTACATGTGGTATGAATCTCCTGTACCAGGAGATTAACCCGGAGAATCGACGCAGTTTCTTGAGGTTCATCGGTGCTTGTAGTTCCGTGATTGCTTTCACTTTTTCCGGATCCGTGTGTAGCCCTTCTTCGTTTACCACGTGTCCCAGGTAGTTCAGTTGTTTTCGGCAGAAATATCTTTTCTCGCAGTTTGGCTTCAGTTTGGCTTCTCGTAGACGGCGCAATGTTTCGCTAATCAGTTGCAGATGGTGCTCGAAATCCTCTGTCACTATTACTATGTCGTCAAGGTAGCAAAATACATTCAGTTCCAGATCTGGGGTTATAACCGCGTTCATCAAGCGCATGAAGGCTGCTGGTGCCGAATGTAGCCCGAACGGTAGTACTTTGATCTGCATCAAGCCCCGTCCGGGAACCGTGAAGGCGGTGTACTGCTTACTCTCCTCCGCTAGAGGTATTTGCCAGTACCCATTCTTCAAATCGATGGTGGTCAGGTACTTCGCTCCTCGAAGTTTGTTCAACGTTGCGTTGACCTGTGGTAGCGGGTGTGCGTCTTTAACACTGATCTTATTGATACCTTGAAAATTTATGCAGAAGCGCCGTTTTCCATCTTTTTTCTTTGCCAGAACTATATTGGAGCTCCAGGCGCTATCCGATGGCTCCATCGCGTCTTCTTGCAACATCTCCTCGGCCGCGTCATCGATGATTTGCTGCATGGCGGGGTTTCGTGGCCAGTAGCGCTGCTTAATTGGATTTGAATTCACCAGTTTTATCTGGTACTTGATCAGTGGTATGGGGCCCTGTATGTCCTTGAATAAATCCTTCTCGTACCGGATGAGCTCATCCACCCGTGTTTGCTGCTTTT
>CM053168.1:21286136-21331340 GCA_012977825.3 Pteromalus puparum | reverse complement strand
CGCCTCCCGTGCAAATTCCGACGTGAGTACGGCTTGACACTAACCGTGAACTTTAAGCGACATCTTATTCCTACATGACGCATCCCCTGCACGGATTGACTCGTAGTAACACCAAAATCTCGGCTTTAAGACCACAAGGCTATTTACCCGACTTAAACAGCTCCGCGGTTGCTCCGGAACGAAAAATTCGATCGATTCCGTGAAACGTATATTTTTAAACAATCCGACGCGGACAATTGCGTATACATAGACTCGTACGAAAACGATACAGTATATCTAGCTCTATACGTTGACGACGTCTACTATTGGCCAAAACAGAAAACGTTGAACAATTAATGGCGATCCTCACAAGCAGAATTCCGAATAACTTCTGGTCCCTTAAATTCTTCATCGGCATGGAAATTTCGCACACCAAGGACGGTCTTCATAACTCAAACAAACTATGTTAAACGAATCTTGCAAAAATTCCGTATGGAAGGTCCCGAACCCTATCAAAACGCAGCCGACCAGCATTCGAGACTTATCAGTCCGTCAGAGCCACAATCGAACTTTCCATACCGCGAAGTCGAGATCACTATTGTTGACTAAAATATTTAAGTGGGTTTTTCCGTTGACTAAAATATTAAGTTTGGCGAGAGAGTTTGCGCATCATCTCCCTCTACAGGGAAATGCTTTTCAAAGTTGGTCTAACCTTTGAATTTCAGCAGACTAAACTCGAATTTTCTCTTTTCCTTTCTGTCATGTATGTTTAATAGTCAAAATTCTTACCTCGATTTTATTCTGTTCAGCAATCTGTAAATCTCCCTCAATGAAAATGAAAAAGTCTTGCTTCGGGCAAATTCTCTTATTGAACAACGACAACTGAATATACTCTTGTATTTATCTGGTCCAAATCTTTATTTAAATGAAATTAATAGCTTCCAGACAAGAAAGAATTAAACACTCGTATTTATCCGAACAATGGATTTACAATTTGAATCTGAATTTAAAATCTGATCTGAAATCTATTGTAAAAATCTATAGGTCCACCGGCTTCAATGCCCGATCACGGAGTGGCAGAGTAGCTTGGCTTGGGGAGGCTCGGAAGTCTTCCGGACCTCCCACGCTGTCCCAAGCTTTATTTCCCCGCCGCTACGTCACAGCGTCGGCGCTTGTTACACTCATTAGGCCTTACGGGGCCTGGCAACGGTCAAGCGCCGAAACTGCAATCGCAGCATCGCACGCGCGCAAGTAGCCGTCTGCGGGGAAGGTGTTTAGCTCAGCGAGATTCTTGGTCACTTGATATTTTAGTGGCCTTGAATACTCGCTATGCTTTTTGTATGTGGAACATTCTCGAAGCTATATTCGAAATAAAATCTCGAATAATAGCCACGGGAAAGTTGTCACATAACAGCCGAACAATTAGTTGACAAGCCATTTTGGTTGGGTTATTTTCTACCAGGGATAGGTTTGTAACAATCAATTATTTAGCTATAAAATAAATAACGAATATCTGACTTCAAAAATTAAAAAGCACATAACCTACATTATATTGGGTGACGTATGATTGGTGAGACAAGATACATATATACAAATGTATTATATTATAGTGAGGAAAATGTTAACATTTGGATTCTGTTTAGAATGTGAAGAAAGAATTGCGTACCGATGTTATCCGCGCGAAGCGCGGTCGATTTTCCTAGTTACTATAAGAAGACGAGTAAAAGAGTGCAATGTGGGTGGCGGCCATAGCGCGACGACAGAGCGTCTGCCTTGCAAGCCAGAGGATCTCGGTTCAAGTTCGGGGTCCGTCACTTTTTCGTTGCACTCTCACTCGTAACATAATATAAAAATATTACATAAAAATTTTTTATTTCTTCTATAACAAAAATTTTATAATAATAAAATCTTTAACTTTACTAAAATTTCATAGAAACATATTTAAACGTATTTAGAATTATAAGCATACATTTTTTAAATAACGTCTGAATAAAATAACCAAATATATATATGTATTTTGATTAAATTCAAAATAACTTTTTAGTATTTAATTTATTTTTAAATCCCTAAACTCTTACCATAATAATTGTATTTCAAACTTATTTGTATTTAAAACATTAGAACTGAATAAAATCTACGGTAAGTGAAAAAAAAAATGAATTTTGACCTTTAAAAACATGATGCACTTAGTATTTGGTAAATGTAAATACTGTTTCTTGTTCTCTATAATTTTTTTAAGTATATATGTCTGTTTAATACGTTTCTTAAACTATTAAATATTAATATAAAAAGAAAATCCGATTTTTCATTTTTGCAAGTTTAAAATGTTTAGGTCCCCTCAAATACATATTATAAATTATATGTACAATAATTTAAAAACATAAAAACCATTCAAAATAAAAATTTGAACAATATGACAAGTATACAACTTTCATATTATTTTAATACTTATTATTTAAAGATATATTAGTGCAACTATTATGTTAATCGCGAGCGAAGCGAGCGGATCTTGCTAGAATCATTTAATTTGCGAAAATCAACGACTACTCGATACCGTTTATTACCTTTACTATCCGGAGATTTTGCTACTAAAAATACAGGTGACGAATAATTAGAGTTAGAAGGCTGAATTACACCTCCATCAAGCATTTCTTGTATTTGGCGATCAAGTTCTTGTTTAAGAGCGTGAGGAAATCTATAAGGTTTAGTACAAATAGGCACGTCGCTTACAGTTAGTATTCTATGATAAATAAAATTAGTAGTTCCCAACTTTTCCCCCTTTAGATGAAAACAATCGGCATATTCCTGTATAAGGCGTTCGATAGGCTGTCGCAGCTCGGTTTCTAAGTGAGTATATCTTAGTAATGATTTCAAGCGATCTATTCTTGGCATTTCGGCATTTTCAGCTTCCGTGATTTGGAAGATGGGAATCGTCGTCGCGTTATCTGACATTCCGTTGGCAAAATAATCTTTATCTGAAATTTCCATATAATTGTAACATAAGTCATCCATTTGACTATTTTCGATATAATTTTCAACAAAATGACAACCATTTGATCTACATTCTTGTTTATCTCCATATAAATTTTCAAAAGTTTCAGCGTTTACAGATTCTCTTTCTAGTAAACAATCCTCAAGTCCTTCGTTGAGTTCACAATCAGTGGCATTATTAGCAATTATCTCATAATTATCGTTACTTTTATTCTCCTCAAAAATATTCTCCGTAACCTCATCAACAAATACATTTTTCGTATCAACATCATCATTAATTAGTTCATCATCATTAATCAATTTATCATAAAAAATCTCAACAATATTCACTTTATTTTTCATCTCAGTTTTTCCTGCTGTGAAATGCTCACTTCTTTCGCATTTTTGATATATTAAAAATAGTAAAGTTATTTGTTGTAAAACAAGTCAATCAATACCCTTCCCATTAGAATGTAGCGTATAATGAGATTTCGGAAATTCAAAACACATAAGTCATAAACGCGCCCGACAGCACAAAGTAATGCTATACTTGACATCAGAACGCTACCATTTCACAATTGAAAAGATTCTAAATAGAGAACGACAATAAAGATTAATTAAATAAAAGCGAGAAACGACAACGTGATATGAAGTAAGAGTAAAACTATAATTTAATTCAAGAGTTAATAAGTAAAATAATTTCTAATAATTAATAATAATCATAGACTCACGTATAATAATGACAATTAAACAAGACATAAACGTGAACGCGCGGAATAACTAAAAGCACGAAAAAGTATAAAAGTAGAATCAAAGACAAAAAACATCGATTCATAGAAACAATAGAGCAAGAGATGCAGAAGGTGAAAGGCCAAACAAACACTACAGCGCTATAGCAGAGGATCGCTACTAAGGAGACACACCTATACGCACGCACACTACAGCGCTATAGCAGAGGACAGCTACTAAGGAGGCGCACCTATACGCACGCACACTATGGAGCTACGGCAGAAGGACATCACTAGGGAAGCACACCTATACGCACGCACACCACGGCGCTACAACGGTGGCACGCGACCAAAGAGATACACAGGTATGCTGCACACATTATGACCGTGGAGTGAAAAGCGAAGCGAAACAGGCACCTTGATGCACACACACCTGCTAAGAAACAAGCACTGCTCAGCAGCATCGACGAAAGAATAGAAATCACTCGCAGCAGAACAACGGAAAGCAAAAAGAAGAAAAAGTGAACTAGATTGTCATTCGCACATTTTAGCAGGAGAACACAGTTCGGCAACATGAAAAAAGTAAAAGGGCCGCCAGTTGAAGGCTGCCTAGAACCAACACGTGCAGAGTTATTGGAATCTGAAGGAACGCTCGAGCACAGCTAGCATAGCCCGATGCCGCCGTAAGGAGAAGCACTGCCTAGAGGATGTACGATGGCTAGTACAAACGAGAAAAATAAACCTCCGAAGCGAATGGAAGTTGCCGCACGACAAATAAAACCATTCAAGCCGGCATTAGAAACAACACCGCGCAGCGGATAGTAAGGTGCAGCTCTCAAATTCACAGAAAAAATTCGAGTAGCCCACCATAAAATGATAATTTACAATGGCTCTGACAGCAAACAAGAGCAGAAAGGCTTAGAGAGCGTACACGGAATCGAATTTTTTCATTGGGCCACGGGGACGCGATCGTGTCCTAGAAAATGCTAAATAAGGAGATGTAATGCATCCGAGCCTCCTGTTGGCCAAAAAGCCATTCCGTAGGAACCAAGTAAGCAACAGATCGCCGTAGTTTAAAAGGTATATAAGGACCCGGCAGCAGATTCGCGAGAGCCAGTTCGATCAAAAAAATCGTCGCGTGCGTAACCTCTGCAGGAGCTCGGTTCATTCGGGACTTAAAATTTTTTCGGCTATATTGGACTTATAAAATTTCGATATTTTCGGAAAGGGTCGTTAATTAGAGTGGTTATAACAAATCAGGGATTTAGCGCGATTTCAAAGTATTATCCGGCGGCTACTGGAGGCTGTTCTATTAAGATCGCGAAGGTAGTCAGGTACCGACGGCGCTCAGACTCCATGCGTTGGAGCTCTGTCCTCGTCTGTACTTATGATAGTAATTAACCCGTAGAGTTACTGTCCGTTGACAACTCTCATCAGTTTAGGACATAACACAGCACTGGATTCAATTTTATTCATAACGACATTTTTCTCGATATCCACATAATTAGTTTGCTCACTCTCGTTGCCTTGAGAAATGTTGACTTGTAAACGTTTCTTTAAACGTTCAATTTCTTTAAATAAATTCTCAACATATTCAATCGTATATATATTTTCACTTGGTTCGTCATTTGTCTCTTGGATATCAAACTCATCATTTTCAATATCATCACGATTATTCGTGTTAAAATTCACGTAAACGTTTTCCCGATTCTGACTAACATAAATACACTCATCTTGCATATAAGAATTTTCGTTATCTTTTCCATTAATAAATTCATGACTTTCATCGATTAATTCATTATTCCCCTCAATTAATTTATCATTTTCTTGATCAAACGCATCTTGTCTATCCTCAACATAAGAATCATCATAACCGCGGTCTGTCTCCCCTCCTTCTCTCAAATCGCTTCTCACTCGTGTATTTTTAGACTCGCGTGTAACTCTCTTTTCTGGCTTGGTATATGGATATATGGGTATATGGGTATATGGCTTGGTATATGGGTTCTATTTCCGTAGGATACTTTTCAAAAGGAATTATTTGTTCATTGACTTCAATATAATTTTCAAAATAATTAATCGTCGCTTCGTTTTTGCGAAAGAAATCATTGCCTAATATGCCAGCTTCCGCTATGGGAAAATCATCGTCAACTAAATGAAAATCTGTTGACACGTTATTAAAATCGACTGTCACCTTGCCAAGAGTTGAAATTGATTGCGTTGTTATGCCTTTTAACCTTATGATCTCGTCTGTTTTGATGTTAGTATAGGGCGATACCTCCGACTAAACTAACAGATGCTCCAGTGTCGAGCATAAATTCTAGCGGTTTGTTGAACTCCCCGATATCTACTCTTATAGTGGGTACTGTGCTCGCACACTCAAATTTATAGTTTCGGTGCGGACGTGGGAGTATTCTTCTCGTTGGAATCGGTCGGGCGCGTGCCAGTTGTCATCTCTCTCCGCGCGCCCTCCTGAGAAAGAGACTCGGCGATTCCCTGCGCTACGTTTCCCGAGCGTATGTCCCGCTAGGGTTGCGGTTATAATTAGAATTATTAGGAGGTCTCGGATTTTCATTATTATTTGATCTTGGATTGTCCGAAATCCATCGATTAAAATTATTATTATTATTATAATTGTTGTTTACTTGATTCGGGAAAAATTCGTTCCGCTGTCTATTCTCCGCGTTCCATCCTCCGAAATTTGTATTATTCGTTCGTGTGTCAGCTCGAAAGTTTTGATTACCGCGCGGTGGGGAACCTCGGTCACTTTGGTAGTCTCGTGAGTCGTTCTGTCGCTGCAGATGTTGCAGGGCGAACAGTCGGCAGTTAATTGTTACGTGGCCGACCCTTCCACAAAAGCTACACTTCATCGAATTTTGCTCAAAGTCAACTACATGTACTTTCCGTGTGTCTCTGCTTTTTAATTTCGCGTCCGGCAATTCGTCGTCGTCTATCGCACAACCCGCGTACTCGCGTTCTATTTCAATCGCCTTTTCGCGGGCATCTTTAAGTGTCGTAGGCACGCCCATGCGCCCCCGGATCTTCCAACGGAGTCCTCTTTCNACGGAGTCCTCTTTTGAAAAATTTAATACAATCTTTTTCTAGATCATCAAGAAATGTCTGCTTATTACTTATTCGGCCCTCCCGCTGAGCCGCGGCCGTGATCTCCTTTTCGATCTCCCGAATCCTATTTAGAAATACTATTACTGACTCATTACTTTTCTGTTTCATTTTAGCCAAGTCGCCAGACCATTCGTGAAAAGTTTTAGCTGAGCCGTAAATATTTTCAAAGAATTCTACGACCTCATTTACCGATGTAAATGTCTGTCCACGGGTACTGTTTAATGCGTCCCCATATAAGCGCATTCGAATGAATTTAGCTAATTCTCCTTCGAGTGTGCTAGGTAGCAATTCTTTTGCTTCCCTGCATCCGTCGAGAAAGAGTGAAAGGGAAACGTTTTGTCCGTTGAATCGCGGAATTAAATCTAATACATTGGATATGGACATTCCACGGACTTAGATTGTCTCTGCCATTGTTCCTTTTTGTTCGGTTTTCGGTTTTTTATGGGGTGATTGAATTTTTAGTGCGTTGAAGCTTTGGTCAAATGACAAGAAGAGTTCGCTTTTGTTAGATGAGTCTTGTCGACTCCGTGATGTCTCGATTTTAAATTTTTCAAAATGCGGTACAAATGCTCCTGCTATGCAGGTACTAAGGCGGTCTTGCACAAGCTTGATTGCTTGAAAAAATCCGAATCCGGGGCTATTTATGTTTTATTAATTTTCATCGGCAAAAAAGGCTTCTAACACTTCCGGCTTGATTTCGATGCTTAATTGTTGTTTGATATTATCAATCGCGTTGTTATTTACAGGGGTGTCATGTATTCCCAGCGAACCAAAAATAGACGTAATATTATTTTTCGGTGTGGGTCCTCGAGAAACCGGAGTGCTTGGGCCGATGCACGAAGACTGTGCGTTTATGGTAAACGCGGATGGTTTCAACGTTATTTTTTTGTTGAATTTAACTGTTTCGTTTTGTTCACTGTCTATTTCTGTAATCGCGAATTCGTCGTCACTATCTTCTAACTGGTTGGATTTGTTTAATCGGTATTGGTAAAGATCGTATTTATTTCGGGTTAAATCCGGATTTTTCTTCGCGTCAATATTACATTTTTCGCACGAGGTTTTCACTTCTTTTGTTAATCTATCTATCTCTTATATTAGCTTCGTTGCTTCGGGGCTATTATTTTCGATCGCGTTTTTTAACTCGTTTTCCTTGTCCTTGAGTTCGGTTAATAGGGAGTCGTAAAAATTTACTACAAATTTAGAACCACGTTTCGTGTTAACAAATTGCTCGCGTGACATGATAGGAACTCAAGTGATTTCGTTTCCGCGGTTCCCGGCCGCTATGCACCATTTTAAAATTATAAATATATTAATGTGTTACGTCCGAATGAGCGCAACCCACCAATATACTTAATCTATACGAGTTCCTATCTTAATTAGTATTATTTTATTCGGATTGGAAATGAAGGAAATCCCTTTTGGCTACCGCAGACGCGGTCACAAGTCGAGATCCGTCGGCGAATATAATCGTATACGTTCGAAAATTTTTCACCGCTTCTAAGTTTTGCACTCAACTCATCGGCGTTAGTAGATAAGCTATGGCGATTCTGGCACACCGTGTGCTAGAATCCCCATTACTTCTGGCACATCCCCCTGTGCTAGAATCCCCATTACTTTTGGCACATCCTCCTGTGCCAGAATCCCCATTACTTCAGGCACATCCCCCTGTGTCAGAATCCCCATAGCCTTTGGAGGTCTCACCCCTGTGCTACAATCCCTGTAGCCTTTTCGGGGTGTGCTTCCCGCCTGAAGTGCAATCGAGTATATAAATATGTAGATAGCGCGCGATCGCTATTTAAAATTTTTTATACTTATCGCGTTCAGGGAAAGATTTTGTATTCGTTGAATATTTCTCAGAATACGATTTCCACTGTTGTGATATTTCTTTTTTCTTTTCCTCATTTTTACAAGGAGGAAGAGGTTTGTAATTAGCAGTACTAGTATTTTGACCCATTCTCGTCAATGTATGAAGTACAAATGATAGGATAGACGTTACTCAAAGGAATTTATACTCTCTAGTGAGAGATGGTTAGAGCCCCAACCTTCGCTCTAACCTGTGAGGTACATCCACGTATACTTATACCTCTCCATTTTTCCTACGAGTTATCATTCCCATATCATGGAGAAATCGCTTGACTTCTCCTCATTCAGCTGGCTAAAAGTATTTTCATAGAATTTTTTTAAAAGCTTGACGTTATGATGAGCGCAGTTGATTTGAGACAATCCTCCCTCGTGATGAGTACAGACAGTCACGACCTGTAGTTTATCGAGCGGTGGATAGCCCATCTCAGCTATATCGTAAACGTTAAACTTAAAACGTGCAAGCCAAATTTTCTTCAAGGAACCCATCACGAGAATTCTGGTGGCGTCACGTAGAGCTTCTCGAAGAATCTTTCCTATATCGGTGTACGGATGCTCACCAGAGCTCCAGGGTATACCATGATAATAGCGATACAGCCAGGTATTTTCTCTCTTGTATTTATCGGTGAGTCGTCGCCAAGAGAAGGGTTCCTTAAAAAGTAGCACCAGAGGTTTGCTATCTCGATTGAGTGGTACTATGGCCAACTCCTTGAGAATAAAGTCGTTGCCCGACTGTTTGTATCCTTGTACATCCACTGCGTACTCCATCACGATGAGAAATGATTCTCATATGGCGGAGTTCAGTGTTTTATAGACTAAGCCCCTCTTCCATTACTATCTACACAAGTATTTCACGTCACCGCTGACAGGATTGTACTGGACTATGCGGTCGTGTAGGATTAGACAGTAGGCTGCAGTGTTGGCAGGGAAATTATTTCGCGATTCAAACTCCAAACGCACGTCTACGGGAGCATTCTTCAATGCCTCGCTCTGTTTGGAGCAATCGATGACGAAGAGAGGAACGTTAGTGATGAAATCTTCTTTTCTCAGTATAGGTTCAGCATTTTTGTCGTAGTATGCAGACTGGAAATTCGCATACATATCATATAAAACTGCGTATTGGCGACGATCTATGTCGAGATTAAGATTACCATACGGATAGTACTGTGAGTTGAGGAACAATTTTACATTGCTGAGATTACAGTGATCGAAACGACTAGCATTGGCTGTGTTTAAATTCTTTCGATTTGTTTGAAAGCCTAAAACTACGAATCGCGGCTTTTCCAGTTGATTAGATGTCTTGACTGTCCAGACATGTCTTGTTGAGCTCGGCAGTACTGGATACTCATACAGCTCCCAACTTCTGAAACTCATGCTGATGGGTCTGTTCTTCTCTATGTAATTCAGCAGACGAATTTTGTAGACGTTGGATGCTATAACGTACGGCATCAACCACTCGATTCTCGTCAATTCTGTCTTAAAATTTTCATAAGTTATTTNAGTTATTGCGCCATTTGCCGCATTTTGTTGGCTTGTTTGAACAACCGCATTTAAATCGTTTCTCGATCTGGTGAGTATAAGTTCGTGCTTAACGTTCACTACGATTTTCCGATAGTCTTCGGCAAATCCAAGAATCATACTCAGCAGAATGGCGATGTCGAAATAGCCTTGCTCGTTCATTAAACTTTGAGTCTCATCGACGTCGAGCCAACCGGCATTTTCTACAAGCACACTCTGGCTCGGATTGAGTGACAACCATCCTTTCATGAGAGTTGTCAAGCCAACGTTCTTACATTTATCGATTTCTACAGCATTGATTTCATAGCGAATTTCCTCGAACATGTGACAGAAGGCATTGTTCACTAGAGTCGTATGAGCTACTGCAGCTCCATCTGACTTTGTAAGTCTACCACAAATGTGTATCATACTACGCGAGGGTAGAACGTACAAGTCTTGATGTTGAATAGCAATGCGAATCTCATCACTGTTGTTGAACGATGAAGCGGTGTAAGGCTGATGAGGATGCAATTCGTAATGAGCAAGAGACTCATCGAATGTTACAGGAGACTGTATGTTTAGAATGCCTTCCATTTTTCGTAAGACAACAAAAGAATATACAGATTACTTTCCAGCGCGGGTGACAGATATTAAGAAGACTGATATTTCGACTGCATGTTGGTTTACTTTTATAGCCTTTGCCTACTTTGAGGTTATAAACAATTCCCATTATAAAACTTGTTTAAGATGCAATCTAACGGTAATTACTTCTTCACGAAAATTAACAAGATTTCCGTCTTGATCAACGATGCGTAATTGTAGATGACTAATGCTTCGGACGATGACTGGAAGATAAATGACCTGAGACGGTACTTCGATGATCTTATATCCAGGTGGTACTGCAGGAAAGAACTCGTGTATGGTGTGCACGAGATGACCGTTTATATAGGCTCCTGAAGTGATATTACATTCCACTCGAAGAGCGTTGACCTTGAGAATGGTTACAGGTAAGTCTGAACTATGTGTTATATTTGCTGGAAGTAATCGTCGTGCGAAACCGAGCAGTGAACCGATTGAATCTCGTGGACGAAAATCGATATCGCGACTACACTTAATTATACTGCGAAGTGTATTGTTGTTTGGTTGTAAGCTGAATGAAATACCCTTGTGCAGCAGTAGTTCTCGAAGGTAAGTATCTATATCCTCGATCTCATAACTACCTGTAGGTAACACGATCACTTCCTTACCGACATACAACTTATTAGCGTCTATATCGATATTGGGTATAGAATTAAAGGTTAGAAGCTCGACTAAACCAAGAACATAGTTTTTATGCGGCGAAAGCTCGATTGGAGGGAAAAATTGTGTCTCCAGTATGGAAGAAGTGCCCGAAAGACTTAACGTTAATGAGCTCTCCATGACAGCTTGTAGCGTAATGACTGAATTCTGCGTTATTTGTCCTTTATATATAGCCTGTTGGACAGGAATTTGAGACAAAGATGGCCACAATTGAAGGTATTGTAATCTTGATATCTCTCATGATTGTACTTGATTTTGTCAACATCTAAGTACAACATCAGATCTAATGGCGGCTGGAGGTCTCCAAAACTATCAAAGTAAATCACATCAGTTCCACGCTTGCGATATGCAACCCAATGAGTTCCCGGTCCATCAGCATCATCTAGATTTACAACAGCTGATTCATTATAATGCGGTCCGTCGGCAGGTAACGCGTTTCTCATAAACACTCCTCGAAAGTTAGGAATTTTCAATATTTTAGCGTACTTGATAATATCGACATCCGTGAGTGCTCTACGAGGAAATCTTACATGGAGGAGCTTTTTTTTTCCTAATCCTTCTCCACGATGCGGCTTGAGACGAAGACCTAGTCCGGTTTTATGAGGTTTTAGAAACAAACCTTTACCCAGAGCGATATCTTCCATCTTTTGATTATGACGTCGACTCTCCTCCAACTGTAATTTAGCTGCCTTAGCTGCGTTAACTGCTTTTGCTATACCTGCAGCACCACCCGCAACTGCACCAGCTGCACTCAGACCGGCGAAAATCGGTACGAGAAATGGTAAAAATCCTCCTACCTTCGATGGTACTGGCAAAACGCGTGGTATGACAATATTTCGTTTCCCACCAGCTTTTTTAACAGCATCGCGAGCTCCTTTCAAAGCTGAAAGAATTACTTTGCGAGAATCTTTGCTTGAGACCATCGAGTTCGAAGCAGCCTTAACGATTTTATTCAGCCTCGTAGATGATCTTTTTGTTCTTTTTCGCGACCTCACACCCATTCCAAGTTTCGACTTTAACTTCATGGCGTTTGATACAGAGTAAGCTGCGACTTTTTCACCAATACCTGCGTCTTTTGCGAGAACTCTTTGCCAAGCTTGATCGGCTAAAACTTTGTCTGCTATGTTTCTAGCTTCAATGTTTTCGCGATTCTGTGAGTAAGCTATGTCGTGCTCTCTGCAGGCTCTATCGAGAGGGTTGATTCCTGGATCACCACGAGCTAAGCGTTTAGCTAGTTTTGTACCTGGTCCACAGTATTGATACCCGGGTAAATGAAGTTCAAACGGTAGTTTATTGATTAGACTGTTCACTAAACCGTGACCCTGGAGACGACGATGTTGTTGACAGCGTCTATGTACGATCATCACACCTCAAAGGTTTGATTTCGACTGAGGTGTGAGGCATATAAGCGCGCTATTTATAGTACTCTGCACAGTCGTAAACGAACTCTCGTAGCGATCACATGAACTTCAAGGAGCAACCTGTTAAGCTTCCGATAGTAAACTTTGACGCTATCGTCGAGCAGGAAAAAAGTGAGAGAAAACGGCATGGACAACTACTTCCTGACAGCATACGAGCAGTATTTTGCGGTCCATCAAACTGCGGTAAAACTAACAGTTTACTCGCACTTATAACACATCCTAATGGACTCAGATTTGAGAACATATACGTTTACTCAAAGTCACTTAATCAGTCAAAATACAGATTTCTTAAGGATCTTTTAGATCCTCTTGAAGGTATACAATATTTTACCTTTAGCGAGCATGATGAAGTTATAGCTCCTGACAAAGCACTGCCTAATTCTCTTATGATATTCGACGATGTAGCCTGTGAAAAACAGAATCATATCAGAGCATATTTCTGCATGGGAAGACATAAGAACGTCGACTGCTTTTATCTCTGTCAGTCGTATGCTCATGTACCTAAACATCTCGTGAGAGATAATGTCAATCTACTAGTCGTCTTTCGTCAAGATAACGTCAATCTGAGACATCTGTATGACGATCATGTCAATTCTGATATGACGTATGCTCAGTTTAAAGATTTGTGCTTGAAATGCTGGATGGATAGTAAGCATGGCTTTTTAATGATTGATAAAGATAGTCCAATCAATAATGGTCGATATAGAAAGGGTTTTGATAATTTTGCTATAAATATAGTGCGTGCATAAGCTCAGTTAGTCAGTCTATCGTCAACTTTTGAAGTGTTAACATGTCAGACTTAAAACGTAAAAAAGATATTCTGCATCAGCTAGTTAAAGCTCGAAACGCTGTTAAACGCAAGTATAATTTACTGAAATTCGGAAAAGAAAATTTCGAGAAAGTAGTGGGAGAAACGTTTAAACCAATCGTTGATCCTCTTCAAAAACTTGTCATCGAGACTTCTAGGAAAAGTAATAATAATTTACAAACCGAATCCACAGAGAAGTCGATAAATAAAAATTCTAATAATATTCTAGATAAAGGATCATACAGTAATGACGAAGATGATGATGATGATGAGAAAAGCACTTCATCGATTAGCAACCTCGATGATACTTATAAAGTTGATAGTGAGAATACTACAATTCAGAACATTAACGAAGCTGATACATCATTTGAAACAGCTGATGAAGAAGATAATCATATATTTAATCAACCGAAAAACAATAAGAAAGAAGACAATAAACATACATCCAAGCTTGACCCAAGGTATAACAAGAATCTGGATAAAATTTATGGGGTTCGCAAGGAGAAAGGTGAACATATGATTGGAAATTCTACGATACATTTCGATGATACACATGTTAAAGTGAATGATAAAAAATATGCTAAAACTCAAGGATTATTAGATTTACTCATATCTAAGTATCCTAATAGACAGTTGATTACAAGCGATGATTTACAGAATTATCGAGAGATACTTGAAACGTCTAGCGCACACAAAAAGCAATTTAACCCCAATGAAACTATTCGCGTGCACAATAGTAAGAAATATACTGAATTTATTTCTCCTCTTTTCATGACGATGGCGGCAAACGATTTGAAAAATAAGCGAAAATCTACGTCTAAAAGAGGTGGTGATCTTTTACGAAGACATATACAATTACCTCCATACAAAATCGCGAGACGTGATACGAGAATGGATTATGTGTATTGGGATGATCCAAACGAACTTGTTGATAGACTACGGCTATTGATTGCTGAGAGATCAGCTGGAAATCCTAGTCACATCAACGAGATTCATTCAATCGTAGAGGAGCTTCGCGAGGCTGGCTATATATATTGAGCTTCACACTATAGTTGTATTCATTTCAATCATGAGCGTTGACGTGTTCGGACGTAACCTTAAGAGAAGTGAGGGCAATCGCGGTCCTCCAGGCATCGGTTTTAAAGTCACTAGTGAAGGTCATTATGACATGGATAATAAAAGACTCTGTAACCTTGCCCCACCAAATCAGCTGAATGAAGCAGTTAATCTAGATACTCTTCATCGTATAATTAAAATTGAAATTGATAGAATACTCGATATCACATCAAGATTGAGAGCTGATCAGCAAAATTTAGATGACATCATAGAGGCTCATAGAGATGAAATAGATTCAAAATTTACAAGTTTAGATAATGAGATAAGGACTATAAAAGACGTAATACTTAATATATCTAATAACATTCACTCATCAAACGTCTAATAGTAAACATCGATAGATGGAACATAAAAGAGCAGTCGTTGAAGAGCTGCATAAGCCTGCTCGTCGAAACTATCCACGTCGCAAATTCAATGTGCGAGGTCTCGATGAAACTTGGCAGGCTGACTTGGTTGAGATGATACCATACGCTCGAGAGAATCAAGATTATAAATACATGCTTACAATCATTGATGTATTTTCAAAGTATGCATGGGCTGTACCGATTAAGCAAAAAACTGGCAAGGATGTTACTGCTGCAATGAAGTCTGTATTACGTCAAGGTCGAATACCGAAAAACTTGCAAACAGATAGAGGTAAAGAATTTTATAATACCACGTTTGATAGTCTTATGAAGCAATATAAGATTAATCTTTACTCTACGTATAGTAATCTCAAAGCATCTATTTGTGAAAGATTTAATCGAACATTAAAGAATAAAATGTGGGTACAGTTTAGTATTCGTGGAAACTATAAATGGTTAGACATATTGCCTAATCTGATAGAAGTTTATAATGATACAAAACATCGAACTATCGGTATGAAACCTAAGGATGTTACTCTTGCAAATGAAGTTAAAATTCTGAAACGATTCTCATGCAAAATAAGACCTCTGAAGAAGCCTAAATTCAAACTCAATGATAAAGTGCGTGTGAGTAAAATTAAGCAAGTTTTTGAGAAAGGATATACTCCTAATTGGTCCACGGAGGTCTTTACAATTGTCAAAGTGTCTAAAACGAATCCAATTACTTACCATTTAAAAGATTATAAGGATCAACCAGTGAGTGGAGGTTTCTACGAACAAGAACTTTTAAAAGTTAAATATCCAGATGTATACCTTGTAGAGAAAGTTATCAAGAGACGTGGTAATCAAATATATGTAAAGTGGCTAGGTTTTGACGATACTCATAACAGTTGGATAAATAAATCTGACATGTAAGCAAATATCTGTATAATAATAAGAAATAAAGAGAAAGGGGTATGAGCCCCGACCTACGCCCACACCTGTAAGAAACAACCAACAAGCTTATCATTTGCTTAAAACTTTCAAATGATTTATTTCTCTCTCTCTATTACCTTTCTCTTTATTTATTTATATAGTTTATTTTAAATAAATACAAATACAAAATACATTTATTTACATTTATGTACTACAAAATTCAAACTTATTATCTCCATGATAAACTAATGCTAAAGCGTACTTATTAGCCTTTTCAGCCATTTCTTCAAATAGACTATCATTCTTTTCAAGTATTTTCGATGTTCTGTCTGGTAGGAATACTTGAAACTCCTCATTAAGTGTTACAACGAATCTCATTCCAAACCTTGTTTTGACTGGTCGGATTCGTGTTACCATGTAGGTCGATTCATTCTCCAACTCAGACATCTTCTTCTTTGGAAGGAATGTGTTGTTGCAAACTTTGTTTAATGGAGAGAGATCCATACTATAAGAAAATACAATGTTATTAGAGAGAGAGAGAGAGAGAGAGAGGACAAACTAAGAGAGAGAGAGAGAGCTTAAGAATATTTACCTTAATAAGTTTATCGATGCTTTTGAGTTAGAGTCTTGATCTCTTGTTCTGAGGTTCTCCGTCCTGTAGATCGTCTGGCGAACGAATGTGTCTGACCCTTCGCTCTGCTTCCTTTTGTAGGCCTCTCCCCACCACGTTGAGTTCCCTCTCTTCTACCGTTTCTTCTAGAACTTGTAGTAACTGCTCATCGTCTAGAACTTATAGTAACTCTTCATCTTCTAGAATACTCCAGTGCCCCCAAGGAAGCGTGTCTGTGCAGGTTTCAACTAGATACCTCTTGTCATCAAAAGGACTGAGCGCTACTTTCTTTTCCTTCTCAGTGCGAACAACATGTAATCTCGAACGTATATTATTTTGTTCGCGACTTACTATTTTTTCTTCGAACAAACACTTGCGATAATCCTCGAAAGTGATGCTATTTTTAACAACTCTAGATTTTACACCTTTTGCCTTCTTGATGGGTTCACTGTTTTGAATGAGAATGCTGTACATTTTACTACGTAGACCGATGAATTCTGTCATTATTTGTCCGTTGCATTCATCTTTCATAAGACCAATAACTTTCTTATTTTTGAGAGGTATTCCAAATTCATTATTCATAGGATAATCAGACGTATCGAATTTATCAATATCTTGCTTTATAATTTCATACATGTTAACACCTTGAACCTCATATATTAAACTGTCGGTATCAGTATACAATAGTTTACACTTACTACCAACTCGTTCCTTCATATAGGAGTAGTGAAAATCATAAATAAGCGTTTTAGAAATATCAAGTACACAGAGTCCAACGTATATCGGTTTTCTTATTGTTATTTCTGTCCGGGCTAGTTGTATAGCAACAAGATCTTCATCAAAGATCGATCGACTGTGAAAATTAGGTCTTGCAATTAATGTCTTTGCTCCATATTGTCCACTCCATTTAGACACTAACTTAACATCGACACGTTTTCGCTCATTTTCCATTGTTTTACCATAAACGGCATTAATCAATAGTTTAAAAAATAATTTCTCAAATTCATTTTTAGCCTGTTTTCTTTTCTCCGTATTAAGATCAACGTAGGGTTTTAACCAGGAACTCTGTTTAAATTTTAGAGCTCTGTGAATTTTCTTTAAAACAAGTCCATGCTTGAGAGCTTGTTTGAGAGCACGGTAATGAATTACATAGCGTTCTTTGTTGTAAAGCGTAGTTAATAATTTCTTTTGTTTAGAAGTAGGAGGCGCCATATGTTCGGGACAGAGCGGAAGATCTTTGTGATCATCGTGGATATTTTCAGGATAATCCAAATCAACTTCTAGAATGTAGCCAAAATTGTGATTATCAGGAATATCGAAAAAATTTGCTTCATCAAGATCATTAACCCATGTAAATCCTCCTTCTGGTAAGAACTGCGTCATCGCCCATCCATACATATTATTAGCGTCAAAGTACATTAAATATTTTTCCTCTTCCTGAGGGTTATAGCCTTCAAGCATATGCTTATTATTAGCCTTTGCATAACGGTTCGAACACTGGCTCACTCCGCCTCTAATACCCTTTTCAATAAACATCAGCATGTCTACATCTGTTAACAATTCAAGATGGATGCCGGTATATTTTAACATAGCATCCCAGGTTAATCCAGGTGTTGTGTAATAATGTGCAGGGTCTAAGCCATAGGCTTCCATACACATTGAGCGGAAATTTTCAAATACATCAGCTAGGAGAAGCACGTCCGTTTTAAGATAGATATCAGAATATTGACCAAGGGTTTTCACATTTAAGACATCCCATACTGTTTTTGCATGTTCGTAATCTGCATCATTGATATCACACTCATACAATTCACTGTAAAAATCATCTCTAGATGGCAGCTTCGCTTCTTTTAGTTTATCTAAAGAGCTTACATAATCATAGGGAAAAACTCCTTTCCTCAACAATAGTTCGATTTGATCAGCTGTGTAGCCATCATCATTTTCAAATACAGAACTAGTTATGCTGAGCTTCTCCACGTAAGATGCCAATTTCTCCAAAGATGAGGGCATGAATCTAAAGGAGTCTATAAATCGAAAGTTGATATCACTACCATCGATATATTTGGTAAAAGATATATATCGTTCTTTATTTTCTGGTATTAATTGAACACGTCCCTTGAAATTGGCAGCAGTTGCGAGTTCTTTCACAATAAAATGCGAGTCATAACCAGTAAGATTATGAAAGATCACTGGTATGAATCTAGCATCTTTAAAATTTATGTTGCAACTTTCATGTGCAGCTCCTCTGTAGCGCCCTGTAAGGTGACAGTGATCTCTCACTTTTATATCTTTGGCAGAAAAGAACTTTTTACAAATATGACATTTTCTAGCAGCTTCAAATTCTTGATACTCTTTAGCAGTGAGTTTCATAGGTTCAGGTGTACTATAAATTTTTTCTAACTCAGTAGCAATTTGCATTAGATTTTTAACAAACCACTCTGCAGGAGACATAGCGTTTTCTTCCTCTTGTCTATAGCTTCGATACATAGACTGGGTATCGTTAAAACTACATTTCAAATAAAAACCAATACTATAGGCTTCATGTTGCTGAAATGCACGAACGTCATCTTTCACAGGCTTTAATAGACATTCGAAGTCTGCACAATAAAGCATCTATCACAAATAAAGCATTTATTTTTATTCTTCGTTAATTGACTCCTCACCAACCTTGATAAATTTTTAATCCATACGTAATGAGACTTTGGAGGTATGGTGTTATCATCTTCATCATAAATAACATCTTCATTCTCATCGATGTAATAATCTTGCACAAGAAGAAGATTAACGTGACGTTGTCTCTTTAAAGTAGTTATATAGCACGGCTCTACTTTGTAACTTTTACCAAATTTCTTAAGCATATACACATTAATAGAAATGTCATTAAGTTTTTCAAACTTATTAACTTGCTTCAGAGAAACTGGAAATTCTATACCATTAAAGTTGAGTTCCATCTCGAACTGTTTATATTGAATCACTCGTTGCGCATTTCGTTTCTGAGGATGTAAAGCAGATAAAACAGCCCACTTAAAACACTCATTATCATCATTTTGAACATTAACACAAGCCTTCTTTTTATAAATTACTTCAGGTAATTCAATGTAGCAATTACCTTTCATCGGATTTAGTTTATTAATGTTTATAGTTAGGCTTAAAATTTCACGTAAACTCCATCCGGAATCTTTTTCTTGAAAGTCTTCCATCTCCTGTAGTATAGGCTGTTTAATTTTTTCATTGAAGCATTCTGTTAAGTTGGATGTTGCGTAAAGGGAAAAGTTTTCAGTATTAAAATATTTAACTTCTATACTGACTGAATCGCTCTTTTGAATTATATACTCTGCAGCAAGTTCTGTATTTACTTTTAACGCACTGTGCTCATGGAGGGCGTCACTAATCTTTTCTTCAAACATCCATAAATGAAACAATATCTAAATGTCCGAGATTACTTATAACTCCTGACATTATACGTCTCTCGAAGGCAGATAGCATATCATCCCACTGAACTCGTTTCGATGCACTTCCATCTTCATGACTATTGTCAACGTCGACTGAGCTGCTTTGTAGCCCACCACCTGTCTTTACTAGTTCACTCAACTTGTTTTGTATGTATAATAAATGTGTCAAGGATGTTTGACTCTTCTGCTTCTGCGCTCTCGTCAATTTTTTTGACTCTATCAGCTTCTGCAAGTTTTTAATTGCCGATGCACATAGATCCAACCATCTTTTAATATCACTAGCACACGCGAATTCTGTTCTCGTATAGTCCAACGATTTTCGAAGGAGTTTAACTGTGTCACTGTAATAGTCTAAAGAGTCCATGATGGCTCAGAGAATGAATATACACGCACACACAAACTCACTAATGTTTTCTCTTGATCAGAGCACTGCAGTGAATGACTCCAATAAGTTGTCGACGCTCTTTATATCTAGCTTCTCAGCAGTAGGGACACTTGGGCAGAAACTTCGAAGAAACCACAGTTCGAGAGAGATCTATGCTTCTTTCATACAGGGCATCAGAGATGTTCTCTCTACTCCAGCCCTTGTCTTTCTCGACTGAAGCACTAGATGAACTGACTCCAACCAAGTCTCTGAGCTCTTTTATATCCTACTGCTTCAAGATAGTATACACAGTCCTTGAAGAGGGGATAAAAAGATCTCCGTTTGAGAACGATCAACGTCTCGTTTACCAGCATACGATAAATATTCCTCAGAGATAGAGATATTCTCTCTACTCTAGAGTAGTAGTCTTTCTCTGCTGGAGTATCGACTTGAACTAATGCTGCTCAGTGTTCGAGCTCCTTATATCCGCAAACTACGCGAGTAGGGAGGGAGTAATGGAACAATCTAGAGAAAAAAAGAGTAGAAAAGCCTGAACTTGCATACATCAGAGTTGTCAAGACAAGTCATGACTCTACTAAGTTCTTCGCGAAAATTCAAATCTCCGAGCAAGTATGAACTTGCATCTTCCGAACATGCTAGATCTTGCCTAGCTCCCTATTTAAGGATGCTCTCCTGGGCGAGCTAGTCAGTTTGTCTCAGTTTGTCGAAGGAGTAAGATCGCTGAAGAAGATGGACTACGTCGTCGATATCCAAGGCTTTCGGAGGTTTCGAATGATTTATATTGAAGGAGTGGATTTTGTTTCAGGATCTGTTATCTTTGTTTGTAACTTCGCGCGACGATGGGACGATTTCTGCGAGGAAAGTGAAGGCTAGATGTTGAGGGAATTAGTCATGTATTTCCTGGTTTGGGGAGAGTTCATTTCGAGTAGGAGAGTTTGTCGAGGCGGTATTTGGTGCTAGATGCTCTAGTTTAAGGGGGGAGAGGAAGAAGAATGTTTGCCTAAGACTTTCAGGACAATGTAGTATAATTAACGCAAACTTTTTGAAATTAATATTTATTTGTGGTTTGAGCAAAGAGGTTTGTCGAGGCTTTTTGATATTGAAATTTTTATTTTTCCGGAGAGGAGGTATTTTGGGTTACTGGCAATGTCTTCGCGATCTCCAGGACGTCGAATTTGCCATCTAAGCAGAATGAAAAAAATCCTCTCAATGACCTCACAAAACCGCACATGACACTCGCGAAAATTCGTCATACACACACGACACTTGCGAAAATTCACTATAAAATACGAAAGAACAATCTAGAACGCAACATAAACATTGCATTCTAGAAAAAACGTGCGCGCGCGAAACGTCTCGACCACGTGCTCGTGACAGCTCGCGTTTTCTATCTCTCTCACACGCCGGCAAGCTGTGCAGCGCCGCGCGCGCGCTCATGCGGCGGCCAGCAGTATCGGTACGCGCGCGAGAGGACATGTGTGGCGCGCGTGCGCATCACGCAGCAGTACCGCTCGCGCGCGCAATTCAAATACATTAATTTTTTAAATGCATATTATTGTATATATTGACGAAATGAAACCCCATGTATGGGGCTAAAATTTCGTTCATTTTCGAAAAAATTGCTACTTTTCGATTTATACGCATATTAAATAGCGATCGCGCAGCTATCTACATATTTATATACTCGATTGCACTTCAGGCGGGAAGCACACCCCGAAAAGGCTACGGGGATTGTAGCACAGGGGTGAGACCTCCAAAGGCTATGGGGATTCTGACACAGGGGGATGTGCCAGAAGTAATGGGGATTCTGGCACAGGAGGATGTGCCAGAAGTAATGGGGATTCTAGCACAGGGGGATGTGCCAGAAGTAATGGGGATTCTAGCACACGGTGTGCCAGAATCCCCATAGCTTATCTACTGGCGTTCTCGGGACTTTGTAAATAATCGTCTAAAACTTCTTGTTTAATACACGGACTTAATTGATTTTTTAATTGTGTCACAAATTTAGCCCGAAATGGTTATGTTTTTAATGGTCGAGTTTATTGCGGAACTGGACCAATCGATTACATCTTCGGTATTTAGAGATTCAGACAAAGTCAGATTTACGGCGAATTCGTTTGATAAATTTTTTTCGGGTTCTATTACGTTCGATTCTTGCATAATCTCTCTTAAGGTGGCAGGAAAATGCTCTTGCTGCACAGGAGTGAGATTCGAATGCACAGATGTAGAAAGGGACGGGGATTCAGAGCACACGGATTCTGGAGTGACTACCGTGGTGTTTGATGACTTCATTTTCTCTATAAGTACTGAATAATTTTCTGTCTACTCTTTGTACTCCTTCGTGAATCAATTTTCTTGCTCTAGGGCGCGCATAAGGGGCATCTAAATAATATTTGGACAATCTTCTTTCTATTCTTTTATAACTTTGCTTTGCGTCCTTTTCTAGTATTGGATTTACTGGAGTGTCTTTCTTTTGTGATTCCTTATATCTTTTACTGCTATATCCGCACTTTCTAAAATACTATCGTCAGAGTCAAATGTTAGATTTCCACGGGTTTTAGTTATGTTGTCCTCTTTATTTGTCATGGTTTTATTGCTATCATCGCTACTCGACATACTTAATTATTAGTGCAATCCTCATCTTTCGACTTTTGTTTTCTTAATTTGTTTCCTCTAAACTCGTTTTCAGCAATTGCAATCAGTGCGTCGAACTTTTGTCCTATTTCGATTTGAAATTCGGACAATTCTGCTCTAGATTTCGATTTTACCTCTACTTTTTCGTTGTTAATTTGGCAATTCTCTAGTGCTGAAGTCAGTTTTTCTTCCGATTTTACTAAATTTTCCCTATTAACTGTTGTACTAAACAAAGTTACTTTCCTTCCTCTCCTTCTACTTTTTCGTAGAGCTCCGATCGGGTTATTTTCGATATTCATTAATTTGATTTTGCGTTCGGAAAGCAGGTCGCTGCTGAGTGATACTTCTGCTTAAAAGGATTGTTGATAAAACAAGCCGCTGCATAGCGATCCCTTGTCCTTTTAGAAGGATTATTGTTGAAATTCAAGTCGCTGCAGAGCGATTCCTTGTCTTTCGGGAAGATTATTGTTAAAATTCAAGTCGCTGCAGAGCGATTCCTTGTCTTTCGGAAGGATTATTGTTGAAATTCAAGTCGCTGTGGAGCGATTCCTTGTCTTTCGGAAGGATTATTGTTAAACAGGTCGCTAGTTAAAGCGATGCTACTGTTTTTCGGGGTTTTGGAAGGATTGGAAGAAGGATTACGCAAAATAAGATCTTTCACTGATTTGACGCGATTTCAACTTTCGACTTTCACGAATTTTTCCCAAATAATTGTCTAAATTGTCCGAATTTTTTGCGTTTCAAAATATTTTCCCGGCCGCGATGCACCAAAAAGGATAAGTGTATTTCCTGTTATATCCTAAACTGATGAGAGTCGTCAATGGACAGTAACTCTACGGGTTAGTTACTATTATAAGTACGGACGAGGACAAAGCTCCAACGCATGGAGTCTGAGCGCCGTCTGTACCTGACTACCTTCGCGATCTTAATAGAACAGCCTCCAGTAGCCGCTGGATAATACTTTGAAATAGCACTAAATTTCCTAATTTGCTATAAACTCTCTACATGACGACCCTTTGACAACACTTCCTATCAATCACTAGTTACTCTAGTTATGCGAAAACCACGGACTAATTTGAATTTAATTCTTGTAGAACAATATTAATTACATGCCCTGATCTATTGAAAGAGAAAGAGAGAAAGAGAGTGCAAATGGAGGCGCATAGCCTAGTGGTGCATATGTATAAGTAGCTTACCTTGTTCTTTTTCTGCTACCGAACTGCTCTGCTACCAGCACGTCCTCTCAGTAAGTGTATGGACTCAGCTTCCAAAGCGGAGCGAATGTGAAGGCGATTTGGGTTCGACAAGGATCGGGAATTGTCGGGTTTAAAGTACACTCGCGATATCAATTTAATTCGATTTATTCGCTTTTAAACAAATTTCAAATAATGTTCGCTCGCAACTAGCTAAAATCTCGCGCTGATTATAATTCTTTCAAGAAAAACGACAAACGACAACACGACTTCTGAGTCTTGATAATTAACAAGATCGGAGTTGATCGTAGCAAAAATTCTAAGTCTCGATAATGACAAAATCTTCAGGCGTCTATAAGAGCGAAAATTCGAAGTTCCGAATGTGTTGAAAATGCCCATTCAGCCATGTGTTGAAATGCCATGCGGCAACTTCTATCCGACTTCGGAGTTTTATTTTTCTCGTCTGTAATAGCCATCGCACATCCTCTAGGCAGTGTTCTTCTTACGGCGGCATCGAGCTATTATCTAGATGTGCTCGAGCGTTCCTCCAGATTTCAATAACCTCTGCACATGTTGGTTCTAGGCAACCTTCGACTGGCGGCCCTTTTACTTTTTTCATATTGCCGAACTGCGTTCTCCTGCTAAAATGTGCGAATGATGATCTAGTTCACTCTTTCTTCTTCTTGCCTTCCGTTTGTTCTGCTATGCGTGATTTCTATTCTTTCGTCGATGCTGCTGAGAAGTGCCTGTTTCCTAGCATGTGTATGAGCATATCGATGTGCCTGTTTCGCTTCGCCTTTCGCTCTACGGTCATAATATGTGCGACATATCTATGTGTCTCTTTGGTTGCGTGCCACCGTTGTAGCGCCGTGGTGTGCGTGCATATAGGTGTGCTTCCCTAGTGATGTCCCTCTGCCGTAGCTCCATAGTGTGCGTGCGTATAGGTGTGTCTCCTTAGTTGTGGTCCTCTGCTATAGCGCCGTAGTGTTTGCTTGGCCTTTCACTTTCTACGTCTCTTGCTCTATTGTTTCTATGAATCGATGTTTTTTGGCTTTGATTCTACTTTTATACTTTTTCGTGCTTTTAGTTATTCTGCGCGTTTACGTTAATGTCTTGTTTAATCGTCATTATTATACGTGAGTCGATGATTATTATTAATTATTAGAAATGATTATACTTATTAACTCTTAAATTAAATCATAGTTTTATTCTTTCTTCATATGACCTTGTCGTTTCTCGCTTTTATTTAATTAATCTTTACTGTCGTTCTCTATTTAGAATCTTTTCAATTGTGAAATGGTAGCGTTCTGATGTCAAGTATAGCATTACTTTGTGCTGTCGGGCGCGTTTATGACTTATGTGTTTTGAATTTCCTAAATCTCATTATACGCTGCATTCTAATGGAAAGGGTATTGATTGACTTGTTTTATAACAAATAACTTTACTATTTTTAATATATCAAAAATGCGAAAGAAGTGTGCATTTCAGAACACATCATTTTATAGCAAGAGTCCGTAGCGTCCAAGCTTGGGGAGATTGCTGCTTTCCTGGTTGTCTTACCTACACTCACCCAGGGGATCACCGGTCTCTCTTTAGGAATAGTATTCCTTAAGGCTCCCTTGACTGAAAAAAAATCATCTTCTTACAGCGCTGACTTTGGAATGCAAATTGCTCTGCAAACAATCAATTAAGCACTCCAATTCTCTGAACGAGAATTCGTTAATTTCGAAACTAAAATCGTATCCTTGACTATCGGAAGCTCCCATAATAAATCCTGTAACGTCGCGATTGCTGCTTTAGACTTGCAGCCATATTGTCGCCGATCGAGCGCTCGGACAATGAGGTTGTCACTTTTTCTCATTTGCGTGTTTCCGTCCCCGTAAAAAGACGCGGTCGTCTACTCGTGCTCCGGAGCCTGCCTGCCGCTCTATCGACTTTAAGCTCTTAGTTGCTTTTCACGAGAAATCTGATAATTTAGATAAACAAATTGCGTTGTCCGCAAGTGAGGTAAAGCACTCTAAAATCCGTGCGGGTGCGAGCATTTCGGATAATACAGGCGACTTCGTGAGTGGCGCCAAGCCTCCAAGCGTCGAATTCCATGGGAAACGTTTGCGTTACTCTGCCATTCAGAAAAGGTAGAAGCACTTTGCCATTCGCGATGCGGAGCTTGCCCATTGTCCTGATAATCGAAGACGTTTTAGCGTGGAGGATGGTGATGGCGCTAATGGTCACAGGTATTGTCGATTGTTCCCGGACTGGCATCGATCCAGTTGATGTTGTCCATGTCTTGCTATCTCTCACAAAGAGTGATGTAGTCTAGGCAAGACGATGCATTATCGGCAAGAGCACGTGGTGATGGACCACCTTCCTTGGTTGTTTGTTTGGCTGATGATACTAACAATAAGACCGCTGGGATTTTGAGAGCAAAGGCCACAATCACGCGATTGAACACCAGAGATTTCGACGCTTCACGGTTCGAAAAGAGACTTGCCAAAAACTTGTTTTACACAAACATCTTTATAAATAAGGCATTATGTCATAGTAAATATACTATATTTGAGAATCTGAAACTAGTCGCAAAGAAAGTCGGTTTGTGTGGCACAGGCGTGGCAGGTTTTTCGCACGGCTGAGTAAGGGGATGCAGGCTCATAAGTATGAGTCTGCCTCTGATCTCAAAATGATTGTGAACTCTTGTGCTGGGGAGAATAGCTCTTATGGCGCTACGCCTCTGTTAGGCTTGCCACTTCCTGAAATTTTGACTAAATCATGAAATAAGCCCTTGCAATGATTATCGGACGGTGATAATGACTTTTCGACTGCGGCGTGATTAGAAACGTCGAAGAAGGCGGGTGAAAGTGAGGTGCTTCGCGATGGCTTTGTAACCTCGCTGCAAGCTTACATCGGTCAGCTTAGATATTATATTCGCGAACGTCCATCGCCGTATATTTGCTGTTGCAGAGACTCACCTAGATGCCAATGTCACTAAAGAGCAGATTGACATTATGATGATGACAGATTGACGTTGCAAACGTCGCAGCCACGCAAAACGTGTGTCGCTGTTTTGCGCGGCAAATTCTCCTTAACGCATAAGGCCGAGAAAGAGACAGTCGGCGTGTGCGAAGCCTGCGTTTCTCGGACGTGAGCTACGTCCCGGGAATTCGCGGAAATTGCCAGCCGTCGTGAGCTCTAGGAAGAAGTTCGCCGGTCCGAGCTGGCGCGAGACGACCAGCCAATCAGCCCGTCTCGCGCCTCGCTTGGCCAATCGGACTACGTTATCGGCCGGGCCCTAACGGCCGGGAGAGTGTCACTGAGCGCGCGAACGCAGCGGGACTCGGCAGTTCTCGTCTGGATCTCGTCGACGCGACACGTCGACGAGAAAGAGAATCGCACGCGAGTGTGAAGTGTGCGAGTGTGTGAAGAGAGAGTGTGTGAGGAGAGCAGCAGCAGCATCACGACCTGGACCGCCATCCCGAGGAAGGAGTCCATCCCCGGAGACGACCATCCAGCCGCCCGCCACTGCTGCAATCCAGAGTCTTCACCGCCCGGCTGCCATCTTCCGTCGAGCAGGCACGAGAGGAAGGGAGCCAGAACGGGAGGAAGGACGTCGGCAGGAGAGCCTTTGCCATCCCGTCGCCATCCGCCGTCGAGCAGGCACGAGAGGAAGGACGACGGAACGAGAGGAAGGCCGCCGTCGTCGAGTCTACGTGAGAGAGAGAGAGAGAGAGAGAGAGAGAGAGAGAGAGAGAGTAAGAGAGACAGAGGACGAGAGGAAGCGGGAAACCAGCGGCCGCGAGGCCAGCGAGGCTACCTTGCATTTGGGAGAGAGAGAGAGAGAGAGAGAGAGAGAGAGAGAGACGAGAGTGTCGGTGTGTGGTGCGGGCGCACACCACGACGTCATCTGCGCGAGGCGTCGAGCCAGTGCTCGCGAGTGCGTGTGTGTGAGAGAGAGTGAAGACGCGAAGAAAGCGCGGGAACGCTGTGCGTGTGTAGCAGCAGGACAGGCTTGCCGTCAACGTCGGGCATAGCCTGCGCGCGGAGTAGCGAAGAACCAGAGAGAGAGAGAGAGAGAGAGAGAGAGAGGGAACGAGACGAGGGAGAGCCGGCCGTGCGGCTGGCGCATGTGTGTGTGCGAGAGAGACGGAGAGTTGCGTGACGTCACCGGCTACGGCTTGGGGACTAGCGCAGGTGCGAGAGAGAGAGAGAGAGAGAGAGAGAGAGGGTCAGCTGTGTTCAGAGGTGAGAGCCTCAGGACTATAGCGTGGCAGAGTGTGTGTGTGCGGAGTTTGCGAGTATCTGCGGGCCCTGCGAGGCTATTGTGTGTGGGCGGCTTCGGCCACCACGTTGTAGGGAAGGGTTGGGTGAAATACATGAGCCCAAAAAGTGAATACAGTGTTGTTCGTGTTTGACTTCTTTCCTGTTTTCCCACCTCTCCCCAGCGTACTCCCATACGTCGGCGATCGCGTGTAAAATCCCGCCAAATAAAGAAATCCTAGTGCACGCGGAGGCTCTAGGTGTTGCGCACCTGTGTTGGGAGGCACAGCGTCGCAGTGACTATTCTGGGACGTGGTTTTGTTTATTTTCAATATTGCTTTTAAACGCATTTTCAAGCATTTGCAAGCACAACTTACATCTATCTTTACATCGAACGCCACGAAGCGCGTTACCGAGATTTTGTTTTTTTCTCTGCCAGACACCTGGACATCGTCTACCGGAGTCCCAGGTGACAGGCTTATAATCTCCAAGCACAACTTACATCTGTGTATTAAAAGCTGGAATGATAGTAAAAAACAGAGTGTTCCTCTTCTTTAAGACCTTGATAAGCTATCCATAAGCCAAGGCTTCCATTCATTGCGTGTTGGGAGGCACAGCGTCGCAATTAATAATTTTTGTCTAATTAGGCAGGACCATGACTTGGCCGGTGGCCTGGCCTTATACGTCCACTGCTTTTTTAAAGTCTCAATTCTCCAAAACTGTGATTGGTCGCTGCATGATTGCCCGGAAATGGACATCGACTATGGACTTGAGTATTTAGGCTCAAATATTTTACAAACTTTGGACGAGCTTTCTCCGTTGAAAACTTTTATGCCGGAACAAAGAATACATTCTCCTTGGGATGACAAGGACCTGCTCTGCCTCTATAAAAAGTGTGATGCTGTGTGAAGGCGCCATGAAAGGACAAGTGATGGTAAGCCTCAGAATGAGTATCTCCAGCTCGCGGGTGAGGGTGAGAAAAGGACTAAGGATGCTCGCAGCTCCTTCCTTCAAAATAGGATCTTTGATGCACTGAATGATAATAAAAATATTTGGCAGAAGCTGTGTGTTCTAGAACTTTTACCCGCCTCGAAAAAGCAATTGCATGGCTTCACTTTGTAGGAAATTAATGCATATTTTGCGAGTGTGTCGCTTTCTGACTCAGAGAGCGAGAAGAGATAGAGGATGTCGTGGCCTCGGATAGCAAGGGGGGCTTTGTTTTTATGGAGGTTTCCATCGCGGACGTGATTCTTGCTATTTCTTATTTCTCGTCGCGTGCTCTGGGCAAGGACGGTATTCCTCTTAGAGTTGTTTCAAAAGCTCATCCTGTGATTGGCCCGCAGCTTATGAGTCTATTATATATGCAACAGTGATGACGCGTACATTGGAATCAAAATGTCACAAGAAATCAAGTCAAGGGATATCCAATGAACAGACTAAATGTAAGTTATTATTAAATACATTTAAAAACGTATAAAAACGGTATTCCAGAATAACAAGATTCACACATAGCAAAGCAGCGGAAAGAAGCAAGCAAAAGAGGGAGACAGACTGCTACTCGCATTCGTCGATAAGAACGCGTAACCCGATAAATTGCAGTGTTTCCGACAGCGAACAAGGAAATCACGACTGGAACACGTGCATAGAAGGAATATTCACCGAATTGTCTCATTAGTCCACGGAGTGGCGACCACAGCTTACGAAAACGCCATAGACTGGAGGGTACATAAAAACCCGGCAACTGGTCGGCATGGACACGTTTAGCTTGAAAAATCGTCACTGTGCGTAAGCTCAACTAAAGTTTGGTTCGGTTTAGCTTCTCACGCTAATCACTACAAAACGCTACTCACATTTTTTTTTAATGAAAAATTTGTTAAAATCATTCAGACTAACACCGGTTTGGTACAGGAAAAAACAGATTCTGATAAGTTATAAACGTTTGAAATTGTTAAAGAGGTTAGGCATCCCCGTTTCAAGTATATAAGGTTAACAAAATAATCAATTAGTAAACAAAATAATAAAAGGTTTAACAAAATAATCTCTATCTAGAGATTAAAATTGTTCAAATAAAAAAAAAAGTATATAAGGTTGTAGTGCCGTAGTCCTATATACTTTATATACTTTCCCCGGGCACTACCGTGTCCTTTGCTAAGAGATAACATGAAAAGCTTTATCACAAAGTATACACACTGCAGTTACAACTTGTTCTCCAGAATAAAACACAAAATACGGGACACTTTTTCGGAGGCATGCATACTGTCTCCATGTTGATACCGAAGAGATATCAAGATTACTAGTTGCAAAAAAATAAGAATAAAGACTAAATTTGAATGAACTGTGGTTTATTATTTTTCCACAAATCGTATCTTGGCTACATGAGAAGAATTATCAATATTTACAAACAAACAAGGCGGCACCCGCGGAATATTATCTATGCTCATAGCGAAATCCATACAATTATCATCGTACAAATTTCTTTTTGAGTATTTTTGCCCCAAATCAACAATTTCGGATTTTCTTTCTCGTTAGTTAAATCGATTTCGTAGACAGGTGATATTTTTGCGGCTTACGTTGTAGTATAAAAATACGATCTAGGGGCTATCTCGTGAACGTGTATCTAAACAGCATTCTTCCTAGTTGTTGTAGCGCCATAGCGTAAGCGCTGATTAGCAGCGCGATAAATATTAAGGACCAGGATCAACATGGTGGACAGGATTGAGAAAGCCATCGAAAATTGTTGCTGGTGCATCGATCAAAAGGAGCTACAAGGAGCTCTCGACGCATTAGAACTGAGGTTGGACGGCAGACGCTTACAGCGGGTTGCCAGATAACAAAAAATGGCTGTTCGGAGAATACTCCGAAAAAGATTTCAGTCCAAGCCTGAACGCCTTGGATATGATGGCAGGCATAAAAAGAGGGGGTCTGAGGAGGACGTTCATCGAAGATTCGCCTGAGCAAGTGTCAACACGCTCGCTATATACGGGCGACTATGACGCCGAGCACCCACACCCCTTGACACTATTATGCCAAGAGGTAGAGGCGAACAGGACCGAGGTGGTGCCAGCGATTACTTCGGCATTCCCATCACTGGCGCTAAACGAAGACTGCCAGGAGGGGCCCAACCACCAATTTATTGATGTCCTGAACATAAGAGAGGCGTTTGAGAAGGCGCAGAGGTGCCAGCCCAGCAAACAAGTCCAGACACAGGCGTCAGGATCGATACTTCATCAAAGACTAGTGATGACGGAAGCTTTGAACCACGCTCAAGTACACGACGACGAGTACAGCTAGTTACTCTCTTGCTAAGAATCATGAGACGATGTGGGTGCTTATGAACAAGTTGGATGCTATAATGGCACAATGGCCTACTAACATAGTGTCGAGCACCAGGGTGTAGCGACCGATCAGCGGGAATCGACAGTACCCTCGCAGATCGCAACACGTGAACTTCCTAGACACGTTTGGCGTTAACTACATTACTCACAGCGGCTTCCGCGAGGATGCAGAGGCGGGCAATGGCGCCGATTCCACCCAATGGTCTCGTGCGAATAATAATAACTCGCAACCCCTGGTTGTTGCTTGGATGGGGAGGAACGTGAACGCGTCAAACGGGTCCACGTAAGTATGAGGAGAAATTAGCAACAGCAACAGTGGGTCACAGAATCATGGCAACCGATCCATCGCTCTCTGGGCGGATAATTGGGGGATTAAGTTCACTGGAGACAGCTCCGTTAGCATCGAGCACTTCCTACAACGGATGAAAGGACACACAAGACTTAATAACCTGTCTGACTAATAAATGCTAGCGTCACTTCAGGAACTCTTGACCGATAATGCCTACAATTGGCTATAAAATTGGATCGCCGAAAGGGAAGAATTGTCCAGCTGGGGAGAGTTTGAGAAATGCATCAAACAGTGGTACTACCCGACATAGGGGTACCAACAGAAACTGTTAAGAGAGGCCGTACCTTGGATGCAAGGGGTCAGCGAACCCATGCACGTCAACATAAACAACATCCAAGGGATCATACGAAGGATGGAATCCAAAGAGGAAGTTAACCAGCAGCTAGACAGGATTTTTCATAATCTGCGACTTAGTTATAAACGCGGGCTACATAGGAAGGACTACACCTCCGTAGAGCAGCTGCTAGCTGCTGCTGCCGAGGTAGAAGCTGCCCTAGCCTACAAAGCCTCGTACACGACCCCTCCGAAACCCGTAGTGGCGGTAGTCCTAGAATGCTCCTTCAAAAAGAAACAAATAGTGGCCTTGGAAATCGTACGGCCAAGCGAATCAGCGTCCATATTACTCGCCGCCATCAGTCAGCTCATCGATTCGAAGATTATGGTGATGGCACAGAAGCCGAAACAAAATAACGCTAGAGGTAG
Organism: Pteromalus puparum; assembly: GCA_012977825.3. Lineage (NCBI taxonomy): Eukaryota > Metazoa > Arthropoda > Insecta > Hymenoptera > Pteromalidae > Pteromalus > Pteromalus puparum. Next base: position 21,298,372 of record CM053168.1, on the reverse strand, counting down.
TGGTAAGAGATGAGCAGCGCGGACGATCAAATCACGGACCCACAAAAAATTGGAAGAGATCCCAGAGTCCGAAATGCAAGGACTAAAGGCCGAGGACTGAAGCCGAGAAGTCGTATCAGAACGAAAAGAAGGATCCCGTGCAGAGTTTCAACTTCCACGCCAAGGGTCATTCTTCCCGCAACTGTCCATCGGCCAAGGGAAACGCCAACAAGAGCGAATAAGTGAGGTCACTATCCCTCTTGCGGACGCGCGTGAGAATCCTCTAAACGAGGATAGGCACGTGACGGAGGATGTAGCCAATAACTCGCGCGTGTGCGAGGCAATTTCGTTTTTGCATAGACTTCCAGAAAGTCAACGCGCTGTCTAAGGCTGACGTATATCCACTCCCTTACATGGATGATATCCTTAGCAAACTGCAGAAAGCAAAGTACATAATATCGACGTTGTTGGACCTTATCAGCGCTTATCATCAAATACCGTTAAAGCCCGAGGCAAGGCCTATGATGGCCTCTACCGTTCATGGGCTAGGACTGTACTAATGCACGAGAATGCCGATTAGTTTAGCCTATGCCGGAGCGACGTTCAAACGGATGATTAACGAAGTGATCAGTCCGCAACTCCACCCGTACGTGTACTCGTATCTAGATGATATTATCATTGTGACAAAGACATTTGAACAACATCTCCAGTAGCTAGTAAATGCGACTAAATTGATGATTAACCGAGACTAGAGTGTCTTTTGCCGAGAGAAAGTGAAATACCTCAGCGTTCTAGTTAATCATGATGGTTTTTGTCCAGATCCAGAGAAGATCGCACCCATAGTGGCGTATCCAACGCCAAAAAACCTAAAACAGCTGAGACGATTCTTAAACATAGTGTCATAGTATCGCAAGTTCTTGCAAAAATTCCCGATAGTCGCCGAAACTCTCTATCGTCTGACGAAGAAAGACGGGAGATACGAGTAAGGAGCGAAACAGCAAGAGGCTTTCCGATGCTGATAGCATCCGTGGCATTTCTCCATCGCCCAGACTTTGAATCGTAGTTCATCGTGCAGACAGACGCCAGTGACACCAGCCTCGGCGCGGTACTATTTCAACTAATCAATGGAGAAGAGCGTGAAGGATATTTAATGTAAGGTCATCACGATCCACAGTAGTTTGCGATTGCTCTGCAGTCTGCATAATTCCACCAGGCGCCTAGGTCGCTGGGTGCTCGAAATGCAAGGTCACATGAACACTGTGAAACATCGAAAAAGCCAGCTCAATGCCACACAGTGTGCCTAAATGGGTATTTTAGTTTCAAAATAAAATTGCACAGCGTAGGAGCAATGAATCTTGATGAAATTTTCGAAGTTTACAGCTCATGTTATTGATAATATGAGAAAATTATACACAAATGCGATATTTTCACCCCCTCTTTACTGCAAAGGGCCAAAAATGGGTATTTTTGTGAATCTGCGTAAAAAAATCGGCATTTTTTAGTCTGGGAACCGTAAAACATTGAGTTTAAATATACCACAGCTATTTCTACATACATTCACACTTCAGTTTAAAGGAAAAACCGGCCCTGGGTCCAAAAATATTTCTTGTGGCACAGGTCGTAAGTGAAAATATGGAAAATAGCGATTTTCGACGAAAAATTAGCCTTTTCAATAAAGGGAGTAATGTAAACTATTATAAATACTTTCAAATCATTGAATATTCATGTTTTCGACCAAGAAATATGAGCGAAATTGAGGTTCTACAAAAATTTTGGCCCGGAAAATGGGTACAAAAATGCGGTTTTCCACGAAAAACCCGCTTTTTCAATAAAGGAAATGATGTAAACTATTGAAAATACTTCTAAATCATTGAATATAAATTTTTTTGATCAAGAAATAAGAGGGAAACTATAATTGAGGTTATACAAAATTTGGTACAAAAAGGTTATACAAAACCGGAAAATTGATGCAAAAACGCGATTTTCGACCTGATTTAATTTTATAACTTTTTTCTCGGAATCAATGGTACAAAATAAGAAATTTTGTATGACAATGAAACTATCAATGTAAAAAAGATGAAAACAAATGTTTTAACTGTCAGTCCATCTCCCATTGAGATCTCTGGATTTTTATCATTGAATGTTTTATTTTTCATGATTCTATTAAAAAAACTTACAATTAGTGAAAATCGTTAAACTAATTGTGCAACTAATCACCTGATTTCCACAAAATCGAAGGAATAATCGTGTCGTTAAACGTTTGATAAAAGGATATGATAAATCGAAAAATTATGCACAAATTACAAATGATTCGCAAAATTTAAGTAAAATTTATTTCCTACAAGATGAGTAAAACCGCTGCCAATTCTTTGGCACGTAGCTTCCTTCAACCTTATGTATCGCTTTAATATCTAAATTGTTTTTACTTCATATATAATTCTATAAAGTTTTTATGCTTTTTCGTTTGATGGATAAAATTATTTCGAAATAATTATATTACATAATCAATGCGTAACTGAAAATATTGTTTTTAACGATTTAATAAAACAAAAAACAGAAAAAAACTAGCCGATAATCATGATGTTTTAACGAAAAGTTCAAAATTTAGTTTCCGAGATATAATGATAAGGATATAGTTCGCGGAACGTATCTAAAATCACCAGTGATCGAAAAATCGCCATGAATATACGCACATGCGTAACTGAAAATCTTATTTTTAACGAATTAATAAAACAAAAACAGCAAAAAACGAGTCTAAGTATAGATTAAAATCCATTAATGGAAACTGAGATCGAAGCGATACAGTTTTCAGTTATATAGAGTATACAGGGTAAGAAAACAAAATTTTGAAGCTTAATATCTTTAAAACTAACTGGTATCATAAACAACCCAAAGAAAGAGATAAAGGTGCTATATAATGCTAACTAAATCCAAAATTTTAAATTGATTATTGCCTTTTTACTCCAGTTATCGCATCACGTAGAAAAAACGACTCATAGTATACAGGGTGAAAAAACAAAAGTTTGAAGCTCAATATCTTTGAAACTAACTGGTTTTATAAAAATCCCAAAGAAAGGGATCATTGTGCTATGTAATGCTAACTAAATCCAAAATTTGAACTTGATTATTGCCTTTTTACTCCAATTATCGTGTCACGTAGAAAAACGATTTTTTTCAGTTTTTGATGTTTTTCTCAGGATCTGCCCCATGAAATGACTTAAAATTTAAGTGGTATATAGTTCTAATTACCTTCAATAATCATATATTTTTTTAGAATGATTCGCTATTTAGTTTTTGAGTTATAACGATTTAAAAAAATTGCACTGTATGGTGTATAATAAAAGAACGACGAACGATAATATAAATTTTTCACGGTAAAAACATAGGCAATTTTATTCTCTTTCAGGTACATATTAAGTAATTTACTTTTATTAACTTTTCCGATAACTTTGTTGGCAAAAACTGAAATCTCAAAACTAAAAAATCACTATAAAAATAATCGCGTATATAAATTGTAAAAACGGACTTTCGTCCCACTATCTTCTAGCGAAACAAAGAAAATGAAGACTTTGGGGTTAAAATCCACCAAGTAAGCTGAGAAACAGGCGTATACATCACACACACACACACACACACACACACACACACACACACACACACACACACACAACCAACACACACACACAACACACACTCACACTCCACACACACACACACACACACACACACACACACACACACACACACACACACAACATCTGTACGACATTTTCTAAAAACACCATTTTTCGACTAAAAATTCATCAAAACACACTTCCCACATGTTTTTACACAAACTCAGAAAATTACTATTACAAGGCTTCCTTAGGAAGGAAGCAAAATTGTAGGAGTATTCCATCAATTAATTAATATTATAAATAGCTTGAATTAATATTTACCATTGTTTTTGAGATATAATGAAATTATCGTAGATTTAAGTTCAGAAAGGACAGATAGCGATAGTAAAGACAGCCTTGATCTAAGTTCTTTAAGTGAAGACGAAAACCAATTTTTCAAAACAGGAGCAGACCATACACTTATGTATGTTGCAGTAAAAAAGAAAAAAACCGCTGCCGATTCTTTGACACGTAGCTTCCTTCAACATTATGTATTGTTTAATATCAATTGTTTTTACTTCATATACAATAAATCTATCAATTTTTTTTTGTTTGATGGATACAATTATTTTGAATCAATTACATATATATAATTAAAGTTCTCTCTCTCTCTCTCTCTCTCTCTCTCTCTCTCTCTCTCGCTCTCTCTCTCTCTCTCTCTCTTCCTCTCTCATATCTTCGAAACTAGCTGGCATCGTGAACAACCCAAAGAAAGGGATCAAGATGCTATATAATACTAACTAAATCCAAAATTTTAAATCGATTATTGCCTTTTTACTCCAGTTATCGCGTCACTTTAAAATAACGATTCATAGTATACAGGGTGAGAAAAAAAAATTTTGAAGCTTAATATCTTTGAAACTAACTGGTATGGTAAACAACCCAAACATATCGCGTCCCATAGAAAAACGACTTTTTTCAGTTTTTGATGTTTTTCTCTGATGAACTTACTTAAAATTAAAGTAGTATATAGTTCTAATTACCTTCAATAATCATATATTTTTTTTAGAAAGGTTCGACATTTAGTTTTCGAGTTATAACGGTTTCAAAAAACTGCACTTTATGGTGTATAATAAAAGAACGACGAAAGATAATATAAATTCTCCGCGGTAAAAAGATAGGCAATTTTATTCTCTTTCGTGTGCATATTAAGCAATTTACTTTTATTAAATTTTTCAATAACTTCATTGGAAAAAACTGAAATCTCAAAACTAAAAAATCGCTACAGAAAAAACACGCCTACAAAATGTAAAACGGACTGTTTTCCCATCATGCTATAGTAAAAACGAAGAAAATGAGAGTTGGTGGATTAAAATCCATTTAGTTGAAGCTGAGACACATATCTCGACGAACGAACACACACACACACACACGCACACACACACACACACACACACATTCATACGGACATTTTCTAAAAACACTATTCTTCGACTACAAATGCATCAAAATACACTTCCTACATGTTTTCACACAAACTCAAAAAATTACTATTACAAGGCTTTTTTAGGAAGGAAGCATAATGCAGCAGCATTTCAATTATTTTTATGAGAAATAAATATCTATAGCTAAGTGTTAAAGTGTAAATTTATAAAGGCAGAAAATTTTGTTAAATATTATCTAGGGTTCTGTAGAGTTAAAATATAAATAAATTGATTAATAAATAGTTGTTTTGAAAAAAAGGTACAGTAAAAAAAAACCGCTGCCAATTCTTTGGCACGTAGCTTCCTTCAACATTATGTACCGCTTTAATATCTGAATTGTTTTTACTTCATATATAATTCTATAAAGTTTTTGTACTTTTTCGTTTGATAGATAAAATATTTCGAATTAATTATATAAGTAAGTGAAGTAGGCCGGTTCTGGCCCAGTTGGGGCTACGCCATCCTCCAACTGGGCTACGATATCCTCCAACTGGGCTACGCCATCCTCCAACTGGGCTACGCCATCCTCCAGCTGGGCTACGCCATCCTCCAACTGGGCTACGTCATCCTCCGATTGGGCTACGCCAGATCCCAACTGCGCTACCCTGATTTCCTGATACCCCCGATTTCCTTCTACCCCCCGATTTCCTTCCACCCTCCCCCTCCAATTTCTAACTGTGCCACCTCCAACTATCCCATGCTACCCAGTTAAAAGCTGCGGTCCCCAGGCCCCTGCCAGCTGCCTCAGCCAACCGCCCTGCATCAATCTCCTCTGCTTTATGCAGATCTGTTTTATCAATAATAAGGTATATATAGAATTTTTGATGCTGGATCTGTTAATTGCGGGTCTCTGCTGACGTAAGCACAGTACAAAATTCTTGCACGCGATTGACTTAAAATTCAATATGGCTGATCGATTTGTATTATTGATTGCGTCCCGAGCGAGATGCCAATTTCAACTATATGAAGATAAATTGAGAATGGGTAGGAATGTAAATAATAAGTCAAATATTGTTCATTTCAATTCTTTATATGAAAAAATCCTTATTATACGAGTATATAGATACATTGGATTATTTATATCAAAACACATAACTTTCTAACCTGTCTGAAGAAATATAGAATACCATGAATATATTTATACTAAAACTAATCATAATCATCTATACAATAAGAATTTACATATTTACTTAGCCTATACAGCGACGCTAATACTACTAATACAATGCGATCATCTGAATGGACTATATGAATATGTACCTCAAGCAGGGAACAGCACTCATCCATGAAAAACATTATTCGAATTTAATAATATTATTGTCTCATTATTTAAGCTAGATATAACTAATTTATATTCCTGCTTCAACTTCGTAGAAACACACAAAAACTCTTAATTATAATAACTAAACAATACAAACTGTTTTTTAAATGGTTACCTTTCATAAATGATTAATTATTATTAGAATAAATTTGACGTTAGCCTATTGCCATTCTCATATAAGATGTATGTATCTTACAAGCTAATGCATTCAAAACTTCTTATAAACTCATACCTTATATAAATAATCTATTTAAGGAAAAAATATTTGCAACTTTAACATTCTTATTTTGTGATAATCAGCGTATAATAAATATTTTAATAAACTCTTTATTATTATTTTTAGAAAAAATATAGTTACATAATTTATACTAAAACTAATCTTCTATACAACAATTATTCCAAAATAAATCTTTATGTTTTGCAAAACAAACAGTATTTACATTAACTCAACAACGACGAAAAAAAATATTATAACAATAATTATCAGTGTTAAGAAATACTTGCTTACGTCAAGCTAGGCTCTACTCTTGGTTTTTTTACCATGGGTTCTTCCTCGTTCGCTTCAACCCTCTTAGCCGCCTCAATAAGCTGATATTCCTCTATCATGCAATGACCCCACGGTAGCGTGTCTGTCTGATCAAAGATCAGGTACCGCTTATCGTCATGTGGACTCAAGGCAACCTTCTGCTCCTTCTCAGTCCGAATGACATGAAGACGACTGCGAATATTTTTTTGCTCACGACTAATACATGTATTCTCTCGGAGGCAATGGATATAATCATCAAACTCAATAGTTGATTTGACAACTGATGATTGCACACCCTTTATCTTTTTAATAGGTGTTTGACCTTGTACTTTGACTGAGTACATTTTGCTACGGAGGCCAACAAACTCCGTCATGATGTTACCATTGCACTCATCCTTCATAAGTCCAACCTTTTTCTTGTTGACAAGAGGGATATTAAACTGATTATTCGCAGGATAATCAGAAGTGTCGAACTCATGAAGATCGGTTTTCATCAAAGCATACATATCCACATTACTAACTTCATAGATGAGACTGTCTGTATCTGTGTAGAGGAGTTTAGCCCTATCTCCCACTCGCTCTTGCATGTATTCATAGTGAAAGCGGTAAACAAGCGTTTTCGATAAATCTAGTACTGCCAATCCAATGTAAACTGGCTTACGAATTGAGATTTCTGTACGAGAAAGCTGAACAGCAACAAGATTTTCGTCGAAAATTGCACAGCTGTGGAAGTTGGGCTGAGCAATATACGCTTCACAACCATAGCGACCTCCCCATTTATTTACCAGCTTCAAATCAACTCTCTTACGCTCATTCTCCATGGTTTTACCATACACTGCATTATTGAAGAGCTTGAAAAGCATTTTCTCAAATTCATTTTTCGCGTTTTTCCTCAGCTCGCTGTTAAGATCGATGTATGGTTTCAACCATGGCTTCTGATTGAATTCGATGGCTCGATGAATCTTCTTTAATCGAAGGCCATATTTGAGAGCTTGTTTGAGTGCTCTATAATGTAAGATATACCGATCCTTATTGTTTAATGTTGTAAGTAACTTTTTCTGCCTCAAGCCTGGAGGTGCAACATGCTCCGGACATAACGGTAGATCCTTGTGAGTATCATGTAGTGTTTCCGGATACTCAAGATCGACTTCCAGAATATAACCGATTGGAGCATCATCAGAAACGTTAAAGAAGTCATTACTGAGGTCTTCTACCCACTTGAAACCATTGTAAGGCAAGGATTGAGTCATTGCCCTGGAAATAATATATCATTATTAATCTATAAATTTATTCGAATAAAAAGGGTGTTCTTACCACCCGTACAAGTTGTTGACGTCATAGTACATCAGATACTTTGACTCTTTATCCTGGTTGTATCCTGATTCCATATAGCGATTGTTGGCCTTGGCATATCTGTTGCAGCACTGGCTTATACCACCACGGATGCCTCGCTCGACAAAAAGCAGCATGTCTATGTCGGTCAAAAGCTGAAGCTCGATACCAGCAAATTTTAACATAGCATCCCAAGTGAGACCTGGAGTAGTATAATAGTGTGCCGGATCTATCTGATAGGTATCAATGCACATGGTTCTAAAGTCTTCAAATACATTGGTAAGGAGAAGTACATCTGTTTTAAGGTAGAGGTCCGAGTACTCGCCGAGAGTTTTGATGTTGAAAACATTCCAAACAGTTTGCGCATGTTTATAGTCCTCATCTGATATATGACTATCATACAGACTGCTATAGAAACTCTCTTTGTCTGGGAGTGAAGTTTCATTTAAGACATCAAAGGATTTGATGTGATCATAAGGAAATACACCTTTCCTTCTAAGCAGTTGTATTTGATGATCATTAAACACCTTTTTGAACTCTTTGTCAACAATTTCCATCTTCCCCAAATATGAGGCGAGTTTATCAAGCGAAGATGGCATAAAGCGGAATGAATCAATGAATCTAAAGTTAATATCACTTCCATCGATATACTTTATGAATGAGATGTATTTTTCTTTGTTTTGTGGAATAATTGAGACTCGGCCTTTGAAGCTATTAGCAAGCTGTTTTATAAACAAATGTGAATCATAACCGCTTAAGTTGTGGAAGACGACGGGAATACTTCTTGAATCCTTATACTGAAGATTACAGTTGTTGTGAGCCGCGCCACGATATCTAAAATATGAAAGGTATAAAAGGTGTAAAGAAAGATAAGAAGCATGCGTATATAAATATATAAGAATAATGTCAAACTTACACTCCCGTGAGATGGCAATGGTCTCGGACTTTCCAATCTTTTTCATTGAAAGAGCCACCACAAATGTGACAGGTTGTAGCCAAATCAAATAATTTTTTATCTTCATTCTTCATAAATATCGGATTCTTATACATACTGTCAAGTTCTTCAGCTAGCTTATGAAGCTGTGAGACAAACCATTTTGCAGGGTTTTCGTCATGTTCTACTTTTCTTCTATAACTCATATATACTGACTCTTGGTTTCATCATGTCTGTATTTTACATAGAATCCAACACTGAATGGTTCATGTTCTTGGAGAACTTGATCATTATCTTTTACAGGTTTTAGTATACATTCAAAGTCTGCATATACAACTATTGGAACTCTCTCCTTGTTCTTAAAGTTTTTAAATTTCAATAAACTGTCTTCAGTATTTTTAGGCAACAAAACTTTACACTTGTTCCCTTGCATACAATCTATTTCATGAACTCTTAATTTGTCTTCGTTAGGAAAATAGTGAAGGCAACGATCGCAGATATGTTTTTTATGAAATTTCTTCGATAATTGTGAAGAGACAAGACGAGATAAATCTTTAATCCATATATAATGAAATCGTGGAACTTGCAAGTATTCTTGTTGTTTATCATCAGTTTCATCTATATAAGTATCTTGCACAAGCAGTAGATTCACATGTTTAACTTTCTTTAAAATTGTCAAGTGACACGGAGACACATCAAATGTATTACCTTTCTTTTTGAGCATGAATAGATTTACAGATACATCATTCTGTTTCTCAAACTTTGGTATTTGTGCGATAGATACAGGAAAATCAATATCATTGAAGTTCAATTCGTTCGCATAAGCTTCATATTTTGAAACTCGCTGGGCATCCTTATCTACAGGATGTAAAGCTGATAGAATGGCCCATTTAAAGCATTCATTATCTTGATTTTGAACGTTGACACACGCTTTCCTGTTTCGCAGGAGCTTTGGCAGTTCAATGTACGAAGCAGCTTTCATAGGACTTAATTTATTCATATTTACAGTCAAGTTGAGAATAGCTTTCAAAGTCCAACCAGAGTCTCGTTCTTGAAACTCTTCCATATCACGCTCAATTGGTTGCTTAACGTTTTTCCTGAACCACTCCGTCAAGTCTGTAGTCGTATAGATTGAAGCACTCTTTGTATTAAAATATTTCACTTCCACTATTTCTTTATCATCTTTTAGAATTGCACATTCTGCAGCAAGAATGCAGTCCACCTTCAATGATTTATGCATTAGCAAATCAGCTTTAATTTTTGATATAAACATGGCGCATGAGTCTTTCATGAAAGAGATTATATCGAGATGTTTAACATTAGTAATAACACTGGTTTTAAGATTGTTTTTAAATGCAGATTTCACATCGTCCCACATAACTCGTGAAATATTCTCTTGGAGACCAGCACCAACTTTCAATAGAGAATCATTTAACAATCGCCGTATACTATATAATTGTCCGCATGAGGTTTGACAAGTCTTTTTCTTATGAATATCCAAGCTTGGGGAATCAATCAATTCATTAAGTTCAATAATAGTTTTAGAGGCTAAATCAATCCATCTCTGCAAGTCGTTAGAGTCCGCAACCCCATCACGTACATTCTTTACACAATGCCACAACAATTTTACAGTGTCCACAAAATACATTGTTTCATCCATACTAAGTCAAAATTATTTTCAATAAGCTGTAATAAGTATACGCAGTATAAGCACTAAATTTTTGGAGAAGTTTGAAATACTCTACTTGTAACTATAGCTAAACAAATACTGGTTCTCGTAGTAGTGTGATTGCAAGAGATACTGAAAAAACATAATAAAGTATTAGAAAATATAAGCATTGCAATTGTTTAAAATAAAACATTATACAATGTTTACTTATATTAAAAATTTATTTTAAAAGTTCTTTTATTAACTGTTTGTAATAACTTTTATATGATAAAACGGATCTGAAGGAGGTGCATGTATGCTTAAAAATAAATCAATTAATTATTTTTTAATGAATTTGTTTAACTATATGGGTGATTCCACAGTAACTCCCCGATTCTGTGTATCTCTGGAGACTTTATACATTGGGAAACAACTCTCATAACAATATTGAAATAAGCAGAATATCAAGTAAAATATTAATTTTACTTTCATAAATTTTCAAAACTATCCTACATTTCTCATTCTTCAAACTAGTTTACAATTTTCTAGGATCTTGAGCAAACTAATCAATCGATGTTTATTTATAAATTTTTATATAAATTGAATTATACCTCATCTCGAGATTTATTATATATATGGTTTGTTTCCTTCTTACACAATAATGAACATACATTTCTATTCTAAGATTTCATACAAATACATGAAACAGAATATAATAATCCCTTTAAATTTTAAAGATAAAAATCACATTCATATTTATACAGAACAACATTGGTAGAAACGTAAGCCAACCATTTATCATTAGAAAGCCAATTGGACAATGTTGGTCAATGATTTACAAACGCTTGGATACTAAATCGTCACGAATGAATCATCATCGAATCGAATGAATGGAAGCTTTGGCTTATGGATAGCTTATCCAGGTCTTAAAGAAGAGGAGCACTCTGTTATTTACTAGCATTCCAGCTTTTAATACATAGATGTAAGTTGTGCTTGAAGATTATGAACCTGTCACCTGGGACTCCAGTAAACGATGTCCAGGTGTCTGGCAGAGAAAAAAAACACAATCTCGGTAACGCGCTTTGTGGCGTCTGATGTAAAGACAGATGTAAGTTGTGCTTGAAAATGATGAACTTTCGAAAAATATGCCCTGTGCTTGAAAAATTTTAACCGAAAAGTCTATAATTATAAAACTAAAGGAAATAAGACAATTTTTTAAGCGTATTTACAGTAGGTATTAGCGTATTTAAGCGTATTATTTATGTGGCTTTAGCTACGTAAATAATTTATTGTTTTCCGATCACATAACCTCCCAAAAGCTTGAAAATGCGTTTAAAAGCAATATTGAAAATAAAACCACGTCCCAGAATAGTCACGAGAACATGAAATTCAAGTAAAATAAAGCTGCAGATAAGA
>CM053168.1:21228768-21262528 GCA_012977825.3 Pteromalus puparum | reverse complement strand
GAAGAGAGATAAGAAAGACCGTCGGGACATCCTATCTCCCTTAATCTTTTTTGATTGACGATGGAAAACGATGATGTGAGTGATACGCTTAGTGTCCATTTCAACGTCACAGCGGTGCTATTCTGCTGCTGCTGTCTGCTGCTGGTGCTTCTTGCTGTTTGAGAATTGTACGTCGATCAAGCCACACGAGCGAACGAAACAAAAAACATCTTACTCCTCAGCCATCGATATGTATGCAGCAGCGGTCACTTTTGACGTGATGTAAGATTGTCTCACAGTGTATTGACGAACGTATGAGTAAACTGAAGAGGTGTGTTGATAAAGTGAATGAAATTAGTTGCTCATATTAAGAAGTTTATAATTGACTGTATTAAAAACGATAGTATGGAGAAAACATTAATCTTATACTAAGCGACATAGGAGCTTGGTTTCAACAATATTATACTTCTACACTGAAAAATTAAAATTATAATTCACGACAAATTTAAAGACAGTATTTGAAGAAATAATTTTAAGTATAATCTTTATGTGAGTATAGCCTGCCTTTTCAATTGTTTGATATATTATAAAGACATTTATACGGTCATAATCAAAGCATAAATATACATCATGTATTCTTGTCTATTACGTGCTTTGTTACATATGTCTCCTATCTTGCAATAAACCAGAAAATATTGAAATATTAATTTTTTGTTACATCATTCAAACCTCCCACCCCTACCACCACTCCTACGGTGTCTATAAATATCAAGTTTGTATAAAATGTTCTGCATTGCTTCGTGTACACTTGAACTGTCATAAAACGTAATATAAACAATCGCAATATGGAGAAGAAGAGGAAAGAAGATTCAGGTCGAGAGGAGGTGAAATATAAACCGGCTTCCGATGTCCAAAAGTATCTACCGCAATATTTGTCCAATACTGGATCATTCCCGAAAAAGAAGGATATATGGCCTATTGTCCTGATAAGGAATCAAATAAAGATTCCAATCACAAGGACACAGCAATTGGGGATACCAATATAATAATAAAGCCTTATTATAAGGCTTTAATTATAAACTATAACATCGGTCCTTTTTAGGACCAATATTTATATAAACGTAGATACAAACTTATACATACATAAAAATGTCATTTTTCTTTATGTCGTCAAAGAGACGTGGCAAGATAAATACTTGAGACGTTGGCGATAACTTATCTTTATTACTTGTTTTCATAATAAACTACTTGTTTTTATAAACAAACATGATACCTTATCATAATGTTTGTTTACATTGATAACATAGTGGCGCCAGTGATGACGTATTGATACTTTAATGACATGGTATTATGTATAAACAAACGATGATAATCTTATCTTATTACTTTGTTTACAAGTTATAAAAGATAATGTTAAGTTATCTTCTTTTGTTAACAAAACATAGTACCTTATCGTTCTTTAATGACTCTGGTATTATCGTATAGAAACTAACATGGATATCTTCTTTATTATTTGTTTACAAGTAATAAAGATAATGTTAATTACTTGTTTGTATAAACAAACATGATACCCTATCTTATCTTTATTACTTGTATACATGATACCTTATCTTATCTTAATGGTTTGTTTACATTGATAAGATAAGGAGGCGACAGTGATGACGTCATTTGTTATGTCTCCCCATAACGGCTTACTTACTACTTCCGTGGCATAAATAGTCGATTATTGCACCGTGCTGATCGCTATCTTCACGGTGCAACAATGGACTGTTTAGGCCACGGATAGGCGTGACAGCGGATTTATGCTAGTCAGTGCTATAAAATAGCGTACGATACTCGTGGCATAAATAGACCTCGCTACGCTCGGGTGCTAATACACGCCGTGCCGTAATGGACTATTTATGCCACTTGTATCGTAATATACTATTCTCGGCTTCTACTTGATCAAAAAAGGTACGTTTTTTTTTTTAATCGGTGTATCAAAAAGAGATCAACAGAACTATACCGATCAAAATTCAAAATTCTAGAAACGTTCAACGCAGAACAAAGATGGACGTTGATGGCTTCAATAGTCTACTATGCCTCTCTCTCTCTCTCTCTCTCTCTCTCTCTCTCTCTCTCTCTCTCTCTCTCTCTCTCTCTCGGCACGAATCGTCCAAGGTAGCCCTCTTCAACTGGCTCCACGTTGTCTTCAGTAGCGCGTCCCCACGATATCCCAACTTCTCTACACCCTATCTATGGAGGTTAAAGTACAGGAGAGGAAACGGTATAGGATTTTTCGTCTGCTAGCAACTCTCAAAGCGGGGCGCATGGTTCAACATGGTTCCCAACTGTGCTGCAAGGTGGAGATTTGTCGATAGTCGTTGTTGTATATAGATATACTATAGCATGTGGCAATATAGACGTCGTTATATATAGATATAAAATGTGTATTGTTAAATATATAATAGTATGTTTTGATACAAGTGCGCGAAGTAAGCGATTCTCGCACGGGTGTAGTTTTTCCCGTACAAGGAGCGCTTACTCCGTGCACGTGTATCGAACCATATTTTTTAACACTCCGTTCGCGAAACACTAGGTTTTTTTATAGTACGCGAAACAAATAATATGGCGCGAAACATGCCGTTGCCGTGAAAACGTATTTACCCTCACTTCGGTCGGGCGACAAATTACACCCGTGCGAGAATCGCTTACTTCGCGCACTTGTATCAAAATATACTATATTATAAGGCTAAATTCACATTCTCGCACTACAATCGAAATATGTATATGCATGTATACCTATACTTTAGTGAAAGCGAGTTTGAAGTAATTTCCCGCACTGCATTTGAATTGAACGTCTGTTTACACTAGCGCCCCCAACGGGATTTGACCCCGCGTCTGGCTCCGAGCTTATATACCGCGTTTCCTCTTTTGTACTGTAACCTCCATAACGGATAACCCCATCCCAGATAAAAATCTTAAACAAAGACCCCCAATACTTTATCTTAAAATCGCGACACGTGTGTTCATCACGAGCGTCACTCAAAAAGTGCTCGACCGTGAGAGAAGCCCGACGTTCACAAGTCTGATACGGTCGAACGTAACGGAAAAAAGTTTTCCCCTCCAAACGCCGTTCCGCCAGCGTGCTCTATTGGCTGCCGCTCGGCACTGCTGTATGGCGTTGCGCGCACGACGTTACGCCGTGACTGGCACCCCGTTTTGCCCTGCCACCGGCCCCGCTCCGAACATTAACTGTGATGTGCGCTTACCGAATATCTTGCGTCTTTTTTCTCTGTAATTGAGAATCGGCGACGAAAAATAGGGTATCAGTAAATAATGCAGTATATACAGGGACCTATTTATGAATTTGTATTTATTATAAATAATATAGACACTAAATAACTTTATATAACATGTCTTGTAACAATAAAACGGTCGTTATCATTAATATTAAAATGCAGACATACTATTTTTGTTGGCAACGCATTGTAGTTAATAATTAACCTTTCGGCTTCATTTATAACAGATATTAATATAGCGTATAGCTATAGCGTATCTGTAAATCTGTATATACTGCATTATTTACTGATATTCTATTTTTCGTCGCCGATTCTCAATTACAGAGAAAAATGCCGCAAGATATTCGGTAAGCGCGCATTACAATTAATGTTCGGAGCGAGGTCGGTGGCACGGCAAAACGGGGTGCCGGTCACGGCGAAACGTCGTGCGCGCAACGCCATGCAGCAGTGCCGCGCCGCAGCCGATAGAGCGCACTGGTGGAACGGCGTTTGGAGGGGAAAACTTTTCTCCGTGTACCCGCTCTCCGTTGTCCCAACGTTTTGCGCCCAGAATTACACGCATACGCTAGTGTACACGTTCTGTTCGTGTGTATTAGTATATATGTATATATAACGTATACGGTTTATTGTGGACGCAGCCTTAGGCTTGGCGCTGATTGGCCCGCGCGCACTCACTCCTGCTCTCTCTCACTCCTGCTCTCTCTCTCTCTCTCTCTCTCTCTCTCTCTCTCTCTTCAATTATTTTTCCAACATCCATTACTTCCAGTACTGTTTATCCCGTATCCATTAGCTGGTTAGCAATGTTCTACTTTGGGTTTCTAACTCAAATTCTAATTATCTCACGTGTAACGTTTTTGAATATTATTACATGGAGAGAAAAAGAAGATTCCACTGAAACGCCAAGAGATTTTACTTTGAAAAAACAATTATTTTTACTAAATTTTCTAAGTTAAGTTATGTTAAGTTTCTGTGTTACGACAAATTGGAATAAACTTATCGTGTAAAAGTTTAGTTTACATCATCGGCACTTAGTTCTAAAACCACTTATTGATTAATTAGAATGCTTGGATCAGACGGATTTTAACGGATTTTTTGATTGATTATTATTTTTATAATAGTTTCATGTCACAGACGCACACGCGTCTGCAACGCGAGCAGCAATAAGAGTCAACCGAGCCGTAATTAGAGCTCTCGCTTATTAAACTCGGGATACGCGGTTCAAGCTCGCGTCTATTCTTTTTAGGCACGACCGCGGTACGGATGTGCCTTATAGTTTCGTGCGCGAAAAATGCGGGCACAATTTTTTCGATTTGTACGTGTGTTTATGAATAACAATTTTGTTACACGATTATCTCTGAGAGTCTTTAATCATTCAGACTAAAAATTTGCCTGCGAGCTCCCCTCATAATATTAAGCTGAAAAATCTATTTTAGGCTCAATCCTACACGTATACACAGAATGCGGTCACCTCCAGAAATCGCTATAAATGGGTTTCTGTATAGAATCTTCTTTATTTTTCTGTCCGTATATTGCTTTAGAAGTTCAATTCAGAATGCTTTTGTATTCTTGCTTCTGCTATTATGCACTTCCGAAGCTAAACTATTAAACTATTACTTATTTTTTAAAAGTAAGTAATAGTTGATTGTTGTATAAAGTTAATTCTTCATTCACATGATATTTGTTTCGATCGTGTAACTCACATTTATGCAAGCATAAAAGAAAGCTTATATTTTCTAATGAATTCATGGTTATCAAATATTTTGTAACTTCTTATTATTTTAGATACATATGAAGAGGCTGCAGCTAAGCAAAAATTATTATGTAATCCTGAAGAACCGAAAGAAACTCCACAAACAAGCGATATATCACAGAATCAAATGAAGAGAAAAAAATGGGTAAGTTTGCTTTAGGTGATAAGTTTTATCGTAATTTCTATTCGTGTTTCCAAATAAATTCTTTGTGTTATATTATTGTGTATACGATGCATGTGACTTACGTGGCCGATTGCATGGCATAAGGTTAGCATCCGAGTGTACTAAGGCGAGTTACTTAAGGGAGTTAATAAGTAAAAGAAATAAAAGTTTTCTAATAACAATTCTAAAATTTTGTACGTACGCTGTAAAAGTACCAATATTCAGAAAGCTAGGGTATACCTGTGAGTCGAGAAATCAATGTTCTTATTTTTTTGCGGTTTAGTACGGTCTTTTATGGGTAATTGGGTTTTGATTGACCCATTTATAGATTGTTTAAGATAACGCTAAGATTTTGTTAAAAAAAATGTTATATACTAGATAAATATTAAATGAAGATTTAGGGTACTTAAAGTGCATCATAGGATACTTCAAATTCGTAAAAAGTAATAACTGAAAGCAAAAAATGTAGATTTAATATAAAAAAATAAGCCAGATCAGCATCTACATACAAAAATTTATTGTTAATGTATTTTTTTTTAATTTATATGATTACTTGTTATTAGTTATTGGTTCATTTATATACAGCTAGCTTATTTAACATTGTATATTTAGAGAACAAACGGAAAAAGTGCACTAATTTTGACTAGTGCTATTGGTTGTGAACTCCTTTAAGTTGTATCGTATACTCTTTTATATCACTGCATAGCTAGAAGCTAACCGCCCAGTATAACAATGGACCACTTAAGTCATGGATAAATTCAGGCCGCTCGGTGCTATAAATTACTAAATTTACATGTGTAATTTATATTTATTGACTTACTAATAAGGTAGTCTTAATGCTATAATTAACTTGCTTGTACATTTATATCATATTAATTGATATTGTATTGTGAACAACAATGGATTTTTTCTATCAATTATTATGTTTGTGAATTTTTAAGGAAGTTGAACGGTAAACTGGTATTTACATAATTGCTTCCTCCTTAGCTATGTAATAGTAAAATTTTCAGTTTCGCTAAAACTTCGTAGAAACATGCTTTTAGATGTTAGAAGTTTGAATTACGTGTTTTTAGGAAATGTCCGTATGGTTGTGTGTGTGTGTGTGTGTGTGTGTGTGTGTGTTTGTGTGTGTGTGTGTGTATACCGCGATATTTCTGAAACTACTCCGTCAATATAAATCAAATTTTACATGCTTATCTATTTTTGCATTTTGAATTCGGGAATAACATTTATTTTTTTATTTTTTCAATTACCTTTTTTTATGGCCATTTTTTGATTTTCGAAAAATATTATTTTCGTTTTTTTTTCAATCATTCCATTGTTACAAACAATTTAGCTAAAATGCATTTGAAAAGTAATAAAATTACCTACTTTTCCCCGTTTGATTTATAATGTATTTTATAGCACACTAACCTCGAAATACCAACTTTATTGTCGATTTTGAGGTTGCTGTGCTATAAAATATCGTATGAGGCTGTTGTGGAAGGTGTTTTTTACCTTGCTCGATTTTCTCACACACTTCGTTCATAAGAGAAACCTCGAGCAAGGTAACAAACCATCTCCCACACAGTGTCATAATATACTATACCATGTCAAGCTATATCGCATACTGAGTGTGAAATAGCACACATTTACTATCGTTACTTAAGTATTAATATAATATTCATACAAATAGTTGTACGAATAAAGGTATGAGCAAGTTAATTTATATATTTTAATTATTTAGTTTAAGTTTTTCATTGTAGCATATATTTCAGATTTTGTATCCGTTTTGTCTGACAAACTCAAACAAGCACAAAAGCAGCAGAAATCTATTGATCAAAAGTTATCGAATGTAGAATCAGTATTTAGTGAGATTTTGAATCAAACAAATGAACAAGAAAAGTATGAGACAAATATCCTTTCATACTTTCCTTTGAAGCCTAAAGATGTTGGACTACTTGAAGAAAAATTAAGAAAAGAAAAATACGTTTTGTCTTTGGTAAGAAATAATTGAATCTATATTTGCGATACGATAACTAATTTATTTACTTGAAAAGTGGAAAACAGTAGCTTATTTCTTTATGTAATTTTTGTATTTAATTTTATATAACTTATCATATTGTATTCGATCCTTACTTTATATATGGCATCACATCACGTTCTTTTTAAACACAAAAATTAGAAACAAAACATAACTTACTTATTTTTACATTATACTTTTATAGATCTTAATAAATGAAACGGTTTGATTAATTTTGCCATCTTTAAGAGCTATTTCTTAGGTATTAACAATCAGTGGGTCCCATTTTTAAATAAACATATAAGGGCTATAATTGAGTTGTAAATAATTTTAAATTATGCTAAGCTGATATTAATTTTATATAAGAAATATTAAGATAACGATAGCAAAAAGCATTTAATTATAATACTTTATAATTTCATTGTCCTAGATTAAAAAGACCCCACTTCACGTTCGTTCAGAAAAACGCCCCATTTAGCAACTGAATTGTTTTTATAAAAAATTAGGTTTAGCAGCTTAAACTTTTAATTTTTTCAAACAATGTTAACTGTGACAACGAGCAAGATGAATACAACATGTAGTCCGTGTGCATGATTACCACACTAATTACATGCGAGTCCCCATGCAAATAATTTACCGCACTCGTTACACGCAATATTTTTGATTACTAGTGTGAAAAAAGTCCGTGTCAACATTGATGATATAGAGAGAATACAGTTGGTGTAGACTATGAAGGCGTGGCAATCGCGTTACTTGCGTTATCTTCATATTACATCAGGCTGTATCGTGAGGCATTATCCGACACTATACAAGTTCCAATGATAAAGATGCTTTTTTGTTTTTAATAAGGTAAATGTTTCTACGAACTTTCGTATCACATTTTTGAAAAAATATATATATTTTGCATCTGCTGAACCTTAACTTGAAGGGATTAAGTTCCCCTGAGAAATAGGACCCTTATTCGCAGCTACGCGAAATGTTGCCTGACTTGACAGCTTCGCTAAATGGGGTATTTTCTCAACAAATGTGAAATGTTAGGCAGCCAGTTCAAAGCTTTTTGACCAATTTTAATTGATGCTTTTCTACGACGGTGGTTTTCTTTGTTATTGTTGTAGGTACCATTTTTCTCCTTATGCATATCTGTGGTTTGTCGGAAGAACCGTCTAAGTCTACTTTTCGTCTTTTTGAGAAAACGTTATGTAAATGTTCGCGCTGATCCGTAAGATCGGAGAATTGAGTTTCGATAATTTAGTATTTTAATCGACTATCTAGAAGCTAACTAACCATAGTCGCGGTACTCTAAAATTCTTCATAGTTTTTTTGTAATCACAGCAAACGCTTAAGTGGGGCAGTTTTTCCGGCAACAGTGGACTTGATTTTCATTTTCTTTGACTCAAAATCTTCCCAAAAAGCATGAAAGTGGTACATATAATGTAATTATTGATGAGTACATTGTCGTTTAGAAACCTGTACTAGAACCTAAAAACTATCAGTATAACGAAATCCAAGAAAAAATACACTTTTTCGAAAGCCTGAGAATACAGTAGTTTTGTATCCGGGCCATTTCTATCTCGTTTCATAGACTTAAAAATCAAGAAAACTGTCGAGAAACAAAGAAATCGACGACCAATCAGAGAACGAATAGAATGATGATTCCTCTCTTTTTTAGAGTAGGATAGCCATCCTTGTTTCCTGACTCCTAACCTCTCTGCGCAACTCTCTATTTCACCCCGTTTTTACTGATGAACCCTGTGTCTACCCTTCATACCTTAGTACCTGTTCCGACCCTTATTCTTTGATCTACCCCTCACTCCACTCCAAATCACCCTCCTCACTTCGTTTCTGCTCTAAAACTCTCCAAACACACACACACACACACACACACACACACACACACACACACACACACACACACACACACACACACACACANTCTTGCAGCAGAAGAAAGGGCAAGACTCTTTGAAAGGTATCAAGAAGATGAGCGGACAAGGGCACAAATTAAAAAGGAGGAACGCCAACGCACCCTGGAAGCATGGCAGCGTAGATGGAGCGCTTCCACAAAGGGAAGATGGACACACCGTCTGATGCCTAATATAGGAGTATGGATAAACAGACGACATGGCGATCTGGATTTTTATCTCACTCAACTACTGACGGGGCATGGCTGCTTCAGGTATTACCTGCACCGTTTCAAGTTGGACAATGAAGCTACTTGCCCAACTTGCCCGAATGCCCTCGAAGATGCCGAACACATCATCACAATTTGTCCACGGTTTGCCGCAAAAAGAGAAACTCTCTTAGAAAGTCTAGGTGAAGCCGTCACGCCCGAGAACTTAGTCAGGCTGATGCTCAAGTCAGCAAATAACTGGAAGGCTGTGGCGTCGTTCGCGGCCACCGTAATGAAAAAACTTAGAAGTGAGGACACGGCAAGACGCCAGCTTACGGAATCCCGAGACGATGAGACTACCGTCCGTATATCTGCTCCTTAGATCGATGCTGAGAATTGCAGGTAACTAAGTTGAGCCAATAAGATGAGGCAATGCCCGTCTAANATCAGGGTTGAGGCTGCAATAAGATGTGGCAATGCCCGTCTAATATAAGTGCTCCTCAAACCGATGCAGAGGAACGTAGGTTGAGCTGAGCCCAGCTCCCCTGCCTGATGCAGAGGAACGTAGGGCGAGGGTTGAGACTGCCAGAGGATGACCGGACGATGCTGTAGGAAGTAGACGGCCGGACGATGCAGTAAGAAGCAGACGAGTTTGATCCTGAACCCCTAATCACTACGGTGGACGGGAGAAGTATGGAAATGTCAAACCCCAAAGAAGAAGCCAATCGGCTGGTAAACGGCCCCATCGAAGTACGATGTCTAGCGATGGTGCCGGTGGTGTCTTGATGTCGTAGGGCCACTTGAACAGAGTTCGCTCTGTCAACGTCCGTATAACAAAAAAAAAAAAAACACACACACACACGCGCACACACACACACACGCACGCACACGCACGCACGCACGCACACACACGCACACCACCGTAAATTCCTATCTACTCTCCATAACCCGCCAACTCAAACTTGTTTGTCTGTTTATATAAACCTTACATTCGCTGACTTACCCCTTATCTAGCAAATAAATAGGATTGTTCTTGGATCATTTTTATTTTATCGTTTATCAATAACATTACTCTCTATATATTTTTCCAGATTTTTTCTATTATAGATCTTTGACTTACAGAGAGCCTTAGTTTTAATGTTTTGTGCTTATTGAAATTAATTCATAATTCTTCTGGAAAAAATTTTCCCCATAGATATGGATATTGTTTTCTTTATTTTCTTATCTTATCCGAAGTGATATATACATTCTTAAACTAACTTATTTGTAGTGTGGGCTATAAAATACGTAATTTTGAGAGACTAATGCTGACTTCAACCATCGAAAGATTTATGGGGATACCTTTTGATTGTATAGAAATCCCAGACAGGTTCTAGAGTGGGACTTATCGATATACTATGCGGTCTGTATCATTAGCTGTATCATTAATGCTAAAAAAGATATAATTTAATATTCAAAACTTATAATAAAGAGTTTAATTACTTTGAATAACTTATAGCAAAGACTATAACTACCTAAAAGTATAACAAAAAATCATATAGATAGTTAACATCGATACAAACAAAACTGACATTATTTGCAAGATGGTAATGAATATCTATTTCTTCTTAAGTATGCACAAAGTCATTAAACTAAAATCTTCTGTTGCAGAAATATCAATATAACTTGGAAACTTGTACGTGGCTAGTCTTTTTTGCAACATAACATAATCATTTTCATTTGACATGCATCTAGCTATTAGATTATACGTTTATATTAATTTTTTCGGCAAAAAATGTAAGCTACGTACGCTTCTCTAAGTTATGTAGAGTACTGTAGGTATGTCAACAATAACAATAGAAACAAACTAGCCTTATGATTTTTTGAATCATGATCCAAGTAACTTGAACCATTAAAATGAATAATTATGAATCTTTATTATAATGTTTATTAACGTAACAGCCAGTCTTGAATGTTTGTGCTAATATCAACTAACTCTATGATTTTTTTAGGGATATTCAGAGTAGTTATGTTCTTTATTATAAGCTTTGTAACGGGATATGCCGTCTTTTGCCACACCTGTAATCGAAGCAGGAAGAGAGTGACAAAATAAGGCGGCGATTGTTCTGCGGTAGTACGCACGCCTGGCGCGCCTAGAGATCTCGGTAGCACCTGATCGAATCCAGGTCCCAGCGTTCCTTTTGTGATTTTGTCTTCTCATCGATATTTATCCCGTTAAATCTTCAAATATTAATTTAAATTTCTTACAGTACCATGAAAAGATGTTACTGCAGTTATTTATTTTCACTATTATATAGTTAGTGATTATTTAGATTATCTAGATATTATCTAGTTATTATCTAGTTATTATATAGTTATCTAGATATTATATAGTAATCATTTTTACATTTTATTCGCCTTTCTATTTCCTTAACATCATATATTTGTATTTCTTTAATTTTCAGTCGTCTAAATATACATACAATTGAGTAGTTTAAATCGCATTCGTGTAATTGTTTTTTTTGTGTATGTATGTGCAAAATCTCGCAGATCTCACGCCGAAATCACGCCATGTTTTTTTGGAAGTCAAAATTATATATATATATATATATATATATATAAAATCAAGAAATTAGTTTAAATGAAAATTGACATACGTTATTGACCCTACTATCTGGATAATACATCGGTTAAATGGTTTACTTGAATACTTTAAAGCTAATTTTATTTGTATGAACAAATGTAATATAATATTTTAAACGAGAAACCACCAGAAATCATGTGGAAGATGCAGCAATAGAGGTGTGTGTAAGTTTGTAATTTTTTCTCCTGAAGAAGGAGGTATTAGGGCAAATGTTAGAAATACTGTAGATTTGCCTTGCAGATAGAGTCGTCAGAACAGCCCTAATCTCAATGTTCATCGTGTATGGGATTCTAACCACCTTAACCTATTCACAGTTTGGTCAGGTTAGCTCACCCAACCGACGGACGAAACGATCCCCTTTACTTTTACTTATCTTTCATCTTTTGTACTGTTGATTTCCGCGGTACTAGCGTAAGGCAATGCTTTTCAGGGAGGCATAAGGCATCTGCTCGCTTCTGTAGATGTGGTCGTTATAATTTCCACGCTAAATCATCTCAATGCTGTTATATCTAACACTTTGCCTGCAATTAGTATCCTCTAGTTCTTAATTCCAGGACGCTGATGTCGAGTCCCTTCATTTCTGTTTCATATTGCTCAATTTTGTGAGTCCTACTGACCACGTTGGATTTGTCTTATTTCTTCTTATAGCTTACTTATTCATTTAAGTTATAACATTCTTAGTTTATTTTAATTCTTTATAGAACTTACAATCATCACAATTTTCTTTTAAAAATTTTAATAGCGTGTATTCAGCAAGAGTTAAAAACTTGCCCGACTTAGAGGATTTCTAAAGCATATTTTGAATTTTGGAATTCTCGGAACGGACTTAGAGTTATGGAATGCGGAACTTGCATGAAACAAATCATTAGGTCCGTCATATAGAATATCGAAAAATAATCGACACGTATTTTTTCTTTTTTCAATTGAACGATTATTAACAAAGATATAGAGAGTGAAATGTATGACGTCACTGATTCGGACTGTGTATAGTATATCTATATCGTCCGATACCGTGACGTCACTCGATATTTCAACCCGCTGTACCTTTGTCAATAATCGTTTGATTGAAAAAAAGAAAAAATACGTGTCGATTATTTTTCGATATTCTACATGACGGACCTTTTCATGACTTTTTCATGCAAGTTCCCCATTGTGTTCTCTGAGATATGGGGTTCTTAAAACTGACTTCAAGTTGTAGTGTTTCTCCTCTGAACTTTTGATATTCAATCGTAAATGTTTCCCTGTTACCTCCTCTTAGTTTTCGTTATGAACTTTTTCGTGTTGTTTCTCCTATTTTTTTTTCCGTGAGTATTGTTTATTACTTTTGATCCTCTAAATATTTTTTTCACACCTCTTATTGCATCTTTTTTCATGTTGTTTTTTCATAAATTGCCTCATATATTTTATAAATATTCTCTCTACATATTTTTAAGCCTTGATCGGAAGTACTCAAATAATTATACTTTTATGAGTAAACACGAATGCGGACTTTAATATCAATCACAACACTTCTGCTTTCAGCAGCTGTCATAACCAGGCATAAGGTCATAACAAGAACAACAACATTCGCGGCTTGGTTTATCCATTGCTAGGGGTCGCTTCGCGCACTTCTCGATGTCTCGATGTTTAAATCGCAACGTTCGAACGGAGTAAAGCATTGCTCCCTTCTTTCCAGATTTTCTTTCCGAGAATTTAAAATATCCACCAAACCTCTTATAAATTCCAATAATGACGTACAAGATCCCATCAATGACCTCTACCTTGACCCATATCAGGAGTTAAGTTACCGAGCAACGCTTCCAGATGTAGACTTCAATCATCACTTATAGGATTTTAACTGAATTCCAACTTCAAGCAGTTGAACTCTCCAAAAATATTCAGAAATGAGTAGGAAGTTGGCATGCCATGGTACACGGAAAAAGGTTTTCAGCGATTTTTCGATACGCTGGAGTAGTGGCGAGTTTTAGATTCCGTGGCAGCGCCTTTCGCGATGCTGGAATCGGTTTTTCGGAAGCAAAGCACCGAGTTTTGAGGCGCTCTCCCGCCAGCCAGGCAGTGGAGTAGGAAGAGGGGGAGCAGAGACAAAGACAGAAATAGTAAACACGCGCGCTGATTGGTCGACGTTTTGCGACTTTGGGTAGTGGGGCGTGCGACGGAAAAAGTCGTGGCGTGCATCCGAAAAACAGGTTCCACGCTTGACACGGAAGGCGAAAATTCGCTGAAAACCTTTTACCGTGTACCTCACCTCCAGTCCCTGCGCAAGTATTCACCTTCATGGCCACGGGAAAACCACGGCTCAAAAAAACCGTGAACAGAGCATTCTTCTTTATCGGTCTGTGTATGTCCCAAGTCGGTCTATGTTAAAAACTCGATTTATGTCTTGGTAATTGTCGAATGCAGTAGACAACATCGTTAATTTTCTTGACTACCTCCCAAGGTCCAATCCAGTCTGACTGTAGTTTAGGTTTCCTTCATTTAGTTCTTCGAGGGTTAAAGAATCAAACTTTTTGACCTTGGGTGCATCGACGTGTGGAGCTCGTTTGTCATACTAAGACTTCGTCCATTTAGTTTTTATGTCAATTTTGCATATTGAGTTTCCTCCATCTTGAAGACAAAATCTTGAAAATTTTGTCTGCCAGAAGGCTGAGATGACGAATTAACATTCCTTGTAAATGATGAAGAGACATTATTATTTCTCTAAACCGGATTTTGAAATCTCTTTTCTTGATCTAGAATGACTTACATTTTCATACCTTTTGCTGAAGCAATTAAAAGTAAAAAAATTTGTTCTAGCTGAAGAATTATCCGAATTGAATTGTCAAAAGCAGCAATTATAAATTGAGCACAGGCGATTTTCTCCTGAACTTTAAAAAATAATATTCAATGTCGGATTGGGAACATTGTTGTGTGAAAGAAGGATTTAGGCTTGTATTGAGGTTTTCTGGGTTTGTCGGTTCAAGGTTCACTAAAACCTCATCTTGTTGTCCTGAGTTTTTAGTGGATTGCGTTGGCGCGTTCGATTTGCGCGGTGATTCTCGGAAGCATCTTTCCAGATTGAAGTTGCATAAAATAACTTGCACTAGTATCCCGGGCGAGTCCCCAAAATCTTAAGTCCAGGTTGGGAGTACTCAAACAATTACAGTTTTTTAATAAACACGAACTCGCACTTTATTTTCAGTCACAACTGATCTCAGCAGCTGTCATAACGAGACTAATAAAAGAAAAATAACATTCTCGACTTCGTTGATTCGTTGCTTGGGGTCGCTCCGTGCACTTTTCGATCTTTGCATCGCAACGTTCGAACTTGACTCCAATAACATTTCTTTTCCTATAAGTATTTTACTGTATAAGCGACTTCAGCCTCGCTTTGCGCTCTCTTATTCTCATATTTTGTTAATTGTACGTTTGAAGGTTAAAAATCCATACAATGCGCGCTAAGACAGATCAGAAATATTTTGTTATAAAGACTATACACTAATTATAAAACAAATGGAATACTCAATCAAGTACGAGCGTTTAAAGTTGCAAAATTAGCACTTTTTTTAGTTTTCTTTGTATGTCTCGGTTGAGACGCGTCCTGGAAAAATCAGCTAAATACAAAAGTTCTTCCTTATATAATTCTCTAAAAGAAAGTCAGTGTAAGAAACATTGTAGCTGCAATAGTTTGTTTGAAAAATCAATGCAAATAGGTATTTGTTCAGTTTACATATGTTGCATTGATTTAGTACACAAAGTATTGCAGTTAGAACGTTGCCTACACTGACTTTTTTTATAGATAATTCAATAAGGAACAACTTTTATCTTCAGCTTTTCTTGTCACGGCGCGATCCAACCGAGATATACAAAGAAAACTAAAAACAATGGCTTATTTTGCAATTGAAAGTGCTCGTAGTTTTTGAAACGTAACATTTACAGCTTTTTCATAGCGAAATTCGTAATCTACAGACGATTTTACATAAAAGCAAATAAGTTTCAGCGAACATTGTCATCGGAAATCTGTATTAACCGCCCTTTTGGCTTTGTTGTTGTAAGCGTCGCACTGTTCCTTAGTCTACAGGACACCCATTTAAGTATTCACTTTTATCGGCTGTACCCGAGACAGCCAATTTTTTTTTTAAGAGAGGATTTTATACAAAACAATATACGAACAAAAGCAAATTACGAAATCAAAATCGCACACTACTACTTATAATTTTATATTACGGGGTGACATCTTAACAGCATATCATATTAAAAATACTAAAAAAGACTCCCTTCTTCTCATTTAATTTTCTAAAATCATAATACGTATATTCTAATAAGTACCTGAATTTGAGTTACTTTATTCAACCTTATATATATTTGATTACATGCAAATAAATTTTGACTTCGCTCGTAAATCACATGCTTTTTGGAAACATGTAGTATAATGCGTACATTTACTATAAATTATACCTTTTACATAAAAATAATTTAAATTTGATACGATGTTATGTAAAAATAAATGTAAGATACAATTTTTAGGTTATCAACACTTATCACGCCATATAAAATCAAAATGCCAAACAAGAGAAAGAGACCCTCACATGCATACTCAAAGAGACATCGCCGGAGATTGATTTCTGAAAAAGTACAATCAAGTATTAATAGAATAAATATTAGTATCGATGCATCTTCCTCTGATGACATCTCGTTTGATTCAAATGAAGATAATAATTCACTAAATGTGTCGTCCCCAACGAATTCAACCATTCCGGATTCAGAATATGAACTTGACAATCGAAATATTCTAGATGATAACAGAGAAAATAACTTATCAGATATATTATCCAATCCATCTACACTTGACAGCTTCGAATACAGATATTCTTCGTCTAATTTATCTGATGTTGATTCACTTCATTCAGATGAAGATGAAAACGATATCTTTTACGATGAAAATGAACAAAAAAAAGAGGAATGTTTAAATGATCTACGTGATTTAATTTTAGATCACAATGTAGATCAAATAACAGCTTCTTCTATTTTAAAACTATTTAATAAATATACAAATTTAGGTTTACCCGTAGACCCTAGAACAGTTCTAAGAACACCAAGAAAAACTACAACTATAAAAATAGAAGGTGGAGAATATTATCATTTTGGTGTAGAACCTGCAATAAAAAAACTTATTGTTGACGCAAAAAATAATAGACTTGTATATACGAATAACATATGCTTACTTGTAAATATCGACGGTGCACCATTGCATAATTCTACAGAAAAAGGAATTTGGCCAATTCAAATCTCCTGTAATCTAAGTAGAACTGTATACGTTGTAGGAATCTTTTATGGACCTGGTAAACCAATGAATGTAAACGAATTTTTGACGCTGTTTACTCAAGAGATAAAAACTTTGATCAATGAAGGATTAAAATATCTAGATGAAACTTTTACCGTAAAAATAGATGCATTTATTTGCGATGCTCCTGCTAAATCAATGGTCCTTAATACCAAAGGTCATGCAGGGTATTGTAGTTGTCCTACATGCCAAATTGTAGGTGAAAGAGTAGATAACGTTACCTGTTTTCCATACCGAATTGATGATCAATTGGAAGAAAGAACTAATAAGGATTTCAAGACTTTATCTTACCTTGGTACTTATCAACATGGACCAACAATATTAAACGAAATACCTGATATTGGATTAGTGACGGGTGTTCCACGAGATTATATGTATCTTATTTGTTTAGGTGTAACAAGAAAATTATTATTTTTATGGAAATATGGCCCTGCTCATATAAAACTAAGCACCGAAAATTTAAATATGATCTCGGACAGGTTAGAGAGCTCGGAAAAGTATATGCCAACAGATTTTGCTAGGAGACCAAGATCATTGAAGCATGTAAAAAAATGGAAAGCGACGGAGTGTCGTAGTTTCTATTATACGATGGTCCTGTCATATTAAAGGATATCTTACCTGAAAACAAATACAGCAATTTCATTAAACTGCATGTAGCTGTAAAATTACTAATTGATCCTGAAAAATCTATAAAAGATTTTTTATTTATTTATTTATTTATTGCAACACATACATATTCCTATAAGGAATCCTATAGAGGTAAACACAGTTACCTGTACATAGGGGTGTTACATAAGAAGAGAAAAAAAGAAAAATAAAAACTGTAAATATTAATTTTGCTGAAGAATTATTACAAAAGTTCGTTCAGGAATATGAAGAAATTTATGGTGCACGTTATGTATCATACAATGTTCACAATTTACTTCACGTTGCTTCTGATGTTCGAATATATGGATGTTTGGATAATTTTAGTGCTTTTCGATTTGAAAGTTTTATATTTTTTTTGAAAAAATTACTACGTAAGCACAACCAAGAATTATCACAAATCGTTAGACGATGTAAAGAACTAGACGAAGCATCAAAAAATGTAATTAAATCAGCAAGGATTATTCAATATGAAGAATACAGCAATCAGCATCGAAAAGGTCCATTAGTCAATAATCTTTCTGGAATTCAATATAATACATACACTTAAAAAAACTACGTAATTGAGTGCAATGACAATAGGAATAACTGCGTTATACTTAAAGACTGTACCGCAGTTCGGTGCTTGAATTTCGTAAAAAGAAATGATAATATGTATATAGTTGGGAAACAATTTGTGTTTTTGGATGAGATTTTTTGTGATGCAGTATCTTCCTTAGACGTTGGAAGCTTTGTTGCTGAAGAAAGTGAAGAAATAAGTTTATGGGACTGCAGAAATATGAAAAATAAAGTAATTGCACTGCCATGCGATAACGGATTTGCTATTCTGCCATTACTACATACGATTTAGTAAATTAAAATAATATTATTGTAGACTAGATTTGGATAAATTATGTGATAATAAGTGCATTTATTTATCATATGCAAATATAATTTATGTGGTTCCAACTAATAGTTTAATATGCAATGTAAGAGAAAAATTACGTTCTGTGTTACTTATGTGAGGAATAAAAAAATATTTTTACGACGAAAATCTTAATATCTCCTTAATGTATTTGCATGCTAAACGAATTTTATTCTTCCATATTATCTTTCCATTTGATAGATTTTATCACAATGTCCTTGCCACTACCCCTACCACTTACATACAAGTATCCCGTCCCACCCAACTGTTTTTTCCCTTGTCTGCTTTTATCAAGTCTCTTCTCAATTTATCTATCTGTGATTTAAGTACTCTATTATTGCACTGTGCTCATCGCCCTCGATATGCTAACTACGCGATACAAGAGTTGAGTGTTTAAGGCACAGATTCATGGGACAGAGAATTCAGACTCATTGCACGCAGTCAATGCATAGCCTCACGCTGTTGAAGAATGGGCCATTGAAGTCATACGTATCGTAATATACTATCAACACTGACATATGCGAAAATAAGACATGTGTTATAAAAAGTACGGTATTTACAATAGAGAAGGGCCACCACTCTCTTGTGTGATGGTAGTACTTTAGCTCATAGGCGCTCGCCTTCGTCTCGTATACTATTAACACACAGGAGCAAAATGCCCCCTCGGCGTATAATATACTGTCGCTCTGGATTATGATTGCCTTATTTCGCGTTCACTGAGAAGAACGTCCCGTTGTATGTTACCCGAGAAGAGCAACACATTTCGGATTTTCGTAAGATGAATTAATTTCATGTTTTTACTTTTGCTTGAAAATTTAAGTTAAAGATTTCTTTTCTATTAGAAAAATAAAAATATTTCTAAAGAAAGCAGTATTTACAACAACAATATTGACAAGCTAGATTTTAAAACTAAAATTATTTAAGTAACAAAAAAATAATATACAAAATTATAAATTTAGCCGCAAAATACGGCTAAAACAAAATATGCATTCTTCTCGGTCAAAAATAGGGAATTTTTCTTGGTAAAGATGAAATAGAGAATTTTTATCGGCTAACGCAAAACAGGACGTTCTTAATCCAGAGCAATAATAGTACTTTTTCTCGCTGAAGTTGAAGCTTTTTCAAACACCCTGAAGGCCAATGCATATGCCTGTGCGGACAATGACATACTGCATTTAATTTAAGTGCGGGAAGTTCTTAATCCTGCATGCGAGCGATATGGAACAATAATTGGAAACTCATCTCATGCATCGCATAATGTAATATTGTTATCATTAAATGGCTCATTGTATGGCTAACAATGTTTGAATGTCCCTCACTATTGATCACATTTGCCATCACTTTGTTTATCTTTTTATCAGCATATATATCGCTTTCATTCTTTACTCTAGCTTTATATTGCTTTTCCATTTCTTTTTATCTCTGTATATCTCTCTGTCTTTAATTTTCCTTGAAATTCTCTTACACAACATGAAATCGTCTACCTGCCTATTCTTGTGTTTGTATTTCTCTTCGTTTTGCTGTATATTCCTATCTTAATTTCTCTAACTCACTATTTATTTGTCACTGTCTTTGTCAATATTTGTGTCATTGTGGATCTACTATTTTTTATTTGCAGGTACGATACTTTAAAAATGTAGGTGGCAAAACAGTGCAAAATTTATTGAAAATGGGACTAGAGAATGCTGTTAGCCTGCAAATGGCGACGGAGTATTCCTTGACTGGAAGAATTTCTGGCTCAAAATCATTCGAGAAGCTAAGATTGGCTAAAGCCTTGAAAAGTAAATTATAAATTCTATTCTTTAAAAAAAAAATACACAACATTTTAGTGAACGTTGACAGCTAGTAAACACATATGATACTTTGATGAAATGCATTAACAATATTGTCATAAACAGTTATATATTTGTACCAAGGCTAAGATGGCAAAGATCAACTAATAAAAATAGATAGCCAATATATATTTCTATTGTTTGATCTTGCAATTATCAATGCACTCACTTTCATAAATATTGATTGTCGATTTCACGTATTTGGGTAAAAATTACATATATACGTTTTGTGTTTATTTTGTATATTAACAATGCATATTTTATAACATTTTAAACATTTGTAGCAGATCCAAACATATCAATCACGTACACGGAGAAAAATTTCGAACGAAAAACGTCATTTATGTGCGCTTTTCTTC
This sequence comes from Pteromalus puparum, assembly GCA_012977825.3. Taxonomy (NCBI): domain Eukaryota; kingdom Metazoa; phylum Arthropoda; class Insecta; order Hymenoptera; family Pteromalidae; genus Pteromalus; species Pteromalus puparum. The sequence goes on along the minus strand of CM053168.1, from coordinate 21,241,560 downwards.
ATATTGAAGGTAGATCTCACATGAATTCCTAGTCAGCTGGAGTATGCAACAATAGTTGCTACATTGTTTAAAGGATTTATATAATATTCATTATGTTTTTGTTTCTTTTTCATTAAATTTTATGTAATTTCATATTGCTATAATTGATGAATAGTATTATCGGCATCACAATTACATATGGATGCTCGCATGACTGTAGAGTCACACTCGTAGGTTAGGAAATTAGCATTTTCTTATTCTCACACCCGATAACTTTCTAATAAGTTCGGCTTTCCATACTCTTCTTAGATTTATGAAAATGACAGAAATTAATTTTTTTATATCCTAGTTTTTCAGTTTGATCCGCAATGTTTCTGTTAAGTAATCCAAATATTAACCTATTTATCTACATGACTTGTATAAGACCTGCGTTAAAATAAGAATTTTCAACTAATTTTATCTCGAAAAATTGGTTAGTAACCGGGCCTAAAAATGTTACAGTCTGTAAAATGTCTTATTTTGATACCAAGTGATGTATTTTTCGGACGATTTACCTTAATCGTCTGTATCATGGCTCGTTCAACTAAAGTTGTCAGGGTGAAGGCAGCCTTGGGAGCTGATAAAACAATGACGGCAAAATGCTTGAGAAGCATGCAAGGCCATCTGCTGTTGCACCGCTGAATGCTAACACACTAACTTACTATGGATTCGCTAGAATTTTCGTTCGGAAATCAATTATCACGTTACGGTCGTTGTATAGTTATAAACCATCTGATGCATACCAATGACTGGTGACATCACACCACACAAGTTCGTAACTTTGTTTATGTTGTCTGCTAAGCGTTTGTGTAAAGTTCTTATTTAAGAAAAATTTTGAAAAAAAAAATATAAAACAGCTCATTTCCCCGTTTCAGTTTTGTCCGGTTTTCATAGACATTTGATTAGTTTGTAGTTGATTAGCCTACCACTCAGAGAATACTTAAGCTATCTCACCTAACCGACCTAAAGTAGTTCGAAATTTCTTTCCTTGCATTTGTTAATGATATTTCATTACTTGTGCTTGGATAGTGCTGTATAAGGCGTCGGTTTTTCCTAATGCTACGTCGCTAATTGTATCATTGTATCATTCAGTGCGATATTTTTTATAACATACCTAAACGCGCTAGGTTATAAAAAGCACCCTCACAGTCTACACAATTTCTGCATACTATTTTAGCATATACGAGACCTTATGCAGCACTTTAACCTAGCATTGTTGATAAAAAGTATTGTGTAATTGTTGCGGTATGTTACCAATGACGCATGCTGCTAATTTGTCTGCGTTCGTAATTGGTAATTTACCGCACTTTTTTCACCATGTACACATATGTATTACAAATTTTACAGAAGCTGCTACAGAGAAGTATCCAGCTACAGATCTCAAGGAAATTAACGACTATATAAGTGCATGGCTTTCTCAGGCAAAACAGAAAAGCAAAAAAAGAGTGTAAGTGAAATTTTTTACGACATTTTTTAGAAACTAATACGCTTATAAGATCAATACGAACACATAGAATAAATTTAATTAATATACGTAATATATATCTCGACGGCTACGAGGAAGAAATAGTCAATTCAGCAAAGCATTCAAAAAGCAGTTTTTTCAGGAGTTTGCTTGGAAAAACAGCTATTTCACAAATTTGCTTTGGAAAGCAATTATTTCAGAAAGCTCTTTTAAAATCCAACTATCTTGACCGGCTTATATGAAAACCTACTATCTATAATGTCTTTTTTAAAAAATCAGTTGACTCAGATTGCGCTTTCAGGAATCAACTATCTTAATCGGCTTTTTCGAAAACCAGATTTCAATCTAACTGCTTGAAAAACCAAATATCTCTAGCAACAACTGTAAAATCAGTTATTTTGACGCACGACCCTCCTAATAGCTTTAAAACACGTATAAAATTGGTTAATAGACGAAGTCTACAATAAAAAACGCTTTCCTAAGACCATTTCATCTTGGATCTCTAATAGTCGTAAACCATTCCAGGGGGGGGGGGGTGTAGCCTATGATGTTTTTTACTTGTCTGAGTCCTTTTGGTTATACCATTTTGCGCTTGGTTCTGCATTTAGCCAGCCCTTTATAGATTTATGTATTATGCTAGCAGGTACGGCGACTGCGTATCTTTTTACATGAAAGCCGTTGCGTCGGCGCCTCTGCCTGACAACCTGTCCGCTTTTTCATTGCCCACCACACTGGAGTGTCCTGGCACCCACAACATTCTCCTAACGTTGCGACCCACCAGTGATTCTAGCGGTTATCTACAACTTAGGACCTCTTTTGAAGTTACTCTGATACTTTCTACCGCCATTAGTGCCGCTTTGTTTTCAGAACAAAATGTTACAGTTCTGTGTTCTGTGCTTCTTTCAAATAGGCAATTAGATGCCTCTGTGATGGCCCTGACTTCAGCGTGGAAGATTGTGGCGTGCTGGTCGAGCGAACACACAATCTCTTGTGTGCCCTTCCTTTCCCATGCTCCTGCTCCATTTCCGTTTTCGTTTCTTTAACCCCGTTTGCCACATTATGCTACTATGCAGTAGCCCATGTGATTCTTATTTGCACACTTTCCTTTCTAGGGTAATGATTAAAAACTACTTAGAAAAGAATATTCTCTCCGTTTTTCTGTCGCATTCCCATTTCTTTATAAGTGGCATTACCTGTTCCAACAGTTCCTTATCCTTGAAGTGCATGCGATTCGTTTACTCAGAAATTATAAAGAATGTCTTGCATGCATTCGCCCTAATGACTTTGTTTAGTTGGGGGAACTCCAACAGAGTCCCCATAGCGGCTGCCGGTGTTGTCCATATGAATCTCATGATTCCTCTCTTTACCATTCTTTGCACTCCATGTTAGCCTTAGTTTGATGATGGCATCTCACCTGATCTGGTTCCAGATCGCATGTGGCGCCAAAAGCTTTTCTGCAGCCCCACAATATACTTATTGCGCTTTCACATTTCACTTTGATGTACTTTCTTCAGTTGAAATTAAAATCAAACGCGACCTCAGTGCCCAGTTTCGGTTAAACAACTTGAACGTGCTGATCGTGCACTGGCCTGGTCTTGTACCTGTTTGTGCAAAGCGTGACGTTGACCTTGCGAGGGTTCACGCCAAGCTGCATGACCGTTATGCATCTGTTTTCCACCAGCTCCCAATACATACTGCATTATGCCTTCCAGAGCATCCTCGTCCTCTCTTATCAAGATGAGAAAGTCGTCCGCTCACGCCTGCGCATTTATTCCCTCTTCGTTCAGAGTACGAATCAGGCTGTCAACCATGAAGCACTATATAACTGGTGACAGTATTTCCGCCTGTGGGCAGCCCTTTCCTACCTTGCCTTTGCTTGGGTACGACCTTCAGTTCACAGACCCCTGTCCTTCATGACCTTCTGTATGGAATTGACTGCATCCATAAGCGCTGTTTCTACCAGACCTTCCAGTCTGATAGGCATAGTGCTTGATCTAGAGTGGCGCTTCAACCAGCAATGTCTCCTTGATGTATCTATCGACCAGCTTTTCCAACATTTTGAGTAAAATCGAGGCCAAGCTTATTGGTCTGAAATTCTTTGCGACTATGTATTGTGCTTTGCCTGGTTTAGGAAAGAACGCCACCCTCGCCAGTTTCTATTCTTCCGACACACATCCTAGTGCTAAGCAAGCATGCTTGATAGAATGTCTCCAGGGCCTGTTTTGATACGTCGATGCCTTGCTGTAGCAGTGCCTGAAAAAGAACATCCAGATCTGTGGCTTTGTTATGCACAAACATACTTATTGATCATCTTATCCTTGCTTTGACTGTAATCCGTCTCATCAGTTCAGTTCTTTCCTGTAGCTGTAAGTCGGAGGGCTTCCGGCTCAGCCCCCTCTGTAAGGAGACCTAACCACATGAAATTGTCAAAAAATGAGAAATCGGGTTTATTTTTACGTTAACATTAGATTGTTTGAAAAATGTACTAAACAAAAAAAAATACAGAGAACAAGAAAGAATTTTTATATGTACCAAGTACCAGGTGCAACATGTCTCCGAAGGCCAAAATTCACAATTTCCATTTTTTCAGTCACCGCAGACTTACTTCAGTTCTAGGCATCGAAGAGCACTAAAACTTTACAAACATGTTTGAAATACACATAGTTCTGACATGAGTGTAGGGATTTGTAAGTAAATTAAATCTTAAAGTTATCTTCAATTTAAACAAAATATTTGTTTAAAAATGTTAAAAATGATAAATATTTTGTTTAAATTGAAGATAACTTTTTAAGATTTAATTTACTTACAAATCCCTACACTCATGTTAGAACTATCTGTATTTCAAACATGTTTGTAAAGTTTTAGTGCCCTTTGATACCCAAAACTGTAATAAGTCTGCGGTGAGTAAAAAAATGATAATCATGAATTGTGGCCTTCGAAGACATATTGCACATGATATTTGGTACATATAGAATTTTTGTTTTGTTCTCCTTAGTTTTTTAGAGTATATATGTTTGTTAACAATTGAAGGTGGTTCGGTCCCCTTATAGTCTAATAAATGGGCTCCGATGAAAGTTATCGCAGTTTCCCGTCCACTTTTAGCCTAGTCTCTTGATTCAAATCTGATCAACCCGGGGCCTTTTTGGATGTTCTAGAATGCTACAGAGCCTCATCATCTCTGCCACCGTATTTCGACTGCTGCAGCATTACCTCCAGCCCCACACTCCAACTTTTTCTATTTCCTAATTATACTCCCTATGCGCCTCTCTGGACAGCAACCTTTTTAAAAGTCTTATTACCTTCTTCCTTAGTTGTTCTAGCGACATTTTCTACCAGGGAGCGTTCTTCGTTGCCTACTTAACCTAAGTTTACAATTATTTTCCTAAGAATTAATAATTATGCTCCTTAGGATCCTGCATCAGTGATTAATATTGTTATGATCAGGTTCGGGTAATGAGAATGACTACACGTATTTATAAAAGCACAACTCAAACTCGGACTCTTTATTGAAATCGTAACACGTCATAGCTCATCAGCAGTCACGATCAGACTGAACTTAAAAATAACATCCGCGACGCCGTTGATCTTGTTGCTAGGTGTTGCCATGCGTCAATCTCGGTGTTCGAATCGCCCAATGTTCGAGCTCGGCTACAACAATATTCTTCACCGTCCTGTATTTGATAGGAAGACTACTGATATTTACCTTCAGTTTCTTCCTATAGCCTGTTTAGTTGGTGTTCTTTGGCTTCCTCCTAAATTGGCTTATCGTATGTGGCATTGTGGACGGGCCAATAATATGACGAAAACACAACATGTGTCTCATTTTGCAGTACTCTTAGCGCTGGACTCCACAATGCTCAATTGTCTCGCATGCAAGATAAACCGAGTGGAAGGGGAAGGTGCTGCGGCTCAGCTGGGTGCTGAAGTTGGCTACTCGTTCTTTCTGCTTCATTCTCGTAGTCATTCGGGCTGCGAACTTGAACACCGACATGAGTAGAACGAATGGGAGGATTGAACTAACGATCTCTTGATGCCGAGGGTTACTCCGTCGCAGTTTCCATTATACAACCCACATTTGCACTAAGTAGGTTATTAAGTTCTGCGCAGTTGTTGGTCAAGAAAGCTTGTTTTTCAAGCAGTAAAATTGAAATATATTAGATAAGGTGGCCAAGATAGTCGGTTTTGGAATATAAAATCCGAGATAATTGCTTGTGAAGATTGTACTCGTAGAGAGAACTTGTTTTAACCCTTACCAACAAGATGTACGCGTTCTGCATAGAGAAAAATTTAGTTTAGTTAATGTGTTCTGCTGTTTTTTAAATACGATATAAATATGTTATTCAAAAAGAATATGCGAACATCCACAGAACTTTTAATATCAGTAAAAGAAAATCAAATTATTGCAAATAATAATCACTTGCAAGCACATTATTCTCTATAAGTATGCGGATTGAGGTAACTAGCTGCAACAAGTCATAATCTATCTGTAATTTGATCAATTTGATCAGTAGTAGAAGGCGTCAGGGTAAAAAAATATATATTATTTATATGAATATATTTATGTATATCCACTATAAGTAACATATTTACCTTTTCTGAGACAGTGAAACGTCTAAGTGAGATTGATCAGTCAAGCCTTTCTCAAGGCAGTATTAAAGCATACATTTCTAGATGCGAACTTCAAATTAAGTGAAGCCTCTAATGCTTTAAAAAAATTCCATCAAAAGCAAAGAGTAAACTCAGAATACGCAAATCGTGGGTTAATTTTTGAGATGTACTAGTCTTCCTTATGCTAAGTTTCTCTGCGCGGCAAATTACGAGCTGTGCTAGTTTTCACTAGCAAATTTCAACTGTGCTAGATTTTATTGAGAGCAATGATATTATAATATTGTCCATGTGCTAACCCATAAATTTATTACATAAGTTGCTTAGTAAAAATCAGTTTTTAAAGTGCGCTTATATGAAGAGTATTAAGACATGTAGACAGATGGTTTTTATACTCAGCCGTCAATTAATATTACACAAATCTAACTTACATAGGTAAAGATGCAGCCACGATAAATTCACACACACACACATACACACATACATACACGCACACACACACACGCATGCACGCACACACCCACACACGTACGCACACAAACACACACACACACATACTCGCGCACACACACACGTAAGCTTGCAAACACCAAATGTTAAAATATTAGTACATTTAGCTGCACAGACTATTATGTGACATCTGTAACGTTGGTATTTTACAGATATCTATTTAATGGTTTGACATAAAAATAATATTTTCTCGATGTTAAGATATAAACGGACACCCATCGTTAATTAAAACGTTGAATTAGGGAAACTCCCACCAGTACCCGTTGCAGGTGAATGAAGATATCCGGATCTGACGCGCATGCACTGTACGCGCATGGCCGCGTTATGATATAGAATGCATGCGCGTCGGCCTTAGTTAGCCAGCGGCGGACGCTGGCTGGAATTTTCAGAAATCGAAGTTTCAATACACGATGGGGATTTCTATACACGTACACTAAGCTTTAAAAGTTCTGTGGATTTACCCATATTTAAAAAAAATTGAAAGTTACTTTCAAATGCTCTGTTACAGCTAGTTTTAATTTATTTAATGGAAATATATTATTTATTTTCTTTATTATTCAAGTTACAAAAAAACAAATATAAAAAATGAAAAAAATATATATATATAAACAGCTGCAAATTAGAAGAAAAATAATTATATCTAATTATGGGATGATTGCTTTAAATTTTATAGATTTGTTTCACGATTATCGAATACAATAGCAATTTTATAAATTCATGTATTCATTATTGAAAATGGAAAATGGTTTATGAAAGAGCTCAGCTTATCAAATAATATCGACTTATTTATCTGAACATAAAAAATAATTTTGTTAGAAACTTATAGGAATTGTTTAATTTGAACAATAGATAATTTTACTCAAAGCTACTTAAAGGGATGTCGTCGCTAAAAACACTGTTGTTCTATTACATATAACTTTTTAAATAAAGCTTGCAATGAAAAACCGGCTCTTAAGCGCCGTAGTGTTAGGTTCCCTGAATCGTTCTACCGAAGGAAATTTAGATCAGAGTTTTTGTTTTTCTAAAAGTTTGGAAATGCAAAATACCCCGTGGCGAATTTGCGAAGCTTTAGCAACGACATCCCCTTAAGGTCACGCTTTAATGGAAATAAAATGCCATTGTAATTGTAATTATAAATTATTCCTTATCTCATGCTTAGGACATCTCCAATTCACTTCGTAAATTGTATAGGCCTATAAAAATGTACACATATTTATGCAAGTATTAACAGTGTTTCTATTTTATTTTCAGTTTAGAGTCAGATTCTGAAACAGAAGACTAGTGAATGCGGAAAAATTTGAGCAGACTCATTTTGGTGCCAAGTAGAAATTTAAATGAAAATAATGGTATTGTTTCAGAAATAATAAAAGTATACGGTTTTGAAAATTCATAATGATTATGTTCAAAATTATTTACAATAATCATGACGCATTCATTTACTATAAAATTTCTCCTTCTTCTTAAAAAAAAAATAATAATAATAATATTTTCTTTATTATCTTGAGATAATTAAAAAAAAGCATAAATAAATAAATAAATAAGTAACCTAATTCCATAAGTAGTCTCAATGCGGTTTATTATGCAGCATGTAAGGTACGTACACCCTCCATCGCAGTAATGAACCGAGCGGGTAGTCCGTGTAAAAATAAACATTTATTTTACCTATTTATTTTCTATACTTTGCCAACATTTAATTCGTATCCTCTTAACTCTTCTACAAATTTCGTTAAACCTATGAAACGAAATATAAGTTCATACGAAAATAAAAATTATATTTATTGAGAATTTGTCACATTGTAATAAATATATCAAATACCACTGTACTCATGTCTCACGTGGTCGTTGGTTACGCTTCTATACAGAACAGTAGAATACTTCGTAGGACGTTGTCGGCGCACACTGTGAAATGTGACGCAAAACTTAACCTACAACGCTTCAAAAACCAATTAAACGCTTGTTATAAAAATTGTCTTTATTTGTAGTCGTAAAACTATTCATAGAAACAGCAGAATATTGGATGAATAGCGTGAACAATTTAGTTTTATACCTTCCAGGTTAGATGATGAAAAATCAATAAAATATGGTGTTGAGCGTTAAAAATATATTACGAGTTTGTACAGACAAAATTGATATTTCTCCGAAAAGTTATTACCTTTAAAATTCAATACGAGATAAGCTTGTTAGTCGAACATTTTTTCTAAAGTTGTTCTATATAAGGTGTTAAGACTGACTATCTGCTGGCGTTAAATTGGCAAGTATGTATTCACAACATCCTTGTTTTATCTATCAAGCTTTAGTGCGCGCGTTCTTGCACTACGAGACTCTTGGAAAAAACATAGTACACTACACGGTGAAACACCATGCATTTGTAAATATAAAACGAAATCAGGCAGCACAGAACAATAATATGCATTGCAAAAGCGGCTATCGCCCGCCGCCCTCAGCCATCACCGAGGACAAATCGACCGAGCAGAATATTAGCTTTATCTCAACGCATAAGATTTATTATCTGCTTAATTATCTGTTTCGTATGCCCGGTGACGTGCCCCGCTACATCTATAGCGCCTTAAAACTAGAAAAGAAGACGAGCCAGAACCACTAGTCGAAATTTGCTTCAAGAACCTTACAACACGGAGTTCAATTCAAGAATTCTCTAATTTTGAAATGCTGTAACTTAGACACGTTTTCTTGCAATTCTCGCTAAAATGATGCACTTAAAAATTTCTAAAACAAGAGTGTTACTTTCTAATACAATTTAGAATCAAATCAAATTATTTCAAATTGTTCAATCGCATCAATTTAGTTAGAATACGGAAGAGTAACAAAACAAAGAGTAACTGTACTAAAAAAGACGTAAGAGACGACTTTATTCCCACGAGCTATAAAGAGCAGCTATACGCAATGACGCAAAGTGATATGCAATGTAAACCAGTTCCTTGGGAGAAGCTGTCAGGACTGACAAGCACGTGCTCGCGAGCCCGAATCCCAAGCAAAAATAAGAGGCCCCTGTCAGCGCGTGCATGTGCTTGACCGTTGTTGACGCAGCGATCGACGCTCTACGCAAAATTCAAATTCCCCCAAACGGGCCCCAAATAATCCAAACTTACATTATATTACTTCCCCTATAGCACCCAATATTTTCTGAATATTGCCTCAATGTTACATCTCAAGATTGGCCAGATTCGACAACATTGCTGCTGGGCAGAATAATATTGCTGCAACCATCAGGCAATATTGTCACGCACCAAAATTTCCGCTTTTACATTGCAAGGTCAGCCGTGGATTTGATTGGGCTACGCGCTAGCAACATTTGTGCAGTATTGTCCCTAGACTACATAATTTTTAATAAACATTGATTTACGGTTCTAAAACGTACTTTTTGATGAGATTTTGAGAAAGTGCAATATTGCGGCAGCGTTAGCTCAATGTTATAATTCCATTATTATTTTTAATCGACCTGGTTCTGAACTAATCATATTGCAGCAGTATTGGTACAATATTGGTGAATATTTAAATATATTTGTTTGGAGGTTATTCAATGCCGTATTTATGACCGCATGTTTAATGAGACGCAATATTGTAGCAGTATTGTGTCAACGTTAACCTATTTCTATGTGCCTGGCGTACCCAGTGGTACTCGAATAACAACTTTTAAGCAGTATTGCGACTACGTCTTGCAATACTTGAGCAACTTTACTCAGAGATTTGCGATACCCTATTGGGGTAGGCCGATTTCGCGATACGCAATATTGCAGCAGTATTGTGTCAATGCAAACCTATGTTTCTGTGCCGGGCCTACCCAGGGAGAATCCAATAATATCTTTTAAGCAGTATTGCGACAATACTTGACAATATTTCAGCAACTTTTCTCACAGATTTTCAAGACCTATTGGGGTAGGCCGAATTCGCGATGCGCAATGTTGTCGCAGTATTGTGTCAATGCAAACCTATGTTTCTGTGCCTGGTGTACCCAGGGAGGCTCCAATAATATCTTTTAAGCAATATTGCGACAACGCTTGGCAATATTTTAGTAACTTTACTCAGCGATTTTCAAGACCCTATTGGGGTTGGCCGATTTCGTGATGCGCAATATTGCAGCAGTATTGTGTCAATGCAAACCTATGTTTCTGTGCCTGGTGTACCCAGGGAGGCTCCAATAATATCTTTTAAGCAATATTGCGACAACGCTTGGCAATATTTTAGTAACTTTACTCAGCGATTTTCAAGACCCTATTGGGGTTGGCCGATTTCGTGATGCGCAATATTGCAGCAGTATTGTGTCAATGCAAACCTATGTTTCTGTGCCTGGTGTACCCAGGGAGGCTCCAATAATATCTTTTAAGCAATATTGCGACAACGCTTGGCAATATTTTAGTAACTTTACTCAGCGATTTTCAAGACCCTATTGGGGTAGGCCGGTTTCGTGATGCGCAATATTGCAGCAGTATTGTGTCAATGCAAACCTATGTTTCTGTGCCTGGTGTACCCAGGGAGGCTCCAATAATATCTTTTAAGCAATATTGCGACAACGCTTGGCAATATTTTAGTAACTTTACTCAGCGATTTTCAAGACCCTATTGGGGTAGGCCGGTTTCGTGATGCGCAATATTGCAGCAGTATTGTGTCAATGCAAACCTATGTTTCTGTGCCTGGTGTACCCAGGGAGGCTCCAATAATATCTTTTAAGAAGTATTGCGACAACGCTTGGCAATATTTTAGTAACTTTACTCAGCGATTTTCAAGACCCTATTGGGGTAGGCCTGTTTCGTGTTGCGCAATATTGCAGCAGTATTGTGTCAAAGCAAACCTATGTTTCTGTGCCTGGTGTACCCAAGGAGGCTCCAATAATATCTTTTAAGAAGTATTGCGACAACGCTTGGCAATATTTTAGTAACTTTACTCAGCGATTTTCAAGACCCTATTGGGGTAGGCCTGTTTCGTGTTGCGCAATATTGCAGCAGTATTGTGTCAAAGCAAACCTATGTTTCTGTGCCTGGTGTACCCAAGGAGGCTCCAATAATATCTTTTAAGAAGTATTGCGACAACGCTTGGCAATATTTTAGTAACTTTACTCAGCGATTTTCAAGACCCTATTGGGGTAGGCCTGTTTCGTGTTGCGCAATATTGCAGCAGTATTGTGTCAAAGCAAACCTATGTTTCTGTGCCTGGTGTACCCAAGGAGGCTCCAATAATATCTTTTAAGAAGTATTGCGACAACGTTTGACAATATTTACGCAACTTTACTCAGAGATATTCAACGACTGCAGTGTTATCCTTTTAGTGAAAAATGAAGAAGGCACTATTAGTTGGTAGGTTAGGAGTTGGTACCAATAAACGTGTACTTCAAAAGTTGTGCAATTTCTTACAATTGCCGACTAACCCCTATAGCACCCGATAATTTGGCAACATTGCCTCAACATTGCATTGCAAGACTGGCTAGATTCGGCAATATTGCTAGCGCGTAGAACAACATTGCTGCAACCATTAGGCAATGTTGTCACGCACCAAAATGTCCGCTTTTTTATTGCGAGGCTGGTTATCTCCCACAGAGATCCCAATATTTTGGGAACATTGCCTGAAGATTGCGTTACCAGATTGTGCAATATTGCATGAAGCCTTATTAATATTCCTGCAACTATTTAAGAAACATTGCTACTAGATTGTGTAATATTTAACTAATATTTTAAGGTTAGCGCAGTATTAGTTAAATATTACACAATCTAGTAGCAATGTTCCCTAAATAGTTGCAGGAATATTAATAAGGCTTCATGCAATATTGCACAATCTGGTATTGGCAGATTTCAGGCAATGCTGCAAATATTGGCGACTTTCTGCTGGGGGATGATAGACCAGCTGCTGCAAGTGAAAAAAAGGGACATTTGTGTGCTATGGGCGTGCTACAACCAGTTGCCTAATGGTTGCGAGCACTGTTCGTTTTTTACGCGCTACAATATGCGAATCAGCCAGTCTTGGCAATGCCCAATGTTGAGGCAATGTGCAATTTTATCGGTTGCTATAGGATGTTCTTAAAAAGATTGTAGGACCTCAGCCTGCCATTCAAAGTTACCTAGAGGCAGTAATCCTTCAAATGGCGTGGAATATGTCGCATACAGAATCACTGTCTACAAAGCCAGATCAAGAAGTTGACACCTCCCCACTGGAAGCAGCTCAAACAAGAGACATTTCAAGTGCTA